>PVIU01000473.1:0-78002 GCA_004026605.1 Ondatra zibethicus
GGACTGACTGAGAAGCCAATGATAATGGCACTGGGATTTGATTCTACTGCATGTACTGGCTTTTTGGGATCCTAGTCAGTTGGGATTCACACCTTTCTAGGCCTGAATGGAGACGAGAGGGCCTTGGGCTTCCCACAGGGCAGGGTAACCTGCCCTCTCTTAGGACTGGAGGGGAAAAGGGGAGGGGGAGTGGGGAAGCGGGAGGGAAATGGGAGGAGCGGAGGAGGTGGAAATTTTGAATGGTACTATTTATAATGCAATAATAAAAAATTAAATGTGGAAAAAAAATAATTTGAGCTTTGTTTAAAGGGCCATTGGAACGTTCCATTCATTTATCCTATAAGTAATGCGTACGTGTGCCAAGCACTGTTGTAAGCACTTTTATAGAAAAAAAGACAGGAAAGAAGGGGGAAGGAAGAAGGGGAGAGAGAAGGGGTGGGGAAGAAGAGAAAGAGGTGAAGGAAAGAAGGAAGAGGGGGAGGAGGAGATCCGGGCTCCCCCATTAGGAAATGAGCAGCTTCCAGGTCTGCAATAACTTTCTGCGTCCCTACCCCAGTGAGCTCCTTCTCAGTCTGGCCCAGGAGTCGCTCTAAATCTATAATTCGCCTGTGCCATGTCCTTATGGTCACTGCATGTTTACCCACACGTAAGAAAACAGCCTTAAGAGTTATTTGAATAGATAAAAATATTGGTGGGTGGTGTCGAGTGTCCCTCATTGCGATTTTACCACTGCTTTTGATGTCACTATTTGGTGCTCTCAAGCATTCTTCACCCTTGGTTTGTGTGCTGCTCTGTATCTCTTTGCAGTTCTTCTATTTTTTATTAAAACAACTCCACACAAATCACCCTCAGAAGCCTTTTTCTTTAACATAGTAACTGTTAGAATTTCTGTTTTTTGCTATCCATCCTTATCCACATGTGAGTGGAATAATTATCATTGTGGAAATTTGTGTTGGGGCTTGAATCTTTCACATCTTATTATTTTATGCTGTCTGTATTTCTAGATAATCTTTGTATTAATTACTTTTATAACTGCACAATATTCCATCAAGAAAATGCATTACAATTTGTTTTATCATAATTAAATTGCAGAATATTCTGGCTGTTTCCCATTTTGTACTATTATAAGTAACATTGCTGTAAGAGGCTTTTTACTTTAAATTTTTTCTTTCTTTGAATTATTTCCTTAGGATATATTTTTATGAATGAGATTACTCAGTCAAAGGCATGATTAATTCCATAGTTCTAATAACCTAAGGGGCTTGCTTTATAATAAAAAATTGTTTATATTTCTGATTATAGAAGCAATCTATGCTCATTATAGAACATATGGAATATGTAGAAATGGCTGGGGAAACCTAAATATCTCAGAATTCTAGCCTACAAAGACAATCATTATTAACTTGTACAACAATTCCTTTAAAAATCTAATCCACTATTAACTCTGTGACAGATTTCCTTCCACTTCATAATTCTGGGATTATGCTATGTTACGTGCCAATTTCTAGCCTTAATTTTCAGATTTCCCCATTCCATTTTATATTGGTTTTGATGTGGTATCTTTCCTCTCTTTTTAAGATAGGCTCTCAGTCTAGATTGGCTTTAATCTTGTTATGTCACCTGGGTTGGTTCTAAACTTGCTATGCAGCCAAGAATGACCTTGATTCCCCTACTTCTGCACCCCAAGTGCTGGGATTATGGGCTTAAGTCACCACGATCAGTTTTGTAGTCCAGGGGATCAAACCCAGGGCCTCGGGCAAGCTAGGCATGTACTGGATCAGTGGAGTGTATGCCTAGCTTGGGAGGGGATATTTCTCTGTGGCCACCTGACACTGAGTGGTACGGATGCTTGTCAGTCCCTTGTTATTGGACTTCTTGACAGGAATAGATAATGCCATAAATGAGTGTTCTCGTATGACTCTTTGTGAGTGCTCTGTTTATTTTCTTAGCACAAATGTTTAGATGTAAATGGTAGCTGATAAGTCTTAAGAATTGTCAGTTTCTGACTCATGCAAGAGCATGTCCTGGCTTATTCCTCTGCCACTCCATGTGAGTTTCCTATTATTTTGATAACTAATTGTCACAAATACTGTAGCTTAAAAATATGACATCATCCATTTTTGGAAATCTCACATCCAAAATGGTCCTTATTAGTCTAATAGTAAATTGATCACAGGGCCACCTTCCTTCCAAAGACTCTAGAAGAATCTATTCCCTTGCTACTTCTACTTATTATATCCTGTTCCTTTCCCCATTCCAAAACTAGAGACAGTGAGTGAAGTCTTCCTTACCTTGTTGTCTCTGGCTCTCTGTCTTCTCTGCTTTGCTCTTCCATTATTAAACACCTTTGTGATGACAATGGGCTCTCCCAAGTCTCTATTTTTATCATCTACCCAGATACTACAACAGGTGCATGGTCACTATTTGACCAAGACAAGGTCAGTGCATTGCATAGATATGAACTGTGAGTCCTGCTGCTGTTACTCTGGGCTTGGGCAAGTCTGTTCTACGCCTTTTCATTCGACTGACATTTGAAGTATGCCTGGGACATGTCCAGTCCTAGAACACAAGGTGGTGGCATGGGGAGGGCTGGAAGTCACTGCTCTCAAATAACCTTCAGCGTGTACCTCTCTTAAACTTTAGGCTTCTTCTGCAAAATAGCAACAATAATTATATAGATCCCAAAAGGACATGCAAGCGAATTGTAAAAAGCAATTCGAATGTGAGAACTTCGCTATTTTAAGTGTTAGCAGTTTTCCTAAAAAGATAAGGCAGCCGAGGAAGACGATGCCTCTCTGTGAACTTTCCTTTTATCTCCAAGTACAGTTTATGATAAGAGAACCACACCTTTGCCAAAGAACCCCTCCCTTGCCTTTTCTAGATGTTTCCTCAGGAGTCAGGACTGTAATTATACCTCTGCCTTTACAGGGGGTGATCCACTTTCCAAAGCCTGTCTAATGGATTTTTCTAGTCTTGTGAACTGGCCAATACGATTTCTTGAATCATCGCCCAGTGCGGACCCAAATTATATTTGGAATTGCATGCCATCTTGAAGAAATATCACTGAGTGCCAGGGTCTTCTGTGAGCTAATTGGGCTTTGGCAGTGATGTCATTCGGCGGTGGGCGTTAGTGGAGAAGATGGCAGCGACGACTCCAATCCCATTTCGGCAATGTGTGCCCATGTGTGCAAAGAGGCTGCTCCCTCACGTGCAGTCCCTCCGCCTGCCACAGTCTCACTTCTGGTCCCTCGCTGAAGGCGGAGATCAGTAGGCTATTTATACCCCAGGGCTAGAAGCATTTCTCTCCTTCCTTGCTACATACAACTGTTATTAGTATGTCTGAAAAATATGGTTGTTAAAATTCAGTCAAAGACATCATGAGACTTATCAAACTTTCCCTAAGCAAGAGGCGGCCAGAAGCAAAGAGAAAGTCTGTCCAGGGTTAGGATTTTAGTCTTTGGAATCAAGCAAGCTTGTTGAGAATCGCTAAACAGCTTTCTTAAGTCTTATGTGTTAATCTATCTGATCCTCAGTTTCCCTATCTGCAAAAAAGGTAATATTTATTTTTGGTTTTGTCATTTATGTTCATTAACATGATACTGTGCTGCAGATGGATGTTTTCATACAAGTATGTATTGTACATTGAGCATTTCCCCGTACCCATAGATGAGAGTCATACATTTTGCCTCCCTGAACTATTCAGTCCTGTTAGGTATGCTTGCCCACCTTAGAACATGTACTTATACTTTCCTTGTCATGTTTGATGACTCTCAAGACATCAGATTTTGTTTTGTGAACATATTCAAGTTTTCATCCTGAAAACTCTTCCGGGGGGAACATAAGAGCAACTTCTCCTGCTTTCTCGTATGTACTTCAGGTTACACAGACCCTGTCCAGGACAGAACACAATCACAAGAGTTCATTTCTTTTTCTTTTATTATTTTTTTTCTTTTTTTGGTTTGGTTTTTAGAGACACGGTTTCTCTGTAGCTTTGGAGCCTGTCCAGTAACTAGATCTTGTAGACCAGGCTGGCCTCAAACTCACAGAAATCCACCTGCCTCTGCAAACACCCCTCGAGTGCCAGGATTCAAGGCATGCACCACCACTGCCCTGCTAAGAGTTCCTTTCTGAAGGCAGTATAAAAGCAGCGTAGCAAGGCACATGGCTTCCACACATCTGAAGTGACTTCACTACTAGGGAACCAATATCTTTGTCTTTACTACTTAACATTTGGTTAGAAAAGATAGCAGTGTCCAGACACAGAGATGTCCATGGCATGAAAACTATGGGGCATATGTCACTTGGGACTCAGAGCCTCCACTGGATAAATGAGCAAGTCTCTGCGTGGTTTAGTAATGGTCATTGGCCTCTAAACTGAAAGCCATGGCCTACATGTAATTTTATTAAGGAAAATAGACTCCAACTTCTTAGACAGGCATGTTCCATTGACCCAAATCTCCCCTGACTCCCATGTCTCTCTGTCCCTCAATGTCACTCAGCCTGTAGTTACTGGTGGTTCCTGCCTGGGTTAGTGAGCAGTATCTCTGGGTCATAGTAAGCCATCTGTGATGGCTCCTTCCTGTCACCATTGGTTCATAAGTTCCTTTGCTAGCCTGCGGACTCTTTGTTCTTTTCTGTATTTCTTTCCTTTATTTTTCCTTCCTGGGGCAGGGTCTCACTGTGTAGTCTAGAGTGTTTGGGAACTTGCTATATAGCCGAGCCTGGCCTCAAACTTACAGACCCCCCCAATACTTCAACTACTTAGCTACAGCTTGGCTCATTGGTTTTTTTTTATCCATTTACCAGCAGAGGATGTGTTTTGTTCTGAGCTTTTAGCCAAAGTCTGCGGAGACAGAGAAGAGAGAACATGGTTCTCGAAAAGACCACTGTTACATGGAGGAGTCAATACTTGATGAGCTGAATGGTCCAAGTGGCATAGGCAGAACGAAGGATTTGGGGAGCAGAGAGCCACAGGAAGGAATCAAGAGCCTAACTGGATACAAGTAGGGGTCATGTTAGGCCATCAAGCACAGGAGAGCAAAACAATGCCAGCGCCTTTGGGGAGTACCACCCGAATCAGAACAAGAAGTCTATATGGAACAGGAAACTCAAGGGGAAGAACTAAGGTTTTGATTTCTGTCATTTCTTCTGATGCAGAGATTCAACTCTCTGAGTTCATCAGGTAATGGGGATCTCTCTCTCTGCCACCCTCCCTCCTTCCCCCCCCTCTCTCTCTATATAGAGATAGATAGATAGATAGATAGATAGATAGATAGATAGATAGATAGATAGATAGATATCTCTCTGTGTGTGTGTTTTATGAAACAAGGTCGCATCCAGCCCAGGCTGGTCTTGAACTCAGTATGTAGCAAAGAACTTGAACTTCTGATCTCTCCCTTGTTTCTATGCCCCAAGTCCTGGAACTACAGGCTTGTACCACCTCACCCTGTTTCTGAAGTGCTGGCTGGAGGTGGAATCCAAGGCTTTGTGCATGCTAGCTAGGTAAGCATTCTACCAGCTGAGCTGTCTTTCCTGCCCATGTGTTTTTCTTTAATAGGCAAGAACTCTCCCCTTTCCTCATTGTTCAGAAAAGATAAATGCTTTATCCAAATTTATACACCTACACAATAGCAGAGCCTAAACCCAGTGCCTAGCCCTCACAGTCTGTTTTTTTTTTTTTTTTTTTTTAATCAAAACTGGTGACAGAATAAGCAAGCAAATGAACAAGCCTGGGTCTCCTAGCTTTCTAGTCTAGCTGCTGTTGCACAGCCCCTGCAGTCTGGTCTTATCAGCAATCTCTGGCTATGTTAGCATCTCCAGCAGCAGCTGAGGGAAGGACAGTCAGGCTTCTGTGAGCCTTAAGTTCCCAAAAGCCTCTATGACACAGACATCTCTCCCTATGGAAACATCCACAAGACAGAAAGTTCACCATACAGTTTAAAAATAGCCTCCTCTCCCTTCTGCATCCAGTCTCGATTCCTTTCCACGCCTGCCCAGTCATCGGGGCTTTGCTGGGATCTACCTTGAGCCACGCCTGTCATGTGTTCTGCCTGTGGTCTTTCTATGGCCTCTCGGCTGGAGTCACTTCCCCAAAAGGCTTTCATCCCCATCTTTCACTTTGTTTATTCACCCACTCGCTTGAGGATTTGTTGAGTCTCAGATCTGGGGTCCTGAAAAAATATCAGGGCCCAGAACGCAGACACAGCCTCACCTCATGGGGGAAAATGTAGTAAGAAATGAAAGTTAGTCACATGATTGTGTAATGGTAGGTTTGGCGCTTGCCACGAAAAGGGGGAAGGGAATCATGGGACGGTGGGGTTGTTAGCTGGGGATTCCAGTTTCCTTAGCTTCCCTAAGGTGGGTAAATAGGTGAGTGGGGGGGGGGAGGAGAAAGCATGATGTATACCTACAATCCCAGGACTCAGGAGGCTGATGCAGGAGAATGGCAGGCAGCTCGAGGTCTACCTGGGCTACAGCAGTTCTAGATAAACCAACGCTATGTGCTGAGACCTTATTTCAACAAAGCAAGACAAAATGAGTTAGTATTCCTGACAGAGGGCACAGCATGTGTAAACAGAAATCCACTTTTTCCACATGTAGAGCAGCTCAAATGGCTGTAATGGTTTGGCTCACTGACAGACTTCCAGTGGCTTCCTGATGTACTCAGAGGAACGCCCTAAACTTGTACGACTCTGACCAAGGTCCCATGTGTCTGCATCTCTAGTCAGCTCAGCTCTCAGTAGCTCACCACCTTCCCCCATCTCCTCCCAAGTCTTATATTGTGCACCTCAAAAATAGCTTAGTTATTTTTCAGGCACCTACATTTTTTCTCTCCCTGCCTACGACACCCCCATACCAGATATCTGTATATCTCACTTCACTGGCATTGGCGTACTGTCTACTACAGCTCCCGGTAGTACCACTGTCCCTCTCCTTATCCATGGCAGTAGTTTCAAGGCCCCCAGCTGGATATCTGAAGCCTTATGTGGTATCAAACCCTACATATGCATATATGTGATTAATTTATAAATTTGGCTTGGGAAGAGATTGACATCAATAACTAATGAGAGAATAGAATTATAGCAGTAACTTGTAATAAAAGCTTCTTATAACTTATGAGTAGTTCATTTCCAGAATTTTCCATGTAAAATTTTTGGACTGGAGTTGCCTTCGGGTAACAGAAACTGTGGAGAATGAAATTAAAGCCCCCTGTACTGCCAGCTGACCCCTTTCAGGCTGGTCATATTCAATGACTGCTTTTTTCTCTGATACCTTGGCCAGGTAGTAAATTAAGGTGCCGTGTGGATGCCTGTATCCTTCTCATTTAGAACTAGCCCTGACTGGCAGAAGGCACCCAGCAGAGGTATGGCCACTAATGGCCTAAGAGGAAGAGTGGCACAGAGAAGACCCCAGGGGCAGATAGAGCCAGATCCTGTGGGTCACATGGTCCTATCCCAATGCCTATTCTCTTCCTGCCTTAGGGCTCTGCTCTGGCTGCCCCATGGGGACAGTCTCCCTTCCCAGCTCTGCCAAAAGTGATGCCGCTGGAAAGCCTGTTGCCCTCTATCTTCTTCGCCAAACTGATTTAATTTGAGTATTTCTCACACTAGTGATTAGCTTAGTCGCCAAGTGCTTTGGTTCTCTTATCTGTCAGAGTACCCCTCTCCTGATATCATCATGAGACGCATGCCGACTACCCCATGGATGTGTACAGAATCTAACAAGAAATGGAACAGATGATACTTCTGTGAGTTGTTAAAATAAAGAACTAAGACATCCAGGAAGCGGTATACAGGCAGGAGATGCCTGGACGTGGCAGAGGGACGGCATCTGGAGATACCTGAGGATACCTGGTCTTTGTCACCTTACACAATGGGAAACTGAGTCCAGGAAAGTAAGGATCCCCCTGCTCCCCGTGTTGTGGGTCCAGACTCAGTCTAACGCTCCCCCTGCTGTTTCCTTCGTTTAACAATACAAGGCCTCCTGCAGTGGTTTATTATTTCCTTTTGTTTTTATTCTCGCTTTGTTTCTCAGAGCAGTTAAGGTGGCTTACAGGAAGTATTCAAGGGTTTAAAAAAAAATAAAAAGAACCACGGAATGTTTATACCAGAGGGTAGATATTGGTGAAGTAGAAAGAGAAAGGACACCAACAAAAAGCGGACAAAAGGTGCCAAGATTGCTGTTTCACTATGCAAATTAAGTTATAGCTTCCTGATAGCTAAGGTCAAAGGGTACACATGATCAATTCCGAATGTCTTCCTAGCTTTTATCTCTAAAAGAAGTTTCTGGGTCTTGCCGCCTCTGTGGACAAAGTCAAAGGCCAAGCTTCGTGCCCTTGGCCCATCTTGGTTGGGCAGCTGTTCAGATTTCTTCTCTGGGGTGGTTATAACTTCTAGATTTACTTGAAAAATCTTAGATCCTCATTCTTACTGTGCAGTTTTACGATGGGGTTCCCCTGGTCTGCTAGCACTAAGTTTATGATTCACGCTCTTAGAAAACCATGGGTTTTGAAAGACCTTAAAAGTCCTCAACCCAACCCCCCCATCCCACTTGCCTTCTGATACCTGATTCATCTCTGCAACAACTCCATCAAGTGGCTTGAATGCCTCTGAAGACGGGGCACTCACTACCTTCTAAGGCATTTTTCTCGCCTGTCCTGAAGTGACTTGTTCTGTGGAGTTGACACCTGCCTGAATCCTGGCCTTAGCTGTTCAGTCCGGGGGAAAGACATCAAGTCACATTGGCCTGCAGGAAAAACAAAATATCTCGTTGGGAATCCTTAGCTTCATTAGAACTAGACTTTTGTTCAAATGAAGTGTTAAAATTAAAGCAGCATATATGTGAGTGGGGCCAATTGGCATGAACTCCTCACAGCATATGGTGTGCTTCCTTTTATATGCATGTTTAGCAGCTAGTGGGTACCAAACCTCACACAGCTCTCAATTGCTAGCACTAATGAAGGATCTGTTTGCCTTTGGGGATAAAGATGGTATCACTGATTCACAGTTGTTTTTCCAGGAGCAGATTTTCCCCTCCTCATTCAAACGCTCCTGCTAGGTCCTCGTCTTCCTCTACCCGCACTGCCCTAATTCAAGTCTCCGTGTCTCCAGCCAGGACACAGTTTACTTGCTCTCACCAGTCTCTCAGCCTCCGGTTCTGGCCCGTTCTGGTCCAAGATGACACCGCTAGAGGGACCTTTAGAAAACGCTGATCTAAAGCACATGCCAAGGGCCACAGAAACCCTGCGGTGGCTCCTCTTCACTCAGTGTGGCATCCAGGCTTCTTAATATGGCATATAGACATGGCAAGGTCAGAAGGTCGCTTATGGTTAACTGTTCTGCATAAGTGGCAGCTGAGCCTCCAAACGCTATGATGATTTCTGGGACAAATAAAGCCACAAAACTAAAACTCAATCTCTACTTAGTGGGGATGCTGTCAGTACTATTATGACTGTCAGCAGTATCGGTGTTGAGTGTTTCCTAGCACTCGCTGCTGCTGTGTTAGTCTTACAGGTTTCATTTAATTTTCAGAGCACCGGGATGGCACTCACACAGCCCTAAGCGAGGGCATTTTGAAGCTAGTTCCAGCCATAGCAAGGCCTGTGTGTCAGCAACATGTGGGGCAGGCTTTGGGATGGCTGGTGGGGATCACAAGGACCTTCATGGTCTGTCCTAGGAGCTGGACATCATCAGCATCCAGGCAGTGTGAGGGGCTCCAGGGAGAGGGAAAACACCCTGGACCCCAGCCCTGCAGCCCTCTCCCTGGCCTGTTTTCTCCTCTGCACAACTAGAATAGCAAAGCCCTCTTCCTTCTCCACAGGCCCAAGGCACTGTGTCAGTGAAGACCTGCCGGGTGGTGGAGGAGGGAACCTACAGACCCAGCAGGTGGAGAGGGCTCACAAGGGTGTGAGGAGCCTGGGTAGAGCCATTGTTACTCCTGACGTGGAGTTCCACAGACCTTTCTGGGGATGATAAGAAATCTATGAAAAATGAACTGGCTTGACAAAGACAGCCAAACCTCATGTCTTTATCGGCTGGCTGGTGCGAGGTGGCTTCTCAGTTTCTGTCCCCTACTTCCAACCATGGGCAGCCCACAGTCCAGACAGCGTGGCCTTCAAACCTGAGCTTCAGTCTCTCCTCTTGACCACCCAGCTTGTTTCTAAGTCTTGAAGCTTCCTTCTGTGTCATCCCAGGACTATGGCCACACCTGCCCTTAGACATACTTCTCCTGGGTCTTTAGACAACTCAGGACCCTGACCCGCCCAAGGAAGTGGAAGATCCGTATGGACAACCATCCAGAAAACTAACTGAAAATATCTTGGGTTTTGCATGTTAGCTCTGTCAACTCAAATAAAAAACTGTTCTTAACTACCATAGCCAGCAGTTACCCAATCAGCCCATGGCCTTAATAAGGGACCTCCTTCTTAATGCATTCTTCACAAATGAGGAACAGGACAACTGGGGCCTGTTTCATTCTTCCCAGCAGTCACAGCCCCATCTGAATTAATGTTTTATCCGGGTGGGGGGGTCTATCACAGAGGCAGGGATGGATTGGTCCATAGAGGGCAGATTCTTGATTTTTGTATTTGTGTCCCTCTTTACCGTAGGGTACCAACTTAGCTGGAACAGGTCACTGCTACCTGCACGTGTGAATGAGCTCTCAGCCTTCTCCTTCATCACCTGACACTTCATGTGGAGGACACTTCCTGTAGAACAACTTCTGCCCATAACCCATTTGCTGTGTTCCCAATAGGATGCTGGTTAAGATTCCTCTATGGCGGATGAAGAAGCTCAGACCTCCTTTCCAGGGTTGGTCAACAGTTTCGGGAAGGGGCGGCTAGGAACTGCAGGCTGTAAGGTCTCTAGCACAGGTGCACAATAGACAGCTGTGGGAGACAAAAAACAAGCGCTAGTACAGACCTTATTTTCAAAAGCAGTGGGTCATCCGTAGTTTTCTAATCTCTGAAGCAATGGAATTGTTGGGGATGGGGTAGGAGATGAGATATGTATCTTATAGATGCAGTAAATATTCCTGAGCACCCATATCTGGCATAGGAAGAGGTTCACACATAACTCCAGGAGCTGGTGGTTTCCTATAGGCAATATTGTATGAGTCACCTCACTGTAATTTAAGGTCCCAGATACTCAAAGTCATTAGAAAGGCAAGGGATGTCAGAATTTAAAGCACTCTGGGGCTTGGAGAGGCCTTCCTGGGGGTGAGAGTGATCCCATTTTGCTTGGTTTTGAAGACAACCCAGTGGAGCTCAGAGCCTTGTAGCCAGGGTTGGAGAGGAATGTTTGTTGACGAATCCGTGTGACTGTATTTCTGCTCCATATTCTGTGCCCACCAGCCAGCTGTCCAGGCTTGGTTAGTGGTCAGGAAAAGCCCATGTGTTTATCAAATACCACTGAGGTTCTGGGCTTATGATTGGTGATTAATGTGCGTGAGAACAGATCCAAATTAGGTCATGGAGGGAGGCAGGAAGTTATGGGCAGCAGAAAAGGAGAAACTGGGATACAAGGTATGCCACACTGCTCAGTCACAAGAAGGGGCAGTTCCATGGTTGTGGTGGCATGGGACCTTGTGCTGCAAGTCATAATGCTTGTGGCTACCGTCCCCAGCTTGGGCTTGGGCCAGAAGGGGTTCCCCACACCACTTACAACGAGGATCTGGCTTCGAGGTGGTATTGTGATGCTATGATGTCTCAAGTCACATCGACAGCGACTGTCTGTTAATCCTCTGCCTAGGTCAATCCTGTTTACAACTAGAGAAATGAGCACTGCCTTGCATTGCCCAAGGAGGTAAGGTAGGTCTGTATGACCTCATGGTCAATGCCTTCTCACTCTCCTGCCCTGCCCATGACACAAACCAAGGGTAGAGACAGAAGGATAAGAGAATCAAAAATATGCCTGCGTCCTAGCCAGCAAAAGTCATGGTTGTGGACACAAGGTTTAACCGCATACAACAGAATGGAAGACTACCGCCTGACTTAAGTCCCAAGTCCCTTAGAATGTGCTGCCCCCTTGCACATTGGCTGGAAGGACTGGGTACGCTCAACTCCATACTGTCAACTGATAGTCACAGGGCGTATCCCCACTATGTGGTGGCAGCTAATGGGCCTAGGAATATCTCGGGGTTCTTTCCTTTGCCTCTCATTTTCACTTGCAGCCTTGTCCCTCTGGCTCTTACCTGTTTTCACCAGATCCTTGGGTCATTCCTCTAGCCAGTGTTTCTGGGCTCACTTCTCATCAGCAGCCAGGCCTCACTGTCTCTTTTAGAGGTCCCATGTCCTGGCCTCCCAAGCTTTTCTCCAGGGAGGTCATGTATATTGGCTCAGGAAGGCATGGGCAGACCAGTGAAAATTCATCTCTCTGTTGGAAATTGCTCTTCTTTATGGGACTAGAGCCCTGACAGTCTCTGAAGAACTAATACATCCGAACAGAAAAAGAAAAGGGGACTGAGGAAATGGCTCAGAAACCATTACCATGGGGAATGCTCTTACTGGGTAAGCATGGAGACTGGAGATCAGATTCTAAGTACACACACACACACATACACGCACGCACGCACGCACGCACGCACACACACACACACATGCACACATGAGACACACAGACAGGCAGACAGAGAGACAGACAAACCAGAGAGAGAGAGAGAGAGAGAGAGAGCAAGAGAGAGAGAGAGAGAGAGAGAGAGAGAGAGAGAGAGAGAGAGAGAGAGGACCTTACAGCCTAGAGCCTGGAGGCAGAGAAGGGATCCATAGACCCATGGAGCAAGCTAATTACACCAGTCAAATCAATGATCTCTGAGTTTTGTGAGAGACTTTAACTCAGTGTGTAAGGTGAAGATCAGTTGAGACAGTGGTCATCAACCTCTGACCTACAGAAAGACAGACAGACAGACACACAAGCACCTGTACATACACATGTGAACACACACATGTATCTCACACACATATCTAGACATAAGTTTTTAGGGAGAGAGGAGGTTCTAGGGTTGTCTTTGAAGAGTAAATGGACATTGCATTGACAAATAACATTGTCATTTCAAAGCTATGAGTTTTAAAAAGTAAATATTTAAGTCAGAGTATAGTCTATTGGGCCCTTCCCACCCAGCATCTCTTTCTTTTTCTTTCGACAGTTAAAGCCTCCAACAATCAAATGTCCACACTTTCCTGCTGTCTGAGATACCTTGCTGCTGCAGCTGCCCCGCTTGCAGGGAGCAGGAAGCTGGTAGAGAATTCCAACACTTGACTTGGGGCCAGCTCCTGGTTTAGCAGAACAGCTCCGAGCTCCATGTCCCAAGTTGTAGCCCCCTCTCCAGTCGACACTTCTGCCCACACTGCCTCTGCCTTCATCTGGTCCTCTTCATCTTTCCCTTGGACTGTTATTTCAACATTCTGGAATGTGAGCCTTCTGTTAGCGGTTTTTCTCGAGCCACTCCGCTTTCCGCACTGCTCTCCGAGCAAGCACTATAAAAAGCAGAGTGAAGCTGCCCTTCCAGGCTTGTTCTTGCTTGGCTTGGGTGGGGTCTTTGCAGCTGTCACCATCCATGGTGATGTCCCATGGGTAGGATTGCTCACAGGGGACAGCACCTCTCTAGTCCCAGAGAACAAAGATGACCGAGTCCAGCTTCCCTTCAGCGTTCCTCTCCTCCATGCTGCTTGCTCCACAGCCTTCAAGAGACACATCAGCTGGGTAGGTGTTGCTCCAGGGGACCCTTTGCTAGACTCAGGAGAGGGCACACGGGGTCACTATGTAAAATTTGAGCTATGTATTTGACACAAGAAAAATCTTTAGACACTTAGCGAGCAGTTCCCTGCCCACTGTTGCTCTTTGTGGCATACCCTCAACCTTGTACCTCAGAGTGGAAGGCCTCACCTCACACCTTTGCCCAGGAACTTGCTTCCTCCAGCTTCACTGCTTCTTAGGCACAGGGACCTGGAGTGAGAGGTCAAGTCAGGTCCTTGTCCCCTGAGTGGGTCTGAGGCTGCTGGGTGGTCAGGGTCCTTCCTGAGAGCTGGATTTCTTCAGTTTCCTCAACTACTTTCTAGGCCCAGGCAAGCCATAGAAGTTTGGATCTTCCTTCCTTTCTCTTTCCTCTTTCTCCTTTCTGAGACAGGGTTTTACTCTGTAACCCTGGCTGGCCTGGAACTTGCAGTGCAGACCGGGCTGACTCCAAACTTGCAGAGATCCACCTGCTGCAATCCCCAGTGCTGGGATGAAAATCACATGCTAACACATACCATCTGTGTTTACAGGAGTCTGTCCCACCCAGTCCTCTGGAGGGAAGAAGCTTCTTCCCATTATCATATCACGGCCTTGCCTCTTCTGGAATCCTCACAGGGGCCTGATTTCCCTAGCTTTCCTGACTTTGCTTGTCAAGGGAGGAAGCCAGGAAGTGACCTGTGGGTGATGGGAAGAAACTGGCGTC
Organism: Ondatra zibethicus; assembly: GCA_004026605.1. Classification (NCBI taxonomy): domain Eukaryota; kingdom Metazoa; phylum Chordata; class Mammalia; order Rodentia; family Cricetidae; genus Ondatra; species Ondatra zibethicus. The sequence goes on from PVIU01000473.1 coordinate 14,434, forward strand.
CCTGGGTCCTGTGTCACCACAGGAAACTTCTGATCATCTGTGTTTTTCCAGGGGTTACTACAAGAAATTACCACAAATGCAGTAGCTTTAGAGCTCAGAAGTTTATTCTCCCCCAGTTCTGAGATGAAGACCCCAGGGTAGAGCTCCCTTGGAAGGTTCCAGGGGAGACTCCTGCCTGGTCTCCTCCTATCTCTGCTGGCCGCAGGCAGTCCTCGGCTGTGGCAGCACAGTCTCTGCTTCTGGCCTCACAAGGCCTCGCCATTGTGCATCGCTGCATGATTTTATGGCCAGCTCCTCCTCTTCCTATCTAGTATTGGGACACCTGTCACAGGGTGTAGGGACACCTGGATAATCCTGGATGAGCCGTCAGAATTGCTTAACTACTTTTCCTTGCAAAGACCCCATTTAAGGCCACAACCTCAAAGTCTAGGTGTTAGGACAAGGATTTTCATTTAGGGGGCAGAGTAGTACAAGTAAAGTGGAAATCACTCCTCCGGGTGTCTTCTACCCGCTGTGCTGTCAGGCTGACTGCACTGAGTCAATCCAGTTGCTACTAAAATCCAGATGATCTTCAAAGTGTGCTTGAGCTCTTCTTAGAAGGATCTGGAAGATGGTGGGAGATGGTTGCAGGCCCAGGTAAGAGAGTAGACTCAGCAGAGATGGGAGAGATGAGGCACAGGATGCTGTTGGCCCAGCATAGATGTCACACATGGATGTAACATAGGAAGGCCAGGCACCAGAGAGCCACACATTGGAGCTCTGTCTATGACAAGGGTTCAGAGGGGTGGACACTGCTTCTGGAGTAATTCCAGGGGTTTCCTTACTTGATATATGCAATTCATTCTACTCCCTGAGCCTAAGACATGGCAAGTCTTGGTTGGACTTATTCTTAGGGGACTTTCCTTCTGTCTCTTACACCCCTCCTCCCTCTCTCATTGGCCGTCCTCATGCTTCCATCACTCTGAAAACTCAATTTGTCTTTAAAGAGCAGGTTCCAGCATCACCTTGGATGCAAAATCCTTCCCACCCTGGTGGAGCCATCAATTGCTGACTCTTCCAGGACCTGCAGCAGCTACTCACTTGCCTGGGAGGCCACTGCCAGTCAAAGTTGGAAAAGGAACTAGGGAACCAGCCGAGTCAGTACTAGGCCGGAGAGGAAGCTAAAGAATTTACAGACAGCCTCCATCCAACATTTTTAAACCCAACCAATGGCTCATTTCAAAGATCTGGATCCGATGCCCCAGAGAAGGATGAAGAGGGTAAAAGTTCAGAGTCATGAGAGAACTCTCCTCCCCTCCATTTAATGCAAACTCACAAATCATGTGAAGAAGGTTTTATCCCTTCCTGCCAAGGGTAAGATGGAGTGTAATGACCTGCGTATATGAGATTTCCATCAGCATCTTTTCTAGATGACTGGAGGGAGGCAGATGACAGAAAGGCTCTAAAATATGGGATAGCAAAGGGAAAGGGACAAAAGACAGCAAGGGCAATGACCACCTTGATTGTGCCCAACTCTCACTGAGAAGGGCCCACTCAAAAATAAAGAAGCCACAGCCCCCAGAAGGAACTCCATCCCAGTTCTCCACAACTTCCCTTCTGAAGTATCCTGCTTTCTCCTTCATAGCATGATGTGGCAGAGCAGGTGAGCTGTAAGAACGGGGTGGCTTTCAGAGCAGTTGCTACCAAGGGCCACCTTGTTCTTTGAGTGTTGACTAGATGTTTGTGGAAAACTGTCTTGGCCCATAAAATTTCAAGAGTGCAATGATGGTAATCACTACTGGTGGCACAGTTTTGGGGCTCACTGGAGAATTAACAAACTTGAATATAAAAGTGACATAAGATTGCGAAAGACACTTAGAACAAAAAGCATCTTGGCTCTCAAAGGGCTTAGGATCTCATGGAAGGGGCACACGTCTTCCAGAGTTCGTGTAATGCATGTCAGACAATGGTACATGCTATGACAGGGCAGTTCAGAGGGACCCAGGGGGACTCAGGGAAGGGACACTCTAGTTACCTTCTTACTGATCTTACAGGTCAGGAGAAAGCAGGCAAGTAGCCAGGAGGGAGAGAAAGGAAGAAAGGGAGAGAGGGAAGGAGAAGGGATTAAAAGAGGGAGCGGTAAAAGTGGAAGGAAAGAGGGAGGGAGCCTAAATGGAAGAAAGGGCATCACTCAGAGGGAACGTAGTCTTTCTCTGCGTGCTTGGAGATTTAAAGTGAGTGGCATGAATGGTGGTGTGTGCCTGGGTACAGGTGATGCTGGGAGATGGGTCCTGAGTGAGGCAGGCTGAAGTTTTGATCATTTATAGTGCGTTTCATTGTCATCAGCTAAATATGGCTCAAATATGCTTCAACATTAAAAGGGTGTATTGGGTAAGGGACAGCAAAGTCCAGAAATTGTGCAGATTTTGTTCCTGATTTGTTTCTGTCATCTATACCTATTATTGGAGTCTATCTTCCCTCTTTCTCTTCCACTTTCTGCAGTGCCAACATGATTCTAGGATGATGCCTCAGCAAAGGTGGCTCAGACTAACTCCTGCTAGGGTTATGATCTTCCCTGAGGATAAAACTTCAGTCAAGAAGAAGAGAGAAAAATGCCTCTGGAGGCCATCCTGCAGGATTAAAGTAGTTCTCCCTCTGCAGAAATTGTTTTCTTTCATGTCACCCCCAAACTTACATCACAAACTCACCCCAGAAACTGTAACTGTGGCTTTATTCACTGCCTTAGGTCAAATCACGAACAACTATCCTCAGGTCGAAGTTAGAATCTCCTATCTCTAAAACCAGTGGGCTTCTAAGTTAATGACAACCAAGGTAGTTACTGAGAGAGGAGGCAAAATATATTGGAAAATGAGGTAGATATTTATTTGACGGAATTGGGGATTCGACATGTAGCCAAGGATCTGTACATGCAAGGAAGACGTTATTCAAAAGAGATGTCAGTTGTGTGGCCAGATTAGTTGGTCTGATGGAGAGAGTGGTGGAGACTTCTCCTCTTAGAGACAACCATAGCGGAATTTCTATGTCCAATTATGCTACCACTGTCCCATGGAGTGGTTGGCTATTTCTCCTGGAAGAGTTGCTCTGTTGATGTCATCTACAGAAATCAAGTTTCTTTAATGAAGGTTTAGAGATTCCTTGATATGTGGGTATAATTGATAGGTTATTAGATGTCCATTTAGTGGAATAATAGTAGTAGCTTTTCTCCTAGAGACTATAATCTGTCTAGCCATAGGCTCTTGGCTCAATAGTCATGTCACATATGGGTTTCCTCTGTGGAGTGGGCCTTAAATCCAATAAGAAAGTAGATGGTGACTTCCATGACATTTGTGCCACTATTACACCAGTGAGTGTGTCTTATCGGGGTGGCTGTTACTCTAGCTCACAGAGTTCACTTCTGGGTAAGACTGATGATTACTCTTTTTTCATCCAGAAGCATGAATAGCACTTCCAGGCCTAGGAAGGCCAGCCAGTATGGAAGAAGTTTCTGGGTCTGTACCAGCTTGATTTCTCAGTGTCCAGTCACTCAAGCACGTGGGGTCATCAGCTGTGATGTCATCAGCTGTGATGTGATCTTACTGCCAAGCTCTGAAGGGGAACCGAGAACAAAGGCAACAGCCTGTAATGTTTCGGAGTCTTTGGGGCCCCACTAGCCCACAACTCAGAAGTAACTCATTCCTGGGACAAGGCTTTTTATTTGTCAGCCGCTGGTAGCGTACTGCCACAGTACAGATGAACTCCATTTCGACTCTTCTTATGTATGTCTAGATATACTTTCAGAAGCTTCCAAACTTTTATGTGGATCCTGGGGTTCCAAACTCTTTACCCACCGAACCATTCCCCCAGCTCCTTCTTCCTGCATCAGCCTCCTGGACTTCATGCTCTTCTAATACTCAAGCCTGTTTGTATCTGCCAACTCTGCCCTTTCCTTTGCTTGGATTCTCCCGCCTTGTTTTGATTCCATTTTGTTAGGGTTACTTGCATGTGAGAAACACCATCCATTGGTTTGCTCCAGCATCCCCCTCTAAACCAAGACAGGGTGCTTCCTGTCTTGATCTCTGGGCATTTGCCATCCATAAGCCTGGCACTTCACAGCATCTGAGTCTATATGCATCGAGTACATGAAAAGTTGCTTTAGTGGCAATTTGGAGAACAAATTTGAAGGGAAGGAGTCTGTGATTTGGAAAGTTGTCCCTGGCTAGAGATTCTGTACGGATGGGGTGTACAAACCACCCTCCCTTAGATACCAAAGCTTGGAGGGCATTTGAGGAGGTGAAGAATTCAGGACAACTGCAGCCAAGCAGTGCCTCAGAAGATCCCTCCTGGATTCCAACCGGTGGCTTCTCTTCCTGTGTGGTGGCCTTTAAGCTGAGTAGTGAAAGTGTGGCCCAGATAGATTTCTGTATTTGAGTCACTGACCACATGAGTGTGTGAACGCAGAATTAGATACCTTTCCTGTAGCGGCTCCCGTCCCCCAAATCAGGGACACGTGCTGGGGGCAGGGGCCCAGAGCCATCATCTAAGAGAGCCATCTGGCAGGGAAGGAGTGCAGGGTGAGCTTCTGGCAGCGTGCACTCTGCTCCCCCCAGTCAGAGGGCCTTTTAGCCGGCCTAGGGGTGGATGATGTGAGAACGATTCTTTTCTCCATCTCTTCATTGTCACGCAGATCTCCAGAGAAAAGATGTCAGCTCCCTGTCTCGAGGACTCTTCTTTCTCTCCACCCCAGAGCCCAAGTTCTCATCCACCTTTTTCTAAGCACAGTGGAAGTAGGAACGATACTTAGAAAAACTGATAAAAAAGAAATGAGAATGCGCTCCTGATCCTGGTAATTACCGTTCTGAATCTCTTGTGATTCAGGAACTTGTAGTCAGTAGAAATATTTCTTTTTCATGGCAAATAAAAAAAATCCACTCTAATGTCAATGATCTTCCGTCCCTCCTCCCTTCCCACAGTTCCCCTCCCCTTCCCCCTTTTCACTTCATGCAATGACTTCAATTCCTAGAGCTTTTTTTCATTGTGCTTACTGAGAAACTTTAAACCTCATAACTGGGAGAATTGGGTGACCTGAAAGAGGAGGTCAGGTAGACTGGAGGAGTTGATGGGGTCCGCAGAGGCGTGTGTGTGTGTGTGTGTGTGTGTGTGTGCTTGTATCATCTGTCATGTGCCCTATACTGCCTGTCCCCTTTAAAGGGCATCTTAGACTGTTCTACTCGGCAGCACAACACAACTGAAAAGTGGGTAAGCAGAAGTCAAGAAATCTGGACTGCGGACCTCCCTGGGTGACCTCAGGCAAGCTGTTCGTGGTTTGGGAGTCTAGCATTTTCTGTCATCACGTGAGAAAAATACCATGTTCTTCCCCGTATGTGATTCTGTGCTGAGGGTTAAACATATGTATGAGAACGCTATGAAAAATGACGGTCTTTACATACGTAAGTCCAAGTTTTCTGGTTTGTCAGGTCGAGGCCTTAACCTGGAATGGATCAATCTATTCACAGTGCGTGTTCATTCATTAGACAGGGTGATTGATAATGACTTGGGATTCTGGATTCAAACCAGAAGACAGAAATAAATCCGCTCTGAGGATGTGTTAAAGGGAGAAGGACTCAAACTGCGGAGTTTAGTACAGAATGTGACCGTTAGACAGGGCTAAGTGTAGCCTCTGAGGTTTATGGAACTCGGAGTTTGGAGTGACAGGATGTTCTGGTAACGACATGTGGCTCGAGCCGAGGGCTCAGTGACTTCTCGGTTATCGCCGTCCTTTCTCCATTGGCCGTGTTCTAGACTAGGCCTGGGGGCTGACCCTGTGGCTTCGGTCCTCTGCAACCCTGAAACTCCCAAAGGAGGCAGAGCTGTGAGCCGATGGCAAATACAGCAAATGGGTGTGGCTACACACCGATCAGACCAGCCTGTCTTATTTAAGTTATATCTACTCTTTTATGGCCGGGGTGAATTTGACAAGCACCCTAACTTTTTCAACTCCACCCCTTACGTCTGTTTGTTTACTTATTTTGTGTGTGTGTGTTTATGTGTGTGTGTCAACCTCGGGTGCCTTTTTTGAATGATCCTCCCCTTACTTACTTATCAGTTTGTTTCTTTTATGCGAGGTCTTTCACTAAATCAAGAGCTCATAAATTTGCCTAGCCTGGCTAGTCAGATCCGCCTGTCTCTACCCCCTCAGCCGGGGATCACAGGCCTGTGTCTACTCATGCCTCTTTGTGTGTTTCTTTTCTGGCATGGATGCTGGGGCTCAAACTCAGGTCTTCATGGCTGCCCAGCAAGCGCTTAATGACTAACCCACCCCTACCCTTCTTTATTCTTTAATATAGAGGAATAACTATTACTTTAAGGGCTTTCTCAGTGAGTCCATTTAGATACCAACTCATTCATTTATCGGATATTATGGTTGGCAGAATAATGGTACCCAAAGATGTCCATGTTCTAAGCCTAGAAGCCATGAGCTTGCTAGGTGATGTGGCAAAGGAAAACTAAGGCTACAGATGGAATTGAAGGAGCTAATCAGCTGGCTTTATAGGGAGAAGATTCTGCATTGTCTGTATGGGTGAGCCCAGGGTAGTGCAGAAACCTTTAAAAGTAGAGAAGGAAGTCAAGAGATTGCTCCAAAAGAGGGTTGAAGGTGCTGTGTAATGAATTTGAAGAGGGTGAAAAGGGGTCATGCGCCAGAGATAGCAAGTGGCCTCTAGAAGCTGGAATGGGCCAGCTAATGTTTTCCCTAGGGAGTCTATAGAAAGGGCCCCCGCTGCGATTTTAGCTGCATGAGACTCATCTTGAACTTCTGACATCCATCACATGTGATGAGAAACCTGTGTGGTTTAAGCCACTAAAGACTCCAGTGTTTTATTAGAGCAGCAATAAGAAATGAGTGCGTGCCTCGGACTGTGTTCTGAGTGCCAGATAAGGAGCTTCCGACATGAGACAGAGAAGGCAAGAGAGAGGGAGAGAGAGAGAGAGAGAGAGAGAGAGAGAGAGAGAGAGAGAGATAACATATGCGCTTCTCACTTATTTACATTTTAGACTCCAGAACCATAAAGAAGTCCATGAGTACATACATGTTAGAGGCTGCAAATGTTCCAAAAGGGAAAAGTGATAAGGAGCTAGAAAAAAGAGATTTTTTTTTTTTACACAGAAGTGTTAAGGACTGCCTTATAATGAGATGACACTTGGACAGACCCCAGAGTAAAATGAAGATTTGCCTCCTGTGGATATCTGGGAGGAAGGACAACCTTGGGTGAGGCAACTTTTTTCCAAGGGTCTTTCTTAAGTAGGGCTGTGACTTTGAGCCTTCAGCATCCCTAACTCCAGCAGTTAGGGAAATGAATAACTGGATCCTGAAGGTGTCTCTGATTAGCACCTTAGAGCACCCACCACAGGAGGCTCTCACAGTACCCTGGCTAAGAGGCAATGGTAATTTGTCCTTAGATGGTTGCAGGAAAGATGGTGAGAAAATGACCAGACTTGGGATTGTCAAATGGATTTCATAGAAAGGTTGGGAAGGAAAGAAAGGATTCAAGATTGACTCCATGCAACCTTGTCATTTACTGACCTTTGGGAACATTTACTGGATGATGAACAAGTTTGTGTGTGTGTGTGTGTGTAGGGGGGGGGAGACATTGAATTTAGTTTGATATTGATAGAATTTTAAGTGCTTCAGCATCTCCAAATGGGGAGCTATTGAGGTCAGAGGAGAAATGAGAGCTGGAGGGGGGGGGGCAACTTGGCATGGAGAAAGCTAGGGGAACGGCCGAGGTCAGGGAATGAAGGCAGGCAGAGCCGAGAGCCAAGACTGAGTCCCAGGACACTCGGTCAAATGGCTAGAAAGATGAAAGGACAGTTCCTATGAAAGCAGGACCAGAGTAATGATAGTTAGCCATGAAAGTTCCCCAAGGGCGGGGTGCTCAGACTAGACAGCAGTGTGTATGCTGGGGAGACACTCGCTGGCCTTACTCTACCCCACCATTCATCCATATTCCTCCTGGGCCTCATTTCTCTGCCATAACATAAGAGCTTCCTTCATTTTGAATATTCTCTGTGATTCAGAAATCAAATTGTTACAAAATAAGCATCATTAGTCATTTGTACTTAAATTGTTCTTAATTGTTTTTTTTGTTGTTGTATTTTTTTCCTGTGGTAAAGAAGACATAACAAGATGATCATTTCAGCTGCTTTAAGGATCCACTTGGGCAACTTTAAGTACTCTCACATTGCTCTACAACTGTCTCCACCATTCACCGCCAGAACATCTCCATTCTCCGTACCCCAACTCTGAACACACTAGACAGCAAGCCCCCCACTTCTCCTCCCTCCTGCCTCCCGTGACAACAATTGTTTGCATCTCACAACCTGACGGCTCTGGATATCACGTGTCAGGGAAGTCCCAGGATATGTGCCCTTTGGGTCGTTCTCACTTCACTGAGCTAGCATCTTCAGTCCATCCGGGTGGCAACATGTGCCGGCATCTCGGCCCACTTAAGGCCGAAGGAGAATAATCATGTCTACTTGAAATCACGAAACCACCTGTGTCCACATTCAACCATTTGCCCTTAAGCGCTCACGTAATCTCGGGTGTGTCCTCTGGTTCTCATTTCCTTGTCCTTAAATAGTGAAGCGTTCCCACTTCACTGACAAGTTAGATGAACCACTTTATGTAATGGATGTGAAACTTCTTTTAAAAGACTATGATGCAGGCGCTATTTTTAGGTGGAAGAGGCCACTGGGTTGGCTGCCAGGCATGGATGCCTTTCTCTTGGCCACCCTAATAACATCTTTCCAAGTAATTCCTCAGTCCAGCTGCAGAGTTGATCCAAGTCCCTTATCATGGCAGTCACAGAAGTGGACTTGGTTGTTTTCCTGTCAGTGTCTCTGTGTGTCACATCAGCACAGCCTACGATAAGGCATGTCTGTGTCTGATACAGACGCTGCGGGCTCTGGGGCCTCCTTTTGCATGCTAAGGAAAATACAGCCCCTCTCACCTGAAGAAAACCCTTATTCAAAACCAACATTAAGCTGTGTGTCTGATTCCATGAGGCTGTCCCGTCTTGGAGCAGGCAGGAGGACTCATCGGTGGGAGTTGACACAAGGCACCCAGGGCTAAAGAGCCAGGTGTCCTGACAGCCTGGGCCTCCTATTGGTTACTCTACTGGATAGCTTCTGCTGTCATTCTGAGCTCTGGCAATCTGTGGGTTATTTGTACATTACCATCTTACACACACTCGGCCAGTCACTCTTGAGCTTCACATTTCCCCAGTTTTTCACCCACTTTGCTCATCCCCTTAAGATTCTCCCTTCAACCCAGACTTATGGCCTTGTAGCTGAGATGAACTCTGTCATTCTCTGTCTTCCCTTTGTTTCGTTTTTTTTTTTTTTTTTAAAAAAAATCTAATTTTCTGCCATCTTCAGTGTCTGGGTTTCAAACAGACGCTTCACTAATGTACGCTGGATGGTGAAGGTAGACGGTGGGCTTGACAGCCATCGTACTTGCGGTTTTTGGAGAAAACCCTGCTCCTTTCACAGTGGAGTCTGTACTTGGGATCAGGAGACAGGTTCTAAGAGCAGATGGGCCCGGAGTAAGCAGGCTTCCAAAGAGAAGAGGGATTTAAATTGCCTCCAATAGCAACAGGAATGCGAACAGTTTTTTTAAGTGTCTCTAAGTTGGGTCTTCAAGAACTCATTTGGGCAGTTTGGGGAGAGCAAGTTAAAGTGTAATGGCAAGAAAGCAGAGCCAAACAAAAGAATGAGCCTTGGGTCTGGGTGAGAAGGTCCAAGAAGAGCGGCAGCTGGGATAAAAGGAAAGACTGATGGGAGATGTTCTCTAAGAAGCGATTGGACCCGCATCCCAGTAACCGAGGGATAATAGGGGAGTTGAAGCCAGCCTTAACATGTCTGTCGAGAAGGCTGCTGCACGGCTTTGCGTGTAGAAGTCAACAAAGCCAAAGTTCTTTCATTCTTCCTCCCCTTACCCTTCTGCAGCGTGCTCCGAGCGGCTTCCCGCTCGGGACCCTGTGCCCGTGGGATCTCTGTGCTCAAGCGTCACCTCTCGCAAGAGGCTCCTTGGATCTTTCAGTCTAATGCATTCCATGTCTCACACCTGGTTCCTACCCATCTCCCTATCCGAAGATGCGGATTCTAGCTGGAAGGGGCTCATTTGTCTATGTGTTTATTCCCAGGAGAACTGGTTCCACCTGGTAGGAGCCTTGCCTGTCCCTGGCACCAAGGACAGAACCTGACCCACAGCAGGGACTGGTCAACTATAAGCTGAATAAAATAGAAGAAGGAGTGAATGAGTGGGTAAGGGAGGGAGGGGAGGAGGAAGGGACGGAGGGAGGGAGGAAGGAAATTAAAACCAGATATGAGATTATTTTGAAGACGGCCATCTTATCCTCTCCTGTCTTGCTCTCCATCTTGTGTTGAGTCTTTTCACATTTGTGCCATGTTTCTTCTTGGAATAGTGTCAGAGAACATGTTTCTGGAAAGCCCAAGCCACAGGGAGAGGCCCCAGAGAGGGAAAACAAGCTCTCTAGTCGGGAGCCCCAGCTGAGCTCAGCTCCCAGCAGCTCACCCAGGCACAGGAGCAACCCAGCATGCTAGCCAAGCCAGTGCTCTGAGAAACCCCAACCGCTAAATAGCTTTCTTCATTCTGGGTCTTGAGATTAAGGAAGTAGTGGACATGCAGATGGAGAGATATACCAGGAATTGTGTTTTTGTTTTGTGTTTTAGCTTGCACATAAGTAAAATCATGTGTTCTGTTTTGTTTGCTTGGCTTATTTCACCAAGCATCATAACTTTCAGGTTTATGTGTACAATGAGTAACACATACTGTGTGTGTGTGTGTGTGTGTGTGTGAGAGAGAGAGAGAGAGAGAGAGAAAGAGAGAGAGAGAGAGAGAGAGCCAACTGCTGAGCTCCCATCCTCCCTAGAACTTTATCCGAACCCTTCCCCGATGCTGCGTAAGGGAGCAAGCAGCCTTTGTAAGCCTCCATCTGGGAACTAATGAGTCATGGACCTCTGGTGCTCTGTACCTTCTTCTAGAATTCATTTCAGAACAAAAATGCCGTAGATTTTACATAGAAAGAGTCTGTGTATGCATCAAAGATACTGGTTCTCATTTAAGGATTGAGCCTTAATCACTTAGTTCTCAGGGTGAATGGGACTTTGCATTTGGGAGTTCCTTAGCCCACAGGGCAAGGAGGCGGGGTTCAATAAGCACACTCTGGTAGCTCTCACCCCCAAGTTCAGACTGTGTGGTAGGAATAGAAACACAAATATATTGTGTGAAATTCTCAAAGAATAACTTTTAAAATTGAGCGCAAACATTTGTCACAGACCCATCCTCCTCCCAGCTCAGTGAGAGCGAAGGGGAGGAAATAAGCTTTGGGAGCGCCTCTCTGAGGACACAGAAAATTAGACTGCACATTTGACACCTCAGCTTTTCTGGCTGCCCCTCAACTAGCTGGCAGCTAAGCCCCATGCACCTAGCACCCCAAGTATCCTGGAGGCCACTGGGGAAAAAGACAGTGGTTTACACCCCTATAGACAAATCACATGCCACTCCTTCCTCAAGGATGGTTACTGGAGGCTACTTGGTTCTTTATTTTTGCTGTGCCTCCCTGTCTCTTGGCTTTCCTTGACTGTGCATTGCTTACCACAAGTGCCTCTTCTAGTCTTGTTGACCAGAGTGAGTGGGTGGTATATTCAAAGTCCTGAAAGGAAATCAAATGACCACCTAAGAATTCTATATCCAGAAATACCTGCCCCACCCCCCCCAAAAAAATGAGAGCCAAAGACTTTCTCAGGCAAAGGAAAGCCGACAGCCTTTTTGTCACGGGACCTGACTTATAAATATACAATAGTTGAAATAAAATGATACTAAACAGCAATATAAGAGTGCAATTAAATATAAGATTTACTGGCAAAGATAAATACAGACATAAAAAGTATTTATGAGTATAACCTGCTATTTTATTACAATAATAGTAAATTGATTATAATACTACCATAAAATGTAAAATACCAAAAGTATTAAAAACAGCTAAGCTACTTTATCTAAATGAATACATAATAGAAATATTGTGAACTATGATATCAGAACGAAATAATATGAGGAGAAGAGAGATTAAAAAACAAAGAATTCTTTAATTCAAGGAAGGTTTAAGTATGGTAGTTTGAGTGAGAATAGCCCATATAGGCTCATATATTTGAATGTTTGGTTCTCAGTGGAACTATTTGGGAAAGACTAGGATGTATGGTCTTTTTGGAGGAGGTGTGTCTCTGGGGGTGAGCTTTGAGGCTTCGAAACCCTACACCAGGCCCTGTGTCTCTTTCTCTGCCTGCTTCCTACAGTTGGATGGAAAGCTCTCAGCCACTGCTCCAGCACCATGCCTGTCTGCCTCCTGCCATGATCATCATCGACCAGCCCTCTAAAACTGTAAGTAAATCCCTCATTAAATGTTTTCTTTTATGAGTTGCTTTAGTCATGGTGTTTCTTCACAGTCATAGAACAGTAACTAAGACAATAAGTTATTATCATCTTAAAGTAGATTTCTAGTACTGTGAGATATCTTAATGTAAACCCTTTAGTGGTCACAAAGAAACTACCTTTAAAATTTAAACCAAAGAGAACAAAAAAAGGTGAATAAAAGTACCAGAAAATGGACAAAATTAACAAAATAACAACATTAAATCTCTCTTCTTTATCAATAATTACTATAAATATAAAGGGGCTAAATTACCCCAAAGATACAGCATAGTTAGGTGGATGCTTTTAAATAACAAACTATGTGCTCTTTAAAAGAAATACACTATAGGTTTAAGAGCACACATGGGGAAAGTAAAAAGTCCAACATCAGTGCACATAAGTTTCCAAATAAGTGTTAAAGGACCTTACAGGAGAAGTTAGCAACAATACAATAAATTAGTAAACAGAAACTTTAAACCCTGCTTCATATAACAGGAACAAAAGTCCATACCATTAATCAATAAAGAAGAGCATTTGAACAACACTGTGGACCAAGCAGATTTATCAGAGGGCCATGTACTATCCCATAGCAGAAGAATATACATGAAATATTCTCTAGAACTGGTTCTACATCAAGACACAAAACATGTTGTCAGCTGGACAGTCTGGAACCTGAGGCAGGAAGAATGCCACAAGTTCAAGGTTAGCCTGGGCTAAAGCATGGGACCTTTTTTTCTCAAAAAAAAAAACAAAATTGTCTTAACAAATTTAAGATCGAAATCATAGCAAGCCAGAACTGGGAAGATGGTTTAGCTAGTAAAATGCATCCTGTGCAAGCATGAAGACTCCAGCTGGATCTCTAACATACAAGTAAAAACCAAAGCTCAGCAGCTCACACCCATTCCAAGGCGTGGGAAAAGAGGGGGGGGACAAGATTCTAGGGTTTGCTGGCTGGCCTAGCTGAATTAGTGAGCGCCAGGTTCAACGACAGATTCTATTTCGAAAATAGGGTAGAGAATGATTGAGGAAGGAATCCAACTTTGAACTCTAGCTTCTACATGTGTGCACATACATAGGAATACATGCACACAAACAGCCATCACCACACCAAGAATCTTTCCCAGCCACAATGGGATGAAATTAGAAATCAAAGCAATGGGAAAAAACAAAATGTGAAAAATTCACAAGTACACAATAAACTTTTAAACAAATAGTGGGCTAGATGGGCCACCAATAGTAACATTTCAAAACACCTTGAAATAAATGAAAATGGGAACACAATTTGCCAAACTGATAAAGAATGCAGCACCTGAATTTGGATCCCAGACCTGACATAAAAGCTGGATGTAGTAGGTACAAGATTCTGTAACATCAGGACGCCAACCAGCTTGGCTTGCACAGCTTTGGACACACCCCATTTCAAAGAAAATGGAAAGGCAAGGATCCATAACCAAAGATTCTCCTCTGACCTCCATATACAGTTTGACATGTGTGTGTTCATAACCACACATAGGAGCACAGCGCACACACACATACATACATACATACACAAACTAAACCCAACAACACAACAAAAAGATTACTTGTCATGACTGAATGGAATTTATCACAAGTTGGTTTGACATATAGAAATATATCAATGTGATATTCCACAGTAAAAGAATCAAAGATACTGTGCTTAGCGGATCCAGACAGGTCCTTGGATCCCCCAGCTCAGCCTGCTTTGGGGGCTAAGGGGTTGGGGAGCCAGCGGGAGTGTCCCTGCCCCTGGGGCTTCTTTGTACCATCCCCACCCTCCCTCCCAAGCCCACTTTTTGTCTGTGAGGTCCTTGGAGCCCAGCAAGAAACCCTGCTCCTGTGCTGAAGATCCAGACAGGTGAGTGAGTGGCCACACAGCCAGATGGTCCCAGGGGAACTAGTACAGGCCCCCCCCCATCCCCTAAGCTTTTCTGGCCATTCAGCAGGGTGTTTTTCGGCTGCTGGCTTTCTCTAACTCAAGCCAGCCTACACCCAAGCACTCGTTTTCATCTGCTAGGTCCTTGTATCCCCCAGCACAGCCTGCTTCAGGGCCAAGGGGATCTGAGAGCCTGCTCCAGTGCTGTGGGGACCTAAGAGAGGGCAGAACAAGAAAAACTCCCAAGTACACAGTCAGCCACAGCAAAGATTGGACCAAGACGCCAAGACTCTGCTGACCTCATTTGAAGGAGAGATGGGCAGGTGCCAATGCAAGAATTCCTCCAACATCTGGAAAAGTAACATGATAACACCAGAATCCAGTGAACATGCAATAAGAAGACTTGAACATTCTAACCCAGAAGAAGTAGAAGAATTCGACCTTAAACGTAACCTTATAAAAATGATGGAGACCCTTAAACAGGAAGTGAAAAACTCCCTTAAAGAAGGAAGAGAAGACAAAAAAAGTTAGAAGAAATTAATAAATCCCTCAGATACACAAGAAAACCAAGAAAAAGTAATCAAATAGGTAATGGAAACAGTTCAAGACTTGAAAACTGAAATGGAGGTAATGAAGAAAACAAAAACCGAGGGATGGCTGGATATGGAAAATCTGGGTAAATGAACAGGAACTACAGAGACAAGTATAACCAACAGAATAAAAGAGATAGAAGAAAGAATCTCAGGTGCTGAGGATACAATAGAGGAAATAGACTCATTGATCAAAGAAAACATCAAATCCAACAAATTCTTAACACAAAACATCCAGGAAATCAGGGACACCATGAAAAGACCAAACCTAAGAATAATAGAAGTAGAAGAAGGAGAAGAATTCCAGCTCAAAGGCACAGAAAATATATTCAACAAAATTATAGAAGAAAACTTTCCCAACCTAAAGAAGGATATTCCTATGAAGGTACAAGAAGCTTACAGAACACCAAATAGACTGGATCAAAAAGAAAATCCCCTCGCAATATAATAACCAAAACACAAACCATACAGAATAAAGAAAAATTTTAATAGCTGTAAAGGAAAAAGTCAAGTAACATATAAAGGTAAACCTATCAGAATTACACCTGACTTCTCAATATAAACCATGAAAGCCAGAAGGTCTCAGATAGATGTGCTGCAGACACTAAGAGACCATACATGCAAGCTCAGACTACTATACCCAGCAAAGCTTTCTTTCACCATCGATGGAGAAAACAAGATATTCCAGGAGAGAAACAGATTTAAACAATACATAGCCACAAATCCAGCCTTACAGAAAGTGCTAGAAGGAAAACCTCAACCCAAGGAAGCCACCAACACCTACAATAGCACAGACATCTGACAACCCTCCACCAACACAACTCAAAGAAGGGAACACACAAACACTACACCAAAAAAGTGACCGGAGTTAACAACCACTGTTCAGTAATATCGCTTAATATCACTGGACTCAATTCACCTATAAAAAGGCACAGGTTAAGAGAATGGATCCAACATTCTGCTGTTTACAAGAAACACACCTCAACCTCAAAGACAGACACTACCTCAGAGTAAAGGGTTGGGAAAAGGTTTTCCAAGCAAACGGACCTAAGAAACAAGCAGGTGTGACTATCCTAATATCTAACAAAATCGATTTCAAACCAAAATTAGTCAGAAGAGATGGAGAAGGACACTTTTTACTCATAACAGGAACAATTCATCAAGATGAAGTCTCAATCCTGAATATCTATGCCCCTAATATAAAAGTACCCACATATGTAAAAGAAACATTACTAGAACTCAAATTACACATCAAACACCACACACTAATATTAGGAGATTTCAACACTCCTCTCTCACCAATGGACAGGTCAACCAGACAGAAAATTAACAGAGAAATAAGAGAACTAACAGATGTAATGAATCAAATGGACTTAACAGACATCTATAGAACATTCCACCCAAACAAGAAATTATATACCTTCTTCTCAGCATCTCATGGAACATTCCCAAAAATTGATCACATACTCAGTAACAAATCAAACTTCCACAGATACAAAAAATTGGAGTAACCACATGTGTCTTATCAGATCACCATGGAATAAAGCTAGAATTTAACAATTCTACCCCTGGAAAGCCTACAAACTCATGGAAACTGAACAGTCAACTATTGAACCACCCCTGGGTCAAGGAAGAAATAAAGAAAGAAATTAAAGTCTTCCTTGAATTCAACAATAATGAAGACACAACTTACCCAAACCTATGGGACACTATAAAAGCAATGCTAAGAGGAAAGTTCACAGCACTAAGTGCCCACATAAAGAAAATGGAGAAAGCTCACATTAGAGGCCTAACAGCACACCTGAAAGCTCTAGAAAAAAAAGAAGCAGACGCACCCAGGAGGAGTAGAAGACTGGAAATAATCAAACTGAGGGATGAAATCAACAAAATAGAAGCACAGAAAACAATCCAAAGAACCAATGAAACAAAGAGCTTGTTCTTTGAGAAAATCAACAAGATCGACAAAGCACTATCCAAACTAATCAAACGGCAGAGAGAGAACACTCAAATTAACAAGATCAGAAATGAAATGGGGGACATAACAACAGACACAGAGGAAATTCAGAGAATCATTAGGTGTTACTACAAAAGCCTGTATGCCACAAAATTGGAAAATGTGAAAGAAATGGACCTTTTTTAAAGATAAATACCATATACCAAAATTAAATCAAGACCAGGTAAACAATTTAAATAGACCTATAAGTCGTGAGGAAATAGAACCTGTCATCAAAAACCTTCCAACCAAAAAAAGCCCAGGACCAGATGGTTTTAGTGCAGAATTCTATCAGACCTTCCAAGAAGAGATAATACCTATACTCCTTAATGTGTTTCACATAATAGAAACAGAAGAGTCATTGTCAAACTCTTTTTATGAAGCTATAGTTACCCTGATACCAAAACCACATAAACACTCAACCAAGAAAGAGAATTACAGACCAATATCACTCATGAACATTGATGCAAAAATTCTCAGTAAAATACTGGCAAATCGAATCCAAGAACACATCAAAAAAATCATCCTTTATGACCAAGTAGGCTTCATCCCAGAGATGCAGGGCTCGTTCAACATATGAATATCTATCAATGTAATCCATCATATAAATAAACTGAAAGAAAAAACCATATGATCATTTCATTAGATGCTGAAAAAGCATTTGACAAAATTCAACACCCCTTTATGTTAAAGGTCATAGAGAGATTAGGGATACAAGGAGCATATCTAAATATAGTAAAAAGCAATATACAGCAAGCCAACAGCCAACATCAAATTAAATGGAGAGAAACTCAAAGTGATTCCACTAAAATCAGGAACAAGACAAGGCTGTCCACTCTCTTCATATCTCTTCAACATAGTGCTTGAAGTTCTAGCAATAAGACAAAATAAGGAGATCAAGGGGATTCAAATTGGAAAGGAAGAAGTCAAACTTTCGTTATTTGCAGATGATATGATAGTGTATATAAGTGACCCCCAAAACTCCACCAAAGAACTCCTACAGCTGATAAATACATTCAGTGATGTGGTAGGATACAAGATCAACTAAAAAAAATCAGTAGCCCTCCTATACACAAAGGATAAAGAAGCAGAGAGGGAAATCAGAGAAACATCACCTTTCATGATAGCCACAAATAGCATAAAAATCTTGGGGTAACACTAACAAAGGATGTGAAAGATCTAATTGACAAGAACTTTAAGTCTTTGAAGAAAGAAATTGAAGAGGATACCAGAAAATGGAAGGATCTCCCATGCTCTTGGATTGGTAGGATCAACATAGTAAAGATGGCAGTTCTACCAAAGGCAATCTATAGATTCAATGCAATCCCCATCAAAATCCCAACAAAATTCTTCACAGACCTTGAGAGAACAATAATCAACTTTATATGGAAAAAACAAAAAACCCAGGATAGCCAAAACAATCCTATACAATAAAGGAACTTCCAGAGGCATTACCATCCCTGACATCAAACTCTATTACAGAGCTACAGTAATGAAAACAACTTGGTATTGGCATAAAAACAGAGATGTTGACCAATGGAACTGAATCAAGGACCCGGATATTAATCCACAAACCTATGAACACCTGATCTTTGACAAAGAAGCTAAAATTATACAATATAAAGAAAGAAATATATACAATATAAAATTATACAATATAAAGAAAGAAAAATATAAAGAAAGAAAGCATCTTTAACAAATGGTGCTGGCATAACTGGATATCAACCTGTAGAAGAATATAAATAGATCCATATCTATCACCATGCACAAAACTCAAGTCCAAATGGATTAAAGACCTCAATATAAATCCGACCACACTGAACCTGATAGAAGAGAAAATGGGAAGTAGATTGCAACACATGGGCACAAGAGACCACTTCCTATGTATAACCCCAGTTGCACAGACAATGAGAGCAACAATGAATAAATGGGACCTCCTGAAACTGAGAAGCTTCCGTAAAGCAAAGGACACTGTCATTAAGACAAAAAGGCATCCGACTGAATGGGAGAAGATCTTCACCAACCCCACATCAGACAAAGGTCTGATCTCCAAAATATATAAAGAACTCAAGAAACTAGACATTAAAATTCTAAATAACCCAATTAAAAAATGGGGTACTGAACTGAACAGAGAATTCTCAACATAAGAATTTCAAATGTCCAAAAGATACTTAAGGACATGTTCAACTTCCTTAGCTATCAGGGAAATGAAAATCAAAACAACTTTGAGATACCATCTTACACCTGTCAGAATGGCTAAAATCAGAAACACCAGTGATAACCTATGCTGGAGAGGATGTGAAGTAAGGGGAACACTCATCCATTACTGGTGGGAATGCCAACTTGTGCAACCACTTTGGAAATCAGTGTGGCGGTTTCTCAGGAAATTGGGAGTCAACCTACCTCAAGATCCAGCAATACCACTCTTGAGATTATACCCAACAGATGCTCAATCACACTACAAAAGCATTTGTTCAACTATGTTCATAGCAGCACTATTTGTAATAGCTAGAACCTGGAAACAACCTAGGTGCCCCTCAATGGAAGAATGGTAAAGAAAGTGTGGCACATCTACACATTAGAGTACTACCCAGCAGTAAAAAACGATGACATCTTGAATTTTGCATGCAAATGGATGGAAATAGAAAACACTATCCTGAGTGAGATAACCCAAACCCAAAAAGATGAATATGGTATGTTCTCACTCATTAGTGGATTCTAGCTATAAACAAAAGACATTGAGCCTATAGTTTGCAATCCTAGAGATACTAAGTAAAGGTGAAAGAAAAACATATATAGATCCTCCTGGAAATTGGAAGCAGACAAGATCGCCAGGCAAAAGTTGGGAGCATGGGGGTGGGGTGGAGCTGGGGGAAGGGGAGAGGGGGAGAGAGAAGGGAGATGGGGAGGGTTGGGGCGAGCTCGGGGGAGTGGGTTTGAGATGGAGGAGGGATATGGGAGCAGGGAAGAAGATATCTTAATTAATGGAGGCATTTTGGGGTTGGCAAGAGGCTTAGCTCTAGAGGGGTTCCCAGGTGTCCATGGGGATGTCCCCAGTTAAGACCCTGGGCAGTGGAGGAGAGGGTGCCTGAACTAGCCTTGTCCCATAGTCACACTGATGAATATCTCGAATATCACCATAGAACCTTTGTCCGGCGATAGATGGAGATAGAGACAGAGACCCACATTAGAGCACTCGACTGAGCTCCCAAGGTCCAGTTGAAGAGCAGAAGGAGGGAGAATATGAGCAAAGAAGTCAGGATCGCGAAGGGTTGGTCCACCCGCTGAGACAGTGTGCCTGATCTAATGGAAGCTCACCAAATCCAGCTGGACTGGGTGTGAATGAGCATGGGATCAAATTGGACCATCTGAATGTAGCTGACAATTGGGACAGACTGAGAAGCCAATGATAATGGCACTGGGATTTGTCTCTACTGCATGTACTGGCTTTTTGGGAGTCTAGTCTATTTGAATGCATAACTTCCTAAGCCTGGATGCAGGGGCAGGAGGGCCTTGAACTCCCACAGGGCAGGTTATCCTGTCCTCTCTTAGGACTGGAGGGTGAGCGGGGAGGGTGAGTGGGGGAGCAGGAGGGAAATGGGAGGAGGGGAGGAAGTGGAAATTTTGAATGGTATTATTTGTAAAGCAATAAAAAAATAAAATAAAAAAATGGAAAAAAAGCATCAAAAATAAAAATCACAGTAGCCACAGAGAAAGTATTTGACCAGGTTCCACATCTTTTTATGGTGGTGGCGCACACCTTTAATACCAGCACTTGGGAGGCAGAGATAGGCAGATCTCTGTGAGTTCGAGGCAGCCTGGTCTACAAGTGCTAGTTCCAGGACAGGCTCCAAAACTGCAGAGAAACCCTGTGTTAAAAAAACAAAAAGTAAAACCAAAATAACAACAACAACAACAAAACCTCTCAAGGCTAGAGAGATGGCTCTGCAGTTAAGGAGCACTGGATGTTCTTACAGGGACCCTTGTTCAGTTCCTAGCACCCACATATGACTCACAATCATCTCTCCAGTTACAGGTGATTCAAGGCCTTCTCTGGCCAAAGGTATCAGGCATGCATGTGACATGCCACACACCTGATGCATAGACATATACACAGGCAAACACTCATATATATAAAATGACAAAATAAATTAAAATTAAAAAATTAAAATTCTTAACAACATAGGCACAGAAGAAAATGTTCTCAATGTAAAAGGGGCTCTTTGCAAGCAGCCACAGCTGGCACAGTCTGTGGGGAAAATGGAAAGCTTTAACTATTCTAAAGCCTGGTAATGGAAGCCTTAGAAAGAGTGTTCAGACAAACAAACAAAAAACAAAGCACATCCAAATAAAAAAGAGAAAAGTAAAATATCCATGCTTAGATGACATGAACCTATAGGTAGAAAATCATAAAGACCATATAACACACACACATATACATACACACACATACACACACGCAGGGGGAGGGGAGGATTAATAAATGAGCTCAGTAAAACAGCATAATAAAAAAACTCAGCATACATAAATCAACTCTCCTTCTCTACACCAATAGTGATCTATCTGAAAAATAAACCAAGGAAGGCATTTCAACTGAAAATATCAAAAATGACAAAATTCTTGGGAATACATTTAACCAAGGTGGCAAGAAATTTGTAAGTGAAAAACATAAAACACTGGTGAGAGAATGTGGAGAGGCTGCCCACAAATCGGGAAAATTCCCACTGTGTGGATTGTAGTGACGATTATTGCTACACTATCCAGAGCAATACAGAGACTCTCTCAAAAGCCCAAATGGCATTTTTCATAGAAATCAGAAAAAAGGTCTAAAAGTTTATGAACCTGAATATCTAAAACAAACAAGAAAAGCAAAACTGAAGCAATCATGGAGTTCCCAATTTAAAGTTCTATCCCAAAGCTATATTCAATCAACACAGTATTGAGCCTGGCACAAAACAGACCTACAGCCTAGACATGAACACTATTATATATATTCAACCAGTTTTAGACAAGATTCTCAAGAAGACACAAGAGGTAAAGGATAATCTCTAACAAATGGTGTTGGAAAAACTATATCTACGTGAAAAAATAAAACTGGACATTTATCTCACACAAAAATCAACCCCAAATTGGTTAAGGACTAACTAAGATGTGGAACCATAAAATGCCTAGAGGAAAGCCCATTGATATTGGCCTTACCAGATTTCTTTAGACATCTCACCCAAACTCAGAAAAACAAAAGTGAAAATGAATATGTTAGGACCACAAAGAGCTAAAAAGGAAAAGCAAAAGGAAGTGATGACCAAAACACAATGGCGCATACCAAATATGAGAATATGTTTGAGGGTCATTAATTCTAAAAGGGGTCACTATCCAGCGAGCCCAAAAATAATTCATATAACTCAATAGTAAGGAAATAAAATACCCAATTTTAAAAATGGGCAAATTAGACTGGGGTAATAAGTCAGTTGACAACATGCTTGCCAGATATGCCTAAGGACCTAAATCCCAATCCCAGTGCTAGAGAGGCAGACAGACAGTTCTCTAGTGCTCACTCATTGGCTACCAATCTGGTTAATTCAGCGAGAATCTGGTCTCAGAAAATAGAGTGGAGAGCCATTGTGGAAGATACCCAGTGTTGATCTCTGGTCTCTGCATGCACATGAACATATGTGCATGTGTGCATACACATAGATATGTATATACACACATGCATACACACATACACACACACACACACGCACATATGCACACACACACACACGACAAAGAACTTGTTGATACTCTCTTAACAAAGTCATACAAATGACTGATGGGGACTTGGAAAGGCACCCACAGCACTGACCATTAGTGACATGTAAAGCAAAATCACAGAGTAGGGCGGTCACCTCACATCTGCTAGAAATAACATTAGCAAAAACCAAGAGAAAGCTCTGGGCAAAGGTGTGGAGCAAAGCATGTCCTACAGGCTGTTGGTGTGAGGTAAATACTGCAACTACTATGTAAAATGGGATGGAGATTTCTTGAAAATCTAGAAATTGACCTGCTTTATAACTTAGCAACTCCCCTTCCATATATGTCCTCAAAGGAAATGAAATCCTCACAGGAGTATCTCCACTGATGTGCTGTCTGCAGAGTTATTCATAACGTTCAAGATACAGAAATGACCTGAATCCCTCTTGATACGGAATATAGACACTGGAAGCACTCCATGCACCCATCTGACTCCACGTCTCTGTTCTCTGAGATCTCTGGAGGCCTGTGCCTGCAGAGCCTGGTCAATTGATTCCTAGAGGCATGTGTTTAAAGGCATTGTCCCTCAGGTGGCAACTGCAAAACTCAGGATGCTATATGTATGGCCTACACATTCCACTTCCCCAGGAAAATCACAGGACTGAAGATTCTTTTCTGACTTTAAGGTTCAGAGATTCCGGTGACTGAATTTGCCTCATATTTTCTGTCTGTTCTTATGAAGATGTTCCCCACGCGTGGTGCCTCGCCTTCTCTCCAGGGAACTACCCTATGTAGAAACACTTACATGGTGTGTACAGAGGAGGGAGAGTAAAGTTTCTCCTACTCTGCCATCATGCGGAAATCACTCCTTATAAGCGTGATTTGAAACATGTTCAGGAGGCCCCTCACCCAAAGTCCCTGCTTTCCTTCTGCCTCCCAGATTTCACTCTCTTTCTTGTGGCTCACTTGGTCTAGACTTCAACAGCAGTTTTAAAAACACTCTCTGTCCTTCCCCCATCTCGACCATCCTGTTTCCTCAAGTTCTCTTCCCCCTTCCCTTCTCCCCCTCTCCTCCCCTTCTGCCCTCCCTTCTCCACCTACTCCCAAGCTCCCAAATGTTCTCAGTAGATCTTGTCTATTTTCCCATTCCAGGGGAATCTATATATGTTTCTCTTAAGGTTCTCCTTGTTACCTAGCTTCTCTGGAGTCATGGACAATAGGTTCGCTACCCTTTGCTTTATGTCTAATATCCACTTATGAGTGAGTACATACCATGCTCATCTTTCTGGGTCTGGGTTACCTCACTCAGGATAGTTTTCTCTAGTTCCACCCATTTGCATGCAGATTTAAAAGTGTCATTGTTTTTTATTCATTGTG
This sequence comes from Ondatra zibethicus, assembly GCA_004026605.1. Taxonomy (NCBI): domain Eukaryota; kingdom Metazoa; phylum Chordata; class Mammalia; order Rodentia; family Cricetidae; genus Ondatra; species Ondatra zibethicus. Next base: position 38,487 of record PVIU01000473.1, read on the forward strand.
TAAATGTACCACAGTTTCTTTATCCATTCTTTGGTTGAAGGGCATCTAGGTTGTTTACAGGTTCTGGCTATTATGAATAATGCAGCTATGAAAATAGTTTAGCAAATGTACTTATAGTATGATTGAGCATCCTTTGGGTTTATGCCCAAGAGTGGTATTGCTGTGTCCTAAGCAAGGTTGATTCCCATTTTCTGAGAAACCACCACACTGATTTCCAAAGTGGTTGTACAAGTTTGCACTCTCACTTCAATGAAGGAGTGTTCCCCTTACTCTGCATACTCTCTAGCATAAGCTATCATTGGTGTTTTTAATCTTAGCCATTCTGACTGGTGTAAGATTAGGTATCTCAGAGTCATTTTGATTTGCATTTCCCTGATGGCTAAGGATGTTGAACATTTCCTTAAGTATCTTTAGGCCATTTGAAATTCTTCTGTTGAGAATCCTCTATTTAGATCTGTACTGCATTTCTTAATTGGATTATTTGATATTTTGATGTTTAGTTATATTTTGGAGATCAACCCTCTGTCAGATGTGGGGTTGGTGAAGATCTTTTTGCATTCAGTAGACTGTCTTTTTGTCTTAATGACCATGTCCTTTGCTTTACAGAGGCTTCTGAGTTTCAGAAGGTCATATTTATTTAGTGTTGATCTCAGTGTCTCTGCTACTGGTGGTAGGAAGTGGTCTGCTGTGCCCATGCGTTCAAGGCTACTTCCCACTTTCTCTTCTATGAGGTTCAGTGTGACTGGATTTATATTGAGGTCTTTAATCCATTTGGATTAGAGTTTTGTGCATGGGGATAGATATGAATATATTCGCATTTTCTACATGTTGACATCTCATTAGATGTTGAAAAAAATTGATAAAATCCAACACCCCTTCATGATAAAGGTCTTGGAGAGATCAGAGATACAAGGGACATATCTAAACATAATAAAAGCAATATACAGCAAGTTGACAGCCAACATAAAATTAAAAATGGAGAGAAACTTGAAGCGATTCCAGTAAAATCAGGAACAAGATAAGGCTGTCTGTCCACTTTCTTCATATCTATTCAACATAGTACTTGAAGTTCTAGCTAGAGCAATAAGACAACAAAAGGAGATCAAGGAGATACAAATGGGAAAAAGAAGAAGTCAAATTTTTGTTACTTGCAGATGATATAATAGTATACATAAGAGACCCCAAAAATTTGACACTGGAACTCCTAAAACTGATAAACACCTTCAGCAATGTACAGGATACAAGATCAACTAAAAAAAATCAGTTTTCCTCCTATATACAAATGATAAAGGGCCAAGAAAGAAATCAGAGAAACATCACTATTTACAATAACCACAAATAACATAAAATATCTTGGGTAACACTAACCAAAGAAGTGAAAGACCTGTATGACAACAGCTTTGAAGAAAGCTTTGAAGAAAGTCTTTGAAGAAAGAAATTGAAGAAGATATCAGGAAATAGAAATTTCTCCCACCCTCTTGGAGAGGTAGGATCAACATTATAAAAATAGCCATTCTACAAAAAGCAATCTACAGATTCAATGCAATCCCCATCAAAATCCCAACACAGTTCTTCACAGACCTATATAAAGAATAATACTCAATTTCATATGGAAAAACAAAAAACTCAGGATGGCCAAAACAATCCTGTACAATGAAGGAACTTCTGGTGACATCACCATCCCTGACATCAAGCAGTGTTACAGAGCTACAGTAACTAAAACAGCTTGGTGTTGGCATAAAAACAGACAGGTGGACCAATGGAATCAAATTGAAGACCCAGATATTAATCCACATACTTATGAACATCTGATTTTTGGCAAAGAAGCTAAAATTATACAATGACAAAAGGAAAGCATCTTCAACAAATCTTGCTAGCATAACTGGATGTCAGTCTGCTTTCTTGTAGAACTCACGAGCACCAGCCTGGTGATGGCATCACCCCATGGGCTGGGCCCTCACACAGAAATCACTAAGAAAACGCCTTCCAGCTGGATCTTATGGAAGCACATCCTCAATGGAGGTCCCTTCCTTTCAGATAACTTAGTTTGTCAAATTGACATAAGACTAGCCAGCACACCATCTGTCCTAGTCAGGGTTTCTGTGGCTGTGCAGAGACACCATGACCATGACAGCTTATATAAGGAAATCACTCAGCTGGAGTGGCTCCCTTAGAGTTTCAGAGGTTTAGTCCATTATCATCACTGTGGGGCGCATGGAGGCAACACGGTGCTGGTGAAGTAGCCGAAAGTCCTACGTCTTGCAGGCAACAGAACATGGTCTGAGACACTGGGTCATATCCTGAGCATAGGAAACCTCAAAGTCCACCCCCACGGTGGCACACTTCCTCCAACAAGGTCCTACCCACTCCAACAAAGCCGCACCTCCTAATAGTGCCTCTCCCTATTAGGTTATGAGGGCCGATTACATTTGACTACCACACCATCTTAGAATTAATATGTCCTCTCTGTCACAGCACTAATCTTAGCTCCCAGGAAAGGAAAGGAAAAGATGCTTCCACACTTTGTAGACAACCTTGGCATCAAACACATCACTTGCTCCATTTTTCTTCCCATGGAATATGAAAAAGCAGATGTAAAGTTTTCTCTGTCTCTCTTTAAAGGGAAAAACTGTGGTTGTTTTGCACATTTTTAATTTAACATATTTAAAAGGCTTGAAATTTGATTTTTTTTAAAAAAAATGGGAAGATTTATTTTGGATTAAAAAATTAATGTGGCATCAGCCAAGAATACTTTGTTTTCGAATATCAGAAAGCTAGAGAAAGGCTCTGGAGATAGAGTTGTAAGGCTCCAGAAAATTCCAAGGCCTTGCTGGGTCCAATCAGGCACTGAGACACTTTTCCACCCTGAAACCACAGACACACGGGCCACAATTAGAATATTTGCTATGGCAGGCGCCTTCTAAAAACCCCTCTCGTCTGTACCGCTTTCCTCAGATCAAAGGTCACAAGCAACTCTCCTTTCCTCTGTTGGTCTCCTCCCATCAGTGCTGACTCCTCTCGGCCTCTCACAGTGGAAATTTTCATTTCTTCCCACTGTATACCTACCTGGACCCTTGCTTACTGATCAACAACTCTGTGTCCTCATTTGCTAAGCACTGGACATCTGATGCAGTGGAGACTGGTCATTTGCTTAATCCCCACCCACACACCATGGGCGCTGGACCTTTCTATTCCAGGCACCACTGTCACCTGGTGAAAGCTGTTCTGCATGTCCTCTTTCATTCTGTCTGGCTATACAGCCACAGCATCTTCTCCCTCACTGCCTCTGTTGCTCATTGATTGTGAATTCAGCCCCTGGTCCATGATCTTCCATCTAACTTTCTATCATCAGGTAGTAGGAAGTTTCAGTGACAAGAAGGAAAGCATCCAGCATCCTGGCTGTACGCTTCTAGAGCTCCTTGTCACTAGAGATGGCTATGCTGTAATTTCAATGACACTCTCAAAGGATGTCTCCTAGAAGAGCTTCCCACTGCTGCGGTTTGTGTCTCTTAAAAACACCCCCCTTGGAAACTCAGTCCTCAATGCAGCAACCTTCAGAGACTGTGCCTGATGGGAGAGTATTGGGCCACACCAGTTCTGTCTGCCTAAGTAGATAAGTACTGTTACTGTGTGTGTGGGTTCATTATTGTGGAGGTAGTTCCTTATAAAAAAAAAGATGCATGTCACCCCCCCCTTCTCTTTTCTGCTCTTTTAACTTTGGCCCTGGATGATGAAGCAGGGAGGCCTCCATCGCATATGATGCTTTGGTCTTGGAAATCCCAGTTGCAAGACCCATGAGACAATCTGTTTCTGTTGTTGATGAATCGCCCGATCTGTGGTACCCTGCTGTCGCAACAGAGTAATAAGACAGCATCTGAAGTCTCTATCATTTCTTTCATTTCATGGTGCCCTTGTGTGCCCATTTCCTCTGACCTTTGCTTTTCTTCCCCCTCTTTGGGCTCTGTGATGAATCAGCCTTCCTTTTCTGCAAGACTCTGAACTCTAACCACTCTCCTCGACTTCTTTTATAATTCCCCATGTCTCATCTTCTTCACAGATGGTCACATGTCTCATCCCACAGAGAATATGGAACCCTCTAGAACAGTAGCTTGCAACATTCCTAGTTCTGCAACCATTTAATACAATTCCTCACATTCTGGTGACCATCAACCATAAAATTAGTTTTGTTACCTCACAGCCGTAATTTTGTTACTGTTATGAATTGTAATGTAAATATATGATATGTAGTATATCTGATCTGTGAACCCCCATGAAAGGGTCATTTGACCCCCAAGGGTTTCATGACCCACAGATTGAGAACCACTGCTCTAGAATCTTTTTTTTTTTCTTTTCAGTTTTCTAGTTGCTGATCATTCATTGTCTCTTCTTTTCCCAGTTTCAGAAGACCTGGTTCCTCAATGGTACTTTCTCTTCTAAGAGACATGGACACATGTGCATGCATGCACGCACATGCACGCACGCACGCACGCACACACACACACACACCTTCTCTGAAAATAAAATTATTTTTTTCTTCCTCGTAACCATTTTCTTCACTTTTGTGTGAGTGTGTGTGTATGCGATATATGCATGTGTGCTCGTGTGTGCATGCTCACCTGTGTATGCATGTGTGAAAGCCAGAACAACATCCAGTGTCTTAGTATTTGAGACTGGGTCTCGTAGTGAGCCTGGAACTCACTGTTTTGACTAGATTGGCTGTTCAATGAGCCCTGTCCCTGACTCCTCACATGGGCCTGTTTCTCCATCATTACAGATGCATGCCACTGTCCCCAGGTTTTTATGACCACTGGGGATCATGTCCAGGTGCTCATGCATGTGCAGCGGTCACTTCCCCACAAAAGTCATCTCCTCAGCCCATCTCCCCGCAATTTAAAAAACTTGACTGTTGTGTCTCTGTTCCCCTGTAACTGGTGAGTATCTCATCCAAATAACCCTCACCTCCGTTTTCCATCCTCCCATTCTCTCCTGTATCGGTGCCCTGTTGACTTCTTGCCCCAGTCATTCTACCACCAATGACCAGTAGCTGCAGCCTCCCTAGCAACCCCAGCGGACGCTGCTTGGCTCACGACTCACTGAACTCTGTGCTTGATGCCCATTTTCCTCCTTTGACCTCAGACTTCCCTTGGCACATGGGCCGCTCACCTTCTGACTCACGTAGGCTCTCACGGTTCTGTTTCTTTCCAAGGCTCAGTTGTCATCTGTGAGGATGGCTCCAGCTGCCAATCGTGGTCTTTCCCTAGGTGAGCCTTTGCATTCCTGTGACATCTACTAGCACCCATGAGCCGCTACAAGTATCTCTCCTTCACTTATATTTCCCTTGACTTGGGGCCTCCTCATTCCAGCTCACCCCCCTCCAAACATTAAGTCCTAAATTCTGCAGTTCAGTCATCTTTGTCTAGATATCAAGCTAAAACCCAGAGTCACTTTCAGCTCTTCTTTCTCCCCGGCTAGCCGCACACTACTGATGGTCAAATCTGGTCAAATTAAGCTTTCTCTCCACTCCTGTATGGTTGCCCTGGGTCTCACCTACAGGCCTTTCTGCTCCATTTCTAGTTACGTCTACACAATCCTTGCAGTAGAGTCAGCAAATCTTAAGAGCTGCAGATTGGTTCAGGCCACCCTCACTTCACATTTAATGCATTTGTGTAAGTCCCTGGTCTCTATAGGAAGAGTTCAGTGGTCTTTGCATATGGCGGCTCCTGTGGCCTAACACTTGAAGTCAGCTTCAATCTTATTGAGCGGTTCTCTTTCCTAACCCTTTCTGTCTCAACAACAAACTACACAGACTCCCCGCCTCCCAGCATCCTGTCCAGGCAGGATCTGTCCTCTGGTTCATGTCTTTTCTTTCCCTGGTATTCTTCATCATTGTCTTCGATCCAGCTGCTAGGGCGAGGCACCATCTGGAAGAAATGGTCTATCTTCACACGCATGGCACCATCTGGAAGAAAATGTCTATCATCGTACACACAGCACCATCTTGAATAAATGGTCTATCCTCATACACATGGGACTATCTAGAAGAAATGGGTTATCCTCGCACACATGGCACCATCTGAAAGAAATGGGCTATCCTCATACAGCTGAGCCTCCCAGCAATCTTTGGCTTTTCATCCTTAGAACAATGAGAGGTAAATGTGTTGGTTAACAAATTACCAAACATAAAGCACTTGGTTAGGGCAGCGCAAGCAGGCTGAGACAGCGCTGTGGTCAGTGGGGCATGGTATGAGGGTTAGCTGATTATGATGGTATGAGCTGTTAAAACCTAGCTCAGGTGCCTGAAGATGCTATGGCTTGGCTAATTTTACTTCAGAGCTTTGACAGGAACACCAACTTAGTGTCAACGAGAGCAAGACGCTTCTCTAGAGCAGCTTAAAGGATCTACACATGTCTCTTTCACTCAGCCCTTCCAACTGGCACTGCTAACATGTTTCTTAGTTCCCTGTGAAAACCAGGCCCTGGAGATGGACGGCTGAGAGGCTGCTTTGCAAACCAACATGATTTACCCTAAGTGAATCCACAGCATTTTATCTAGTTGTTTCTCTGCTGGATAGGCAAAGGAACAGCTCCACTCTGCCAAGACAGTCCATTTAAATCAGCAGGAATTAAAAATATATTGCTAAGCAATGCTGGAAGTGGTCTATTCTGGTGACTCACATCTTCATAGCAAATGGGAGCTCCAAGACCCCTCATTCCAGGTTGTATGGTGAGAAAACATTAAGATTCTACAAGCCTTACAGCAAGAAGAACTCACCATTGGCCCTCTGTGGGGTGGAGGGTACCTAGCAGGTGCTCTCTAAGTAGAAGCTACAAGAGGTAGAGAAGCAGGCCTTGGGATTCATGGGGGTGGGGCACAGGTCTGGTTCTTCTGCCCACAGACTGGATGACCTTTGAGAGGCTATTTTATCTTTCTGGGCCTCAGTTTCCTAATATGCTGTGTGGGGATCAATCACAAAACAAATCTTAAGGAGCTGGATTTTTTACCTACATGATTAAATCGGATTCTACATAGCATATCAAGAAGCAGAGACATACAGACAGAGACAGACAAATCAGCATGTATGCACCCGCCCTATACTTAATAAGTCACAGATATTACTTGAGTTAAAAGTGTGGAATAATGAGAGTGCAGAGGCATAAAGAAGGCTTTCCAGGATGCTGGGACCCACCTATGTGGTTCCTGAATCTCGGGTACAAAGACGAGGCTTTTGTTTTGACAATGGAAGCTTTTGGAAGTTTTCAAACATGATCATGGGGGGTACACAGATGTGATTTTTAAAATGTTTTTGTTTATTTGAGTGAGTGTGTTTGTGTGTGTGTGTGTGTGTGTGTGTATGGTACATGCACATGTGTGTACAGAAATGCTCAATTGCACATGCAAGGATACCAGAGGAAGACATGTTTCTGCTGTATTGCCCTCTCCCTTATTTCTCTGACACAGGGTGTCTCACTAACCCTGAATCTGGCCAGCAAACTCCAATAACCTCCTTGTCTCTAACTACAATGCTGGGGTTACAGCTGTGCTTTTTGAAGACTGATTTGGAAGCAGTGTGGGATGTGAATGAGTCTGAACAGAGAAATCAGGAGACATAAGAACAGATGTGAAAGCCACCATTTTAGTTCAATGAGACCTGATGAAGGCAGAGCTAAGGCTGCACTAGCTGAAAGGAAAGGGGCAAAACTGCGAGAGGTAAGGCAGTTGGCTGGCTCAGCGGGCAACGGTGCTTGCCGCCGATGCCAACAACTTGATACTCTGAGACCCCCATAGTGGCAGAAGAGAACAAAGTCCCATAAGCTATCCTCTGACCTCCACGCCCGTCCCATGGAAGGTGTACACACACACACACACACACACACACACACACACACACACACACACACACACGGACATGCAAATACATGCATAGATATAAACAAATAAAAGTATTTATAAACTTTTCATAAGAGAAAGTACCTCTGTTTCACACCTTTGTGACTAGGCCTTTATTTCGGCAATGAACAGCTTAGGGACACAGCTTCAGGGGGAGATAATTGAATGCTGAACCCAGAGTTTTCAGAAGCCGGTGAACTACTGACAGAGAGATCCAGCAAGCATTTGAACACAATAACTGGCAATTGACATGATCGGCATTTTGGTATGCTTGATTGAATGATTTGTTCCCAATTCAGAAGATCTTAACTGATTTAGAAGCAAAGCAAAACAAAAACATAATCACTAAGAATGTAGGGATTCGCCAACAGGAACTCTCGGGTTAGTGTGGCTAACTCCAGTGGCTCCTGAAGAGTTCCCAGCCCACTGCCATGCTACCCCACGTTAATGGCATTTGTTAGCTATTGAGAAGGTGTTTGAAGGCCATGATCCCATGAAGCTCTCCTATCCGTGGAGTGCCTGTGTTCCACGAGAACTGGCTGAAAACTGGAGCGAATCTGCTCACATCCCATTGCGAACGACAATCCCATCATTCATTCTCCTTATCAAAGAACTGGCTCTGGCCACAGAGGCTGAGGCTCCCCTGGGAAAGCCAGGCTGACACCCATGGCCAGCCACATCCACCTTATCTGTGTTGTACTAGTTTGTCTCCTTTATATTCTCCCTCTGTTGCCCCAACAGATACTGAGGTGAAACTTAATGGTCTGTGACACACAAGTCCCTAGAGGTGCCTCTGAGAGAGACTAGACTGGTGCTAGCCATCCCCCTGCTGTAGGCAATGGCGTTTCTGTAGCACCCCATCTCTGCAGCTATTTCACAATTCATGGCCATTTGATCTCCAGATGTGCGGCATACAGTCCTTGCTAGCTGTGTCCAGACTTAAGGATTCACCTTCCTGAGGCAGACTTTGGTATATGGTCAATTCCCTTTATATATATACATAATTCACACACACACACACACACACACACACACACACACACACACACACACACACACACACAGCCAAAAATTGAATTAGACAATCCTGGAAGTCTTTCTAGATGAAAGGTACTTTTTCAAAAACAGAAAGATTTTTTTTTTCAAATAAGACCAAGATACAGTGTGGAAGACTGACGTGTATGCAAATGAGATGAGTAAGGTTGGCTGTGTGTGGGTGGAGTGAGGTTGAAAGGGGTGGGGTGGGCTGGGTACGAGAGGAGTGGGGAGGAAATCTAAGTCGAACTTAAACATGCAACTGTACAGCTACCAGACCTGAATTTTATTTTTGGACAGGTCCTTGTATTTTTTCCTCCGTAGAATGGTTAATGCTAAAACCAAGAAGGCTCACAAATCTGGTGAAGGTCATCTCTGAAGCCTTCAAAGCACAGTGTGTCTTAGCCTAGAGAAATGGCTAAAGGAGCAAATTAAAGCGGGGTGCTGGCTAGATTGTTCTTGACACAACCTAGAGGCATTTGAAAAGAGGGAGCTCAGTTTAGAGATGCTTCCATCATGTGACCTGTAGGCAAGTCTATGGGGGCATTTTCTTGCCTTGCAGATAATGTGGATGGGCTCACCATCTCCAGGGAGGTGGTGCTTGGCTGCGTGAGAAAGCAGGCTGAGCAAGCCGTGTGGAGCAAGCCAGTGAGCAGCACTCTTCTATGGCCTCTGCTTCGGTCCCTGCCTACAGGTTCTGCTCTGACTTCCCTTCATGATAGACTCTTTTCTCCCCAAGGACAGTGGTTAGTGGTTTTTAGCACAGCAATAGGGACAAACTAGGACAGGGTCTACTTTGTTCAAGTAGAAACAGAGCAAACACATAAAGGTAATAGTCAAAATACTATCTTTAATGACAGATTAAGGTGATAAGAAAGTACACTGGCTAAGCAATTACAATTTTAATATAAATCTAGAATGCGAGCAAGGATCCTACTAAGTAGTTCATCACTTTTCTGTAATTGGTTATCAGACAGAAGATCCCACAAACGCAGCCTGTAATGGAAGACATGGTTTGTGTAACACCCTCGTGTGTCAAGGACTCAGAACTTAACGTGTGTGCAGCTGACATTTCCATCTGCCCTTCATCCCAACCCTGCGCACAGGCGGATTTTTAACTCAAGAAATAATCAAGCTTGTTCTTGTTTCTTCCTAAGCAGTGGCTCTTTCGCAGGTGGATAAATGCTGTCTTTTCTCTCTAGAAGTCACAAAACACCCAACTAAAGAATATGTGACCGAGTCACAACCAAACTTCAAAACAGATGGAGAGACATCAGTTCTGTGCTGACTCAGCCTGGTTTTCTCCTTGGATTTAGGAAGGTGTACATTTACAAAGGAAAAGGAGGAAAAAAAAAACTAACTTTGTTGTTAGATAAGGTTGGAGGTCCAAGGCAGCCCCAGGCTGGGCATTTTCCTCAGGTTACACAGAAGTCAAGGATTTTAGCTGAGACAATACAACCTGCTTTAGCAGAAGGCAAAGTTGAGCAGAGGCGGCTCAGCCAGAGCCAAAGCTGAATAAGAAAGTCTTGCCCACTTCAAAATCTCAAAGCCTCACCTGTATTTTCTTCTTCAAGCTCAACAGTTTTCCTTTTTCTACTGTGAACTAAAATAGCAGAGCCTTGTTTTTTCCTACACATGTACCTACTTCTTCCTGTACTGCAAACTGAAGGTCATCCTTCCTCTGCTGAATTACCTTGATATCTTGGTTGGAAATAGGTTGATTGTATATGAAATCTATTTTGTCCCATTAATCCCTCTGTCTGTCCTTAACAATGCTGTTATCTATCCAGGCTAACTTGAACACTGATCCTTCTTCCTCCCAAGGACTGGGACACAGGCATGTACCATCATACCCAGCACCCATGTTGCCTGTTTTGTAGTGAGTCTTGAAATCAGTTATCGCTGAACTTTGTGCTGCTGTTTTGGAACTCTTTCCATTCTTTGCCATCCCATAGACATTTAAAAATGTGCACCGAAGTGTTGATCGGGGTAACATTGAATTTATAGATCACCTTAGAGGGAAGAGATATATTGCCAATACTGGGGCTCACAGTCACAGTAGCCTGGGTCACTGTTTGGGTGTCCTTAATTCATGACAGCAGCATCTTAGAGTCTTCCGTGATCAAGTCTTACAACTCACGCTAATATGTAACTGCTTTATATTTTAGTGGTATTGCAGTTGGTACGTCCCCTTGATTTTATTTTCTTCATTGCCAGTATAGAAAATAACTGATTTCTTATATTGAGTTTCTAACTGGGGCCTTACTTCTTGGACCCAAAAGTGTTTTCTTCCGATTCCTTAGAATTTCCTACATAAAAAATTGTTTCATTTCATATCTAAGGTAATGATGCCATATGTTTGGGGAACTGATCACTTTATGCTTTGGGAATTGACCAATACAATTGCTGGCGCCTTGTCTTTGGGAACACAAAAGCTGCTCTACATGGAGGGGCCTATGCTGTTTATATGCAAAGTCAGTAGCCAGTAGTCACTGGGAGCTTTGGTGGATTTCCATGATTAAAGGGATTATAGAAGAGCTCGTGAATGTCTATTGGTATTTCTGCTTTAAAAACAAAAGGAAGATAGGGCAGCATAATAAATGGGCAAAAAGAGGGAAATGAAGGTCCAAAGGATTTGAAGGGATTTTAGGTTGGACCAACTTCCTAACCACAGGTAGGACTGACTTCCTGAAGCAGATGTGTCCAGACTCCAGCAGCATCTGCAGAGACAGCCTGCCCTTAATGATTCATTCATGTGGGCAGGTGTTGTAGTCACTTTTCCGGGGACTCTTCGAGGTTGAGCAGGACCCCGCAGAGCTTGCCTGTAATGGTGTGGTTCTTTTATTCCTGTTCCTTTATGCTATCATTTGGAAGAGCAGCTTGGAAGAAGGAGGCTTGTCTGCAGCTGAGTGGCAGTCTCGGAAACATGTCTGGGAATGGAAATTGAATCTGAAGATCAAGATGTTGTTGGAACTGGGAAACGCAAGTTCTGAGTAGGAGATGCAGGTGTCGTGGCATTTTGGAGCTTTGGAAAGAGGGAAGGCTTTTAAGTTCGAGTTCAGATACCTTGAGGAGTGTTCTCTGCTTTCCTTCAGATCCACTTCCCGCCCTTTTCTATCAAGTTCTGTGTGCTGAAAGCTGGGATGCTTTGTTCCCTTGTTTCTTGTTGAGCTTAAATAGTGAGAGGCGTGGCCAAGTAATCAGAAGAGGGGAGCGAGGTCAGGGCACACATGTATTTAATGTAGCATTTCTATTCCTTTTGGAGGCAGGGTCTTGCTATCTAACCCAGTCTGGCCTTGGACTCCTGCCTAAGTTTCCCAAGTGCTGGGGTTACAGACGTACACGAACACATTCGGGTGTGCAGCGTGCTTCACTCCTTTGCTTGTTGCATTCTGACTGAGTTGTGCCTAGCCACCTGCCTGCGCTAAATCGTGAGTTAAGTTCTTGTCTGAAAATAAAAATGTCTGGAAATGTAGCTCAGAAGTAGAGCATTTGCCTAGCATATACAAGGCCCTCAGTTTATGCTAGTTATACACACAGAAACGAAGAACGGGAAGAAGGGAGGGAGGAAAGAAGGAGAAAACCTAACGGCAGTGTAGAACAGATATCTAGCAGCTGGCACATGTCATCACCATTATTAGTAATTAACTTACAGAAGTACTGGTAAGATCATGCTGTCCTAAGCAATTGTTACAATGCAGTCTTAATGCTGGTGACTGCTTGTCTAGAAGCGTAAGAGTGAAGAGGAGCAGTTAGGGAAATAGATATAAAGCAGTAGGGGTTAGAGAGATTTCTTAGTATGTGAAGTAGACCACCATGGTGTCTTAATGTGAGGGAGCTGTAGCTTAGGAACCTACGGACTTGACAGTAGGATCCTTCTGTCTACACCAGAGATATGGTGGTACTGTGGTGTCACAAGACACACATTTAAGCAAACTACATTGAGTCATGAATTAAGGCTTTAAAAAAGAAAGGGTATAAAGGAAGTTCTTGTTGAAATTCACAGTAGTATCCTGCAGATCATCTGGCCACAGGGGAGAAATGGACCCCTGAGCCATGCCACAGGTCTGCTAAGGAAGCAAGGTGTGTGGATGTTTGGGGCTTGATGGTGCGCAGCTGGCTTTTCTGTCATCTGAGGCTCATTGTTCTGATGGGCAGGTCGTTTCCCCTTAGCCCAGTCTCTTTTGGGATCGCATAAGTGATTTTGGTGGGGCGGCTCTTTGAAGGGGTCCATTAGTCCCTCCTCTCCAGGATACATGCGTATCCTGGATGGTGGGGTCAGAGGAATTTCAAGCAAAAGTCCCACCCCATCCGAATCAGGACCTCTGTCCTCAGAGCCCCTCAGAGCCCCTCAGGCTGTTGATGTCTCACACACCTGACAGTCACACTAAGATCTCCCAAGTCCTCTTACAATAGGGTGCTCCTACCTTGACTGTCCCTCAACACATCTCATATATCTGAGTTATTTTCTCAGGAGGCTCATCAATGACATATAATTTTAAAAAACTGAAAGCTAAAAATCAGTGGGTACCAGAATAAACAAGCCTTTGACTCCACCCGGCTTCTGAAAAATCCTACTTTCCCTGCGATTGTTCTCCCGGAAGGAAGGCTGGTGACATGATGCAGGTCTTTCTGGATTTAATTATGATCCAAGAGGGAGGAGACCTTGGACGAAAGAGCTTGTTTTCACCAGGGGATTGGGGGAAGAAACTGAGAGAAAAATACAACTGCTTCAAAATCCTAAAGCGCCAGACGTCTCGTGAGAGTTGAGAAGGTCACTGGGCTGGATATTTTGTTCATGGAACAGCATAGAGATCTGACAACAAAGAAAAGGAAGTGTTGTCCCAATAGACAGGCTCCCATCATCCTGTGACTTCACAGAGGCCATATGTGAACTCAGATTTTAAAAGGACATGACCAGAAACCAAGGAAGACATATAAAGGCTAATAAATGCTTGTGCAAATGATGTCAGAAAATCAAAGACTCCAAAGAAGACATATAAAGGCTGATAAATGCTTGTGCAAATGATGTCAGAAAATCAAAGACTCCAAAGAAGATGTATAAAGGCTGATAAATTCTTGTGCAAATAATGCCAGAAAAATCAAAGACTTGTGATCCATTGTGACTTGTAGAGAATACTCAGGACACAATCAAAGGACACAAAATACTGTTTGGAGCAAGTTGAAGAGTAAATAGAAAATAGGTGAAGCAAACGTTTTGGGTAAATGCTTTCAAAGCCACTCCAAACCTCTTGGCCTGCCATTTGCTTGCCAAGGAGAACAGCTTTATAAATGCAGTGCACAGAACATAGGAAAATAAAGAACTATATATGCACAAAAGCTTCTTGCGTCCAGGCCTCAGAAGATTATACTGCAGAAAACTCCAGGATCTTGGAAATGGGTTTGTTGGACTACTTTGTGCATCTTATAGGTGCTGTAAAATGAATAAGATGCTGGATGGCTGCAATGAGCTAGCAATGAGTAGTTATGATTTTCTGATAGGGGAAAGGTAAGCTAACCTAAAGCAAATGTAGACATAATGGTTCTGGAAAGTCAAGAAGAGCTACCTTGGGACCAGACAGAGGATTCAAATAAGAGGTTAATACTTGTAGAGTCTTAGCTGGCAAAACAAACAAACCAACACACAAGACTGTCTCAGCAAATTGACTCTACACTTAGAAATTAATCAGCCAATGATAAACATTGACGAGGCCTTCTCTGAACACTTAAGGTTTTAATGCCCAGAAAAAACTGCAGCATCAGTTACGGCTAGATGTTGCCTCATGCACAAAGAATAGTTCTGCCCCTTGTCTCAGCTCTGCTTTAGGTTGATGGTCTAAGGGTTGGCAAACTACCCCAGGATAAATCTGCCTGCCGCTGGGGTGTGTAATGTGTGTGTCACTGGGACATAGCCATGTGTTCTTTTGTATGTTTCTTCTGGCTGCCTCCGGTAGACTTCAGCAGAGTTAAATACTGCAACTCAGGTTTATGGCCTGTTACAGTCTGAACTATTTTCTATCTGGTCCAGTTCAGAATGTTTTCTAATTGTCTGCTGTGGCTGAGAAGACAATCATATTAGTTGTGTTTGTGGCCTTATTATATCACAATGCTGATTTGTAAAGACTGGTTAAGAAAACCCCAAAGCCAACATCATACAATCTGCTCTCAAAATAGAACTTCTTGACTACTAGATGGAATGACTAGTTTAGGGTGTTCTTTACTGAAAGTTTAGCTTGTCATTTTATAATATTTTAGGATTTATTTTTATTATGGTGTGTGTGTGTTGATATTGGCAAGTGGGGATGCCTTTGAAGGCCAGATGAGGATGCTGAAGCCTCAAGAACTATAGTTATAGGAAGTTGTGATATGTCTAACATGGGTACTGGGAATTGAACTCAGGTCCTCTGAAAAAAATCAACACACACTCCTAACTGCTGAGCCATCTCTCCAACCCCAAGAGTTACACTTTTTCTTTTGATCCAGTATATCAATAATATGTTCAGATTCGTATCTAACTCATTCCATTCCTGATGCAGGCCAACATGAAGCTCCTATGGTAGGACAGGATGCAGAGATCGGAGCTCAGATGGAAGCTCATTCAGTCAGAGGTATAAATGGAACTCAAGTGTAGGTTCAACATGAGGCTCCAGGAGAAGCTAGAAGTCACATCAGGTCCAGCGTCGACATGATGGTAAAAGGCAGAGGCTGGGACTCAAGTTCCCAGGAGAAGAAGACAAAGGTTTTGTCCCTGGAAGGAAGAACAGCACATGGAGCTGTTTCTTCTCACTGAAGATGAGCTGGACAAGCAAAATAAAGGTTAGCCTGGATGGACAATACCGAGTTCAGTCATGGTAACAGACACCCTGGGGTTTTCTTAGGTTGTCCTCTGTAGCATTTGAGGAGACAGGGAGCCCATTAACTCTCTGGGAAATTGTTAATGCACATACACACAACTTTAAAGGCGCCAACATGAACATTTTGAAGCACATGGTTTAGTAGCCTGTTGTATGTCCGTGCTGCGTACCAGACTCCAGGAACCTCTTTATCTTGCAAAAACTGAAACTGCACGCATCAAACAATTTTCCAAGTACCTTAATTTTACTTTTCTAAGACAAAAGTTTACCAAAGCCACCAAACAGAAACACCAGCAGCTCTTGAGGAGCAGGCCTTGTGAGGGCAAAGCCGTGAAGACCAGGTGATGCAGTTTGGCATATTTCTGTTACTCGCTAACCAACACCTCTTGTCTGTGTGCTCCTCCGAAGAGAAGAAAGGCTTCTTCCTGCCATTTGCATACTTTAGCCTTGGCAGCTTCGGGGCCAGCACCCAGACTTGCAACTTCATAGAAGGACCCCAGTCGGTGTCCCTCACAGCTGTGTATGGCACAGGACAGAAACTCAAGAGGGTGTGTTTCTCGGTTGGCACAAACCAAGGACTTGCTTTGTAAGTAACCAATGCATGTTTCTGCCTTGGGTTTTTAATATGTGATGCAGATTGCTTTCCATTCCTTCTCCCCAGCCATCTTTGTTTCCAGGTAGCTTGACCAATCGCCCGAGAGGAGCCCCTATGGCCATTGCTACCACATGTACTCTCCATTTTGTAGAGTGAGAAACAACATCATTCCTTTGCTCCTGTGAAAGAGGGCTTTTCTGATAACTGAAAATCACCAACAAATTTCTAAGTTTATGCACTAAGCAATTCTCCGTATATGCAAGTCTCCCGAATATTCTGTGGCACACATCTCAGAACTAATGAATATGTGTACAAACCAGCCTGTTTTTACGGACATATCTGTCTTTTCTAACACGATATTAAATTTAAAAGATTCAAAGGTTAGAGTTTAAGTGAATGTATATACTTTACTATATAAAGCACTAAAAGATACTTTATATAGTAAAAAGAGAAAACAAGTAAGCAAGGAAACAACAAATTCAGTGGTTTTCATTTATTACTCCACAGAACGTGTCTTCAACATGCCAATCATTCATTCCACAATGGCTGAGTTGTACGGCTGGGGCCAAGATACCAGGACCTGGTCTTGGCTTGTGTCTCTACCGGTATTGAGTGGTGTACCCCTATGCTGGCTACTTTGTTTCTCTAAACCTCGGGTACCTCATCTTCAAAGTGCTGATAATAATAGACTCCTGGACAGGATGAAACTTCTGCAGAGCCTTCTATAGTACCTGAGACACAATACTTATTCAGTAATAGTCATACTGTAATTACAATGGCATTAATTTTTAAAACTTAGCTGTAGAATACACAACCCTTGTTTGAAATTTGCCCCTGAAGTATACAATGTGGTGACTTTAAGGATATTCATATTGTAGAACTGTCAGGCCATTTGATTCTTATGACAAAATATGTTCGTCTAACAAATTTATATAGAAATTTATTTCTTGCAGTCCTTGAGGTTGGGAAGTTCAAGATCAGTGTGACAGTGAATTCTGTATCTTGTGAAAAATGGTCGTCTTCTTTGTAAGCGTTGCCTCTTGTTGCACACATAGTAGGAGGGTGAATGGCTCACAGAAGGAGGGTGGACAGCTCCCTCGTGCTTATTTTCAACAGATACTAATCTCATCTGTGATGGCTCTGCCCTAAGCATTTAGTCACACCCTCCCCCCAGACCCTTCTCTTAATACAATCACACGGTCGATTAAATTTCAACCTATGAAATTTGGGGAAAGGCATTTAACCAGAGCAACAACCAGGCCCACCACCCATCAACACATTAATTATTAATATGGCTTCCTTGCACTGTCCTGGGGGCTAGACTCTTGATTTACCTCTCTCCAGTGTGAGGCTTTATCAGAAGCAGTGCCTTCCTTCTGTCTCAGAATCTTTTCAAATCTGGTCCTATCTGAATGTAACTTGAGCTGGGAAAACCCTTCAAGTGAAGTATTCAAGACACCCGACTGATCCTAGCGTTATCTCGTGTTGGAAGCTGTCGAGGTGGGCGCTAAACAGACCTCACAGCTAGTCCAGGGTAAAATTAATTCTCGAACGCCCTCACTGACACCTTCCAACATCTTCCCAGCAGACGTTTCTGGCTGCTGCCGGCCCAGTCTCTGCTAATGGAGGCTTAGAAAGGCCTTCACCATTCCTATGGTAACCCAGGAGAAAGGCTGTTGCCATGGGGACTAGCCAAGCCTATATAAACCTTCCATCTCCGTCAGACAGCTGAGAATGGAGTGTGAGAATGAATCCTCACTCGTTCACCTTCAGAAATTGCTAATAATTATCGCTGTTTTTTGGAAGAGAATTCATTGTTTCTTTCAGACAGGAACTCATTCACATTTTGAACTTGAAATAAGGATTGTTCAAAAGCTTGCTTGCTGATCTTAGTGTCAAAAAAAAGTCATCTGGAGAATGAAATGGCTGGTGATTGAGCGGTTCCCAAATCTCTACAGTGTTACCAACCACTGAATGACATTCATCACAAGCATGTGAACAGCAGGCTGTTTCCAAAGAATGATCTGTTTCTTTGAGATGAATTAATTCTAAGCATGCCTGTTAATATGCTTCCACACTGTTGTACAGTTGGGTCCTGGAGAATCTCAGCTCCTTGAAGCCAGGATATAAAGGCAGAGCCAGACTCAGGTCTCCAGCACAAGGTCCAACATGCAAAAGGGCGGGGCAGTGGGACCCTTCTGCTTCTGAGGATGCTTCAGGACTGCTTCTGAGGATGACCAAAGAGGTAGCTAAGTCACAGCAGGCAGGACTGGGCTTGGACTGTGAGGAATTTAGGCATTTTCAGTAGAGGAAGGAAAACACATTGGGAGCAGGGTTTTGCAAACATCCTTCTAATGCAGGCACCGAGTAAACAGGCAATTCACAGTTGTTGGAGAAGGGCCAGATGGAGTGAGCAACTCTGGTACAGAAAAGGCTTTGGAACTCTTCCTCTTTTCTTTCAGTTATTTACTGAATATTTGTTATTTGCTGTGGGATACTCTAGACCCAGAGAATACAGAGATGTTTAAGGTCTGAGTCTCACCAGTTGTTTCTCTAAGTCTACTTGGAGATACCCAGGTAAAACACAAATGATCCTGGGAAGTAATATGTCAAGGGAGCTTTCAAGCTGGCTTGGACTATGGATAACCTTTATTGAATGAATGAATGAATGAATGAATGAATGAATGAATGAGTGAATGAACCAATTGGAATTCTAATTGGTTTGGTTTGGGAATTGGGGATGAGAGAGAGAAAGTGGTTGATTTACTTTCTGTGGGTCAATGGAGATCCCATAGGGCAGAGCCACTGTGGAAACCTCTTCCAAACTGCTCTCCAGCAGCTTAAGCAGGCAGATTTCACGTTGACAGAAATGGTACCTTGGAGGGGAGGGTCCTTTGTGGCTCTTTCTATGATGCATATGGTAGCTGGTTCTGCTCGTGTACAGGTGGCTGCTAGCCACGTTGTTAAGGAGAGGTGATAACTTTTCCTTACCTTCTCTTACATAAAGAGCTAGTCCTCTTTAGCCTTTGTCTTCCTAGGCTGAGCATCCCTGGATGAAGTGGTCCCATGTGCATGCATTGCATGATTTAAGCATTTAAAGGCTGTGAGATACAAAGTACAATGCGTAAAATCAGGAGTAAGAGCCCTCTAGGCTGAAGACGTGACCACTCGTGGCCTGTGTGAGTCTGGGCCAGCGTGTGGCTGTCCTCATGTTTCCTTCCATGTGAGACAGGAAGAGTCGGTAGCCTGCTTTCCTCACCACAGCCTGGGGACATGAAGAACGAGGAAGCCTTGTACTGGGTAGGACTTTGCCAAGCGTTGCCACCGTTATTTGAGAAACTTGCACTCAGTCCCACCACATCTTTCTCACGTAGTGTGCAGAGTAGACACCTTGGCTTCTCTTTCTTCTAAGTCGTAGGTGTGGAAGGTGGCGGTGATACAAAGTTTGAAGGCAGAGTGAGAATGCCTGCCATTCATCTCCTTGGCATTGCCAAAGGGAGAAAACATGCTTTTTAAAGGGTACCAACTTTAAACTGTTTCAAACAAATATGGTATATTTAAAGAGGAAATGGGAATTATGGGTAGAAGCTACCAGAAGGACTATATGACAATTTGGATTAATATTAATGAAAACATCCTAATATTCATGATACAATATAACGGATTGTAAGAGATCCTTGAAGTGGCACTGGTTAGTTCCCAGTACATTGCAAAGAATTCTTAATAAGTAATTGACTCACCTAAGTTATTTCATAGGCAGTATAGTGTCAGGGCTATAACTCAGTAAGAATTATGAAGTAGCCCCTTATCTATCCTCAGGAACTGAGACTCTCTGCTTACAGATTTGGAGTAACTGCCCTCTGAAGCCACATGGGCATGGAGGAAGATTGTTTTACTTTTCAGGCACCAAGCATCTCTCCCAGCAGGAGCCGTTCCTCTTCTTGCCATCCTCTCTCCCATTTATCCCTCTGTTCCCCTAGTGAGCTTGGTTTCTCCTTCCACCTTACATATGTGCACACCACTTAGTGGAGCTGTATAAAATCCAAGACACACAAATAAGAGAAAATATAATGTTTGTCTTTCTGAGATGGATGAATTTTCATAATACGATTTTCTTCACTTTCGTCTTTATTCTACAGGAAACATATCTTCATTCTTCTCTAGGGCAGAAATTTTTCATTGTGGGTACATTGCATGTTTTCTGTATCTATCTCTCTGGTTTTGGATTCCTAGGTCAGTTCTATAAATTAGCTTTTGGGAACAATGCTATAATAAACTTTGATACTCAAGTATCTCTGGGCTCTTTTAAAAATCAGACTCAATTAATTTGAAATATGTAAGACTATCTATGTTTTAAAGTCTTTTGTATCAGCCTTTGAAGGTTGTTTTCTAAAGATTTGTCTGCTTTATCTAACTTGCAAGTTAACTGGTGCAGTTTTCTTTCCATAATATTAAATTCCTAGCTGGTTTCTATAAGGTTTGCTTTGTAGGGTTCCCTCTTCTTTGTTCTGGTGCTCAGATTTTTTCATCTCTCCTCTCCTTGCTGAGTTGTGCCCAGTGCTTGTCACTGCACCCATCTTTTCAAGGAACCAACCCATAGTTTGGTCAATTCTCTATTGTATGTTTGTTTGCTATGTCATTAATTTTTCCTCTTTGTTATTCTCTTCTATCTTTTAAAATGTATTCTGGTATAGAATCTAAGGTCATTTATCAGAGGGGTAATTTATTTTTAGTTTGTATCTTTTATTTTAACATAAGCTTTCAGATCCGTTTTCCTTTCATAAGCTACATGGAATTGTTATTATTCAATCAGTATATGTTTAATATACATGGTTACTACTACTTTTTGACCTAGAGATTATTTAGAATGATATTGTTTAATATGCAAATAATTATAGAGCTATCTTTTGTAGCAGATAGATAATTTAATTTTAGTTGCATCGAAAAATTTCTTTTAAGTCAGTGGTTCTCAACTTTCCTAATGCTGTGACCCTTTAATATAGTTGCTCATATTGTGGTGACTCCCAATCACAAAATTATTTTGTTGCTACTTCATAACTGTAATTTTGCTACTTTAATGAATTGCAATGCAAATATCTGTGTTTTATAATTGTCTTAGGCGACCCTTATAAAAGGGTCCATTCTATCCCCAAAGGGGTTGTAACCCACAGATTGAGAACCACTACTTTAAGCCAACCTTTTGATATATTTTAAGGTTTGCTTACAGGTTAGGGTGCATCAATTTTAGCAACTTTTCTATGCTTCTGAGAAAAGCATATGTTTCATCTTAACAGTGTTTTTCATATATCAGACTGGAATTGGGAATTACATTGTTTAGGTGGCTTTTATTCTTAGTGATTTCTCCCCTAAATACATAACTAATTGTTATTAGAATTATCTTAGTGCTCTCCATATTGCCGCTCATTTATTTCTTTTAATTTTATAGTTTTCCCATCATATATTTCAAAACTCTGGTGTTGAATTCCTACAAATTTAGAAATTGTCTTATCTTCTTGGTTAATACAATTTTTTATTATTAACAAAGTCATCTTAAAATTTACCTTGACCAATATTTGTATAGCTCCATCCACTTTGGGCTATTGTCTGCATGAGTCTCTTCTAATGATTTACTTTTCATATTTCTGCATCTCTAGCTCAAAGATGTGACTTTTGAAAGCAGCCGTGAACTTGATTTTATATTTTTATTTAGGTTCAGTAGTATTCAGCACTTACAGTTCTATAAGTGATATACACATCTGAATGTATACCTTGGTGTGATCATTTGTCTTCTATTTGCTCCACATGTTCTGTTTCTTTTCTTTTTACTTCTATTCTTTTGGATTACTGAAGCTCATCTGTTAATATTATTGTTCAGTTTTTCTCTCTATTAAGTTTTTTTTTCTTAGTCTTTGATGGCAAGCTTAACACGCAGAACATGCGAGCTCAAGATACTGATTCATGGGCACTGGTAGAAGTTTCCAGCTGACCAACTTCACTTGCCTACTCCTACATTTCTGTGTTATTCTGCAAATCTTTAGAACTCGTACATCCAGTATGAAGATTGCACTAGAAAGGCAGGTGCTTTTACTCTTATTCTTTTCATTGATCTTTGTTCTTGTATTTCAGTGCTTGGGGAAATCATCATAATTATTATATTTGATTATTTAATAATTACAATTAATAAAATGATTGTCAATTATTATTATTCCTTTGAGGATGTTCCTTTCTGTGAAGATTCGGTGGTGATTCTCTCAGGGTCTTTTATATTTAAAATATTTTTCCTCTGCATTTGCTTTTTAGTAAATGAAAACTTTCAAAATTTCAAATTAAATTTAAACTTATGAAAACAATTGAGCAATTAAACAAGATGGGCTGGAGAGATGGCTCAACAGTTAAGATGAATTAGTGCTCTTTGCAGTAGACTGGAATTCAGTCCTCAGCACCCACACCAATGAGCTTACAACTGCCATACTCCAGCTCCAGGGAGTTGGAGGGAGATGGCCTCTTCTGGCCTCTGAGGGGACCTGCACATACATGCACATATCCATGCAAAGACACACAAGAGAATTAAAAATAAAATAAATCTTTAAAATAGCAATAATACAAGGAACCCTATACTTTTATTCAGATTTCCCTAGATGCTAGTATTTTATCACTTTTGCCTCGTTTCTGTTTATGTGTATTATTTTAAATAATTTGAGTGTACAGCAAGATACCACATTACTCCTGAATATTTTGAAGTATGTTCCCTAGAAACAAAAACACCCTCCTAGAAACCTATAGTATATCTACCAAAATTCAGAGTCTCCGTTAGAAATCTGACCATGAATATCTCTTACAGCTCACATAGTACAGTACACTTCTCCTCTCATGGGAGATACTCTTTCCTTATCTTTCAGTATATTAATATTTTAGGAAAATATCATCTCATTGAATTGCAAAGTGACTCTCAGTTTAGTCTAATACTTCTTAACTATGGGATTGAAGTGTCACATATTTGTTGAAATGGTGATGTGTTCTCAGCCCCTCATATGAGTGATCACATGACGTTAGCTGAGTCCAGCCCTGGGCATCAGGTTTTGTCACCTGGTCAAATGGTGCCTGCAAAGTTTACCTGCTCTATCAGCAATTAACAACTGCTGCTTACCAATGTGATGTAGGAGGGTCTTCTGTACTTGTGTTGCTTTCATTGGTGAATAAAGAAAACTGCCTTGGCCTTTTGATAGGGCAGAAATCAGGTAGGTGGGGTAGACAAAACAGAATGCTGGGAGAGAGAAGGCAATGTGGCAGATGCCATGTTTCTCCTGCCTGAGATCGACGGTGGTTAGACTCATACTGGTAAGCCACAGTCAAGTGGCGATACACATTAATGGAGATGGGTTAAACTAATATGTGAGAGTTAGCCAATAAGGGGCTGGAGATAATGGGCCAGGCAGTATTTCAATGAATACAGTTTTTGTGTAATTATTTCAGGAGTTAAGCTAGCCAGGCACCGGGAACACGGCCCGCTCCTCGTACGACACCAATGCCTACACATTTTATATTTAGTAAATGTTTTATAGGGCAGGCTGTGATATGATGTAAATATCCTGTGTCCTAGCAAGCTTTCTCTCATTAATGTCATCCGTTCATTGATGGTACTTTACTTGACACAATTTCTACTATGATGGTTGCCAATAAATTTATTCTTTATGTACTAGTTGGTATTCTCTTTTATAACCCAACTTTCCTCCTTTCAATTTTAAAAATAATTTCTGTCAATATGTCTTCGGTTATTCTAAGTCTATTCAAAGACTTCTACCCTACCCCTGTTTGTTTTGGTCAGGTTTGAACATGGGATGTGAGGTGGAGAGGGCTGGAGACTACTGTCAGGTATCAGGAAGGCATCTTTTCAGGCTGGCCTTGTATACCTTAGTATGTCCTAATGAGTTTTGAGCACTTTATTTTTTGGTTCACAGGACACTCCTGGCTTATCCTGTACTCCCGTTGCTGAGCCTGAGAATCCTCTATCTTTCTAATGGAATCTAGTTCCTTTTAGTAGAGAATATTATTTTAGAAATCAAGATCTGAGTCCTAGATATATTTCCATGCATGTGTCATAGATTCTACTTCCCTTTGGCAAGAAGAGCTAGGAAATATATCCACGCCCACATCCACACATTCCATCAATCTTTATCTGTTTATTTGTAAAACCACGAGCTCACACAGGCACACCCAGTTCCATCCCAATTCATTTCCGCAGTTCAATTGAAAGTATAAAATCTGGACTGATTATCTTCTATATATTTCCTTATTTACTCAGTCTCTCTGTAAGTAGCCACTGCTATTCCCTACGGAGTCACTCGGCAGGACCTAGGGAATATGCCCTTCCTGAGTGAATGCTTGGTGAGTAGGGGGGAGTAGATTTCAGGACCCACTCGCCACTCAGATGACTGCCTTTGTGGAGGGAGCAATATTCAGAACCTGCTGTAGTCCTGCCAGTCTTAGCCTGATCCTGACACTTAACCTCTAATTCTTCCCTTATATAAATTAAAATTAAAGTGTGATGGTGACAGGAATGGCACAGAAATAAAGCAATTTGGATCCCACAAACCACTTCATTTTATTTTTGCTTAGCTGAAGTCTCGTGTGTGGATTCTCTGAAGTTAATTATATTTTTAGGAATATAAAGCTCAAGGAGAATTTGGATGTGTTACCCTGCTCTGCTAAACCCTGGTGTTGCTGCAGCTGGCACACGGCATGCCTTTGGGTTCAGAAAGTTTAGAGAAGATAAAGTGAGGGGAAGCCTCTGAGTGATAAGAAGTACCACAGTTAGGAAGATGTGACACATGAGGACGGGCAAGAGCTTGAAATACACCAGCTCAGCAACATACAGGAGGAAGCGAAGGGAGACTGGTTGGCTCATAGAGAATTTCAAGGGGGTTGTGACATGCCTCAGTTTTCCTATCCAATCTTCTGAAAAGCTCTCAAATAAGAATTTTCATGTTCAACTTGAATGACATTGCTTCGTGAACTCTTTCCCAGTTACTACTATGCAATTCCCACAGTCTCGGCCCCAAATCATCTCAGAAATGTGGGTGTTATATGTCACCAAAGTGAGCCAGAGGGGAGAAAGAAGGGAAAAATTCATGCAGAAATTCCTCTGAGGGTACGGGGTCCAACAGCCAGATAATCACAGCTAACATACATGTCAAGCCCTCACTATGTGCCAAGCATCACTCTCCGCGCTTTCCATGTGTTCACTCGCTTCTCTTCACAACTGCGCCATGCACACGACACTACTGCAAGCATCCATGCTCCCTGGGGTATCACAGTAAGTGGCTGTGTAGGTTATTCCAGACCCAAGAAACAAACCCTGGGAGCTTGACTCCAGGGTCCTTATCAGGACTGTGGGGGGGGGGTGTCAGAAATCTCACAGTAGTCACCTTCCCTCCAGAAACCCTGAAACCACATGGAAGTTGTTCTTCAGAGGAATAAAGAAAGGTGCTTAGAGAAGCAAAGGTAGGGACAGGAAGACAGACAGAAATATTGTATGATACTGTTCCTGGGGAGGCATGAACTAATGTCTATTTACCTCCAACAGGGGGTGAACAATGACCAAAGTAAGGATCCTACCAAACTTGGTGAATGAGTTTTATTGGTGTTACTTACAGGAGTATAAGTGATTCAAAGGCAGCTGCATCATCAAAAGCCTACCCTTACATGGGTGACAGCTCATGAAAACCGGAACCTGACACTCACTATATAGCTGATACACAGCTCAGCATACTAGAGAGCATCTCTTCCAGAAAGTTGGTCTATGTCACTTCCAGAAGGCTCAGCAAGTTTGAGAGCATCCCTCTACAGTCCTTACTGTTTACTGTTTATATAAACTTGGGAAGGGAGGGGCATAGTGAATCTGGTTAGTTTCAGGAACTTCCTGAAGCTATTGAGTTGTTCACTTTCCGAGTTTCAGTGAGCTTCCCTTATGTATGTGATGTTTCACCTCCCTTTAGAACATCCTATATCGGAATGAACTTCATTTCAAGAAGGAATGTTTTCTATTAGAAGCAATTACTATACAACACAGAGCTATAGTGAGACCTGAGGGGAAACTCTAGAGAAGAGAGTCTCTTAACATCTATTCAGTATTTGTTTAGTGGATTCTAGATGTAACTGCTTTTCTAGCAATGAAAACATTGTGCCACTTTATGTCATAAGAGAAAAGATTTATTGTATCACTGACTGTCTTGTTAGTACTTTAACTTTGGGTTTTTTTCTAGGAAATGTGACATTTTCCCAGGAATTATGTAGCTTTGGGGAGGTATATTAAAGAGCTTTAAAATTAGGTAATGGAGTGAACCCCTCCCAAGGTCCAGGGATATACTATATAGCTTTGTATTTTAGAATTTTATCTGTCTGTCCTAGAGTTTGTGTATTTGTTAGTGGTGCAATATTAACTTTAATCACACAACGAAAACATACAATGCCTCTTTGGATTATTTAATTGCAGCTAAGAATATTGTTACAATTTCTGCCCCAATGTGTTTCATGCATTGTTTTCAGAGGGTCCAAATTATATGTTGCTGGATATATAAAGGAGTCAGGTTAAAACCTGAATTGACCGGAGTCCTGTTCTTGTTCACTGTACTGATGTTTTGCCATCCCTTATAGATGAATGCCCCAAGCAGGCAGAGGGAGAATAGGTCATAGCAAGATATAAAGAGTCTGAATGTTAACATCCTCTAACAGACCTGTGAAAGTCTGATCCCTTTCCTTAGAAATACATCATAGATTGGGCAACTTTAATGAATGTGATGTTATCATTTATATGTTTTCCCCCTAAGTGCATATGTGTAGTTGGAATTTTCTTTGAGTCATCAACCAAGTCCCAAATAAAGACACAGAGACTTATTATTAATTATGAATGTTAGTCCTAGCTTAGGCTTGTCCCACTAGCTCTTTTAACTTAATTTAACCTGTTCTATTTATCTACATTTTGCCTCAAGGTCTTTTACCTTTCTTTCATTCTGTATGTCCTACTTTCCTGCTTCCTCTGTGCCTAGCTGGCTGGCTCCTGGGCACCCCACTTTTTTCTTCTTCAAGCCTAAATTTCTCCTCCTACTTACTCTTCCTGCCTGGAAGTCCCAACTATGTCTCCTTCTTCACTATTGGCTGTTCAATTTTTTTTATTAATCATGTGCCTTAGGCAGGCAAGGTAAAGCAGCAATGCATCTTTACATAATTAAACAAATGCAACACATCTTTATATAGTTAAACAAATGCAACACATCTTTGCATAGTTAAACAAATAGTCCACCACATTTTCCCCTTTTGTCTAAATGAAAAGGAAAGTTTTAACTTTAACATAGTAAGATTATGTACATAGCAACAATTAGCAAGTAAGAATTACATTTATAATATACAGTGCATTTGCATTGACAAATTCAGAGAAAATACTCCATTATCCTATCTTGATGAGTCCAAAGTTGTGTATCTAATTTACTTTCTATACTAACTTGTATTACCAACCCAAAATTATCTTTTTAGACCTCAAAGCATTTTCTTAGATAAGCAACTTAAACTTTTTTTCTTAACCTTATAAGCTTTACATCTCCTATGTAAGTTTCTTTACTGAAATTGTTAACAAAGAAAATTATAACCATCTCCTCTTTAACTCTATCAGAGGCCCAAGAAGGATATAATACTATCTGAGTAAACAGGGAGTGCAGAGCAAGCAACTTCCAAAACAAGCAAACAAAACAAAATTGTTTCAGAAATAAATACATCTAGCTGCCTGGACATTCACCCAAGGTTCCTCTGCAATGTTGGAGTATTTATCTTAAGCCTACAAGTCTAAACTATCTGTTATATTTTTCTGTGAAGTAAGAATATCAAAGGACTGTCCTACTCTGTCTTGACAAAGTTCAACAGTCTTTTCCCCTTGAATCTTGTTTGTCCAGTTTGTACAGCACACGTCAGCAGTAGAGGCAAAGATAGTCTCTAGACCAGATAGCTAAAGACTTTACCACAATGAAAGCAAATGCCACATGGAGATTCTTCAATGTCCATTAAACTTTTCTAAAGTAAATGGGGCTGTCAGGATCAGGCATATCTCACTATAATGAAAAGCCTTATGTTATTAAACATCTTAAATGTCATATTTTGTAGGCATCTGAAACATTTAAAGATTAGCTATCTTTCTAAAATTATGTGTTTAACCTTAAAAACATCTAACATGACTAAAAGTTTGATTGTTATAGATGACTAACTACTAACCTGTCCTTAAATTATCCTAAACAGTTTGTAATAATAGCTTTTAAGAACTAGAACTTTATATTACATTTTTATATGAGCTGTGTAGGTACAATACCTTAAATAAGAATAGAAACATATATATAGTATAACAAAAAACCTTAAATTTGTATCAATATACAAAATCCATACAATGTAAAATGTTTGAGACAAATAGTTATCTTTTTACCCTATATTCCTATATTCTCATTAAATATGACAAACATCCATAACCTACCAAATGACCTAAACCCACTCACCCACTTAGGAATGTGGGTAACTTGTTCTCTAGACTGCTTTCTGCTATCTGTGGGCAATGGCAACCACAGAGGACCCCTGAGAAAATCAAAATAATAATCAAGTCCTAAGAAAACTAGCTATAATGTTTGTTGTCCAGTCTCTGTGTAATGGAAAGTACAAGGCTTTTTTGAAGTCCTGGTTAGGATTGTCTGTGAGGCTGGGTCACCTCAGCTAGCAGCCTTGAAGTTGTTCTGAATGTAAAGCTATGAGGAAACTACAATAGAGGCACTCTGAAAGGCTGGATTACCCAAATCACCCATTTTCATTGGTCTTTGGTCCCCTTGCTCTGAAAGCACACAAACTTTCAAAGACAATGTACACATCTACATTAGTACAAGTGTGGAGTGAGCATTATATACAAGCCAGCCAAAGATGATTTTTTAGTTTTATGTTTGAGCAGGTAAAAGACGTCTGTGAACTTTATGAGTTTGTTTAGATTGTATAACCAAACCTCTATCTATGCTATATGAAAGAATGGCATGCAATAGTAAGTCTGTAATCAATACATTCTCATAGCTGTTCCCATGCCAAGGGATCAGCATATATATCACCTGTCTTGTAGTTTTTCTAGGTTCATTTCTTTATGTCTGTATCCAAGGTTTTCAGGGGTCTCCCCAATCAAATTTGACCACTATTAATTTTGAAAGAATCTACAGCCTTTCATTTCCTGTGAAAAAAAAACCATAACCTCTCCATCAATGCAATACATTTTCTCAATTCCATTTTTAAGTTAAGACATCCCTAAAGTATCTAGGCTGGTTAATTTCACCAATTTCTTTTACAAACCCATGTCTTTTAGCAGCCATCATTTGTGCATTGGTATTCAAAAAATTTCATGTCAACAAAGTACCATACAGACTCCCTGTGTATTTACTATTTTTACATGGATTTTTCCTTTATATTACTTTACTCTCTTTCTTTAAATACTTTACTTAAGTATTTTTAAACTATTTAGTTTTTCCTATGACTGTTTATACACATTTTCTTTTCTTCCTTAAGCATCTTTGTACACTGTAACGTTTAAAGTTTTTTTCAGGCTGGACCTGTTTTACTGTATTCCTGTAGCATTCTCTGAGCCAAACCTTAAACTGCTAAAGCAAGAGCTGCATTTAACTGGGAACTGCATTTAACTGCCCCAACTCTAGGAAGTTGGGCTTGCATGTGGCAGATGTTTTTACTTAGCATGCAGGCTGCTCAAGTGCTCTGCTGCACAGCAGTGCCTCTTAAAGGAGTTGTGTTAGTTGTTTTTGTTTTGTTTTGTTTCAGTTTTCTTAGGCCCTATGTAGAAATTCAGGCCCCATATTGGGTGCCATTTGTAGTTGAATTTTTTCAGGGAGAGCTTCCAACCATTTGCCCCTAAAAAAGACACAGAGACTTATTATTAATTATGAATACTCAGCCTTAGCTTAGGCTTGTCCCACTAGCTCTTTTAACTTAATTTAACCTGTTTCTATTCACCTACATTTTATCTTCAGGCTTTTTACCTTTCTTTCATTCTGTATGTCCTACTTTCCCGCTTCCTCTGTGTCTGGCTGGCTGGCCCCTGGCATCTTCCTGGCATCTCTTTTTCTTTCCCCTTTTCCAAGCCTAAATTTCTCCTCCTACCTCCTCTCCCTGCCTAGAAGCCCCACCTATACCTCCTCACTCACTATTGACCATTCAGCTTTCCATTAGACCAATCAGGTGCATTAGGCTGACAAGGCAAAATAGTAACACATCTCTACATAATTAAACAAATACAACACATCTTTGTATAATTAATCAAATATTCTTCAATGCATGTGTTGTTAACTAAATACAGAAATTTATGGAATAATATTTGTGAGCAATACTTTTAAGAGGTAACTAGAGTTAAAATCCTACAGTGTCATTTGTGATTTTATAAGGACAGGAAAGGCAATCTAAAGCAACACACTTGCACTGTGTTGCCATCTGATGCCCTCTGTCATGTTATCATGAGACAATGATGCCCCTAACAGTGGATGCCAGCACTGTGTTCTTGGACCACTCAGTCTTGGACCACTCAGAAAAATAACCCCAAAAACCTTATAATTTTTATGAATTACTCAGTTGTAGTATTCCTTGATAGGCACAGAATGTGGACTAAGACAAATAACAAAAAGAGAAGTGGAGGACAGCACGAGCCTGTTGGTATCTTATGTCTCTCTTAAACATTAGCATCTGAGTTTATGACCTTGTAAATGGATACGTAAGTGGACAAGAGGAGTCTTAGCACTTTCCAAGTCTAGTTTAATTTTACTGGGTTCTATGACCATTTTGTAAACCTGCAGACTTTCAATGAAGAGCTAAGCAAGGCATATAGCCCACCAGGGCTGTCCCAGTCTAATTGGTTTATATGTAGGTACCATAGGCAAAACTAAGGAGGGAAATGACTTCTCAAGCAGCCATTCTGGGGGTGCTACTGACCTTATTCTAAGTACTGTTTAATTCTTCTTGCAATTTCTCTTTGTGAAACCCACCACCACCATGGCCACTGCCACTGCTACCACCATTACCACCACCACCATCACCTTTCCAGCATCAGCATCACCATCATCATCGCTGCCAACATTATAAGAACCAGCATTTACTGCACTTCTACTCAAACCTCTGCCTATTATTATTTTTTTCTTCCTTTTTGTAGTACCTTGGAATTTATCTTCTTTTGGAGACCAGATGCATATTTTTAAAATGTTTATTTCTATATGGTCTAACATGTGCATTGGAAGCAGTGAGAAAAATCAGTTAATTCCAGCTCAGTCTGCCACATTTCTGGCTTTCTCCCATGAAAATGCTCTTATCCATTTAATATGCCTTTCGAGATGTTCTGATGTGTGATGGCATCACTCGAGGAGTTAGGGACTCCCAACCCCCCACTTCAAACCGCCAAACTCTTGCCTTCACTGAAGCTTAAACTCCTGCAGAGAAATAAATCAGGCTTTCTATGTCACAAAGCCAGTCTTTTTGGTATATATCACTAATTCTTTGAGTAATCACAAAACCTTGTGAGGGAGATGCTGTTGTTTTCTCCACTTCATAAATGAGGAAACTGAGGCAGACAGAGATTTAGCCGTCTGTCCAAAGCCTCCTAGATAGTCAGCAGCAAAGCCAGGCTGCAAAAGCAGGTCAAGGTCAGGGTTTAGCCATCACCGTACTTGGGCAGCTTCATTACTTTCTTGTTGCTGAGACAAAGTAGCAGAAAAAAGAAGGGGAGAATTAATCGTGACTCAGAGTTTGAGGGAGCACAGTGCATCGCCTTGCGGGAGACTATGAAGTGGCTGCCACGTGGCGTCTGCAGCCAGGACGCCAAGGTGCTGCTCACCCAGCTCTCCTGCCTCTTTTCTCGTTTCTGTTAGTCTGAAAACCCAGCCCACATTTAGAGTGGGTTCCTTCCATAATTCAACCTCTCTAGAGATCCCCGGGAAAGGGGTGTCTCCCAGGTGGTTCTAAAATCAGTCAAGTCAACAATAAAAAACCAATTAAGGTGGGCTTGCTGAATGTAAATCTGTGCTGGGAATACAGTAGACTACTGATAATTATTGAATTAGGGAATAGTGATGCTATACCATACCAGCCGCTGTTGTCTTCTAGTAGAGTCTGAGATTCTTGAGCATAAGAACACTTCTTTCATGACTTCATCTCTACTGTGCCAAGAATAAAACCTGCATGGAGAACCCTCTTTGTACGATGTCGAACATTAAGATGAAATTTTTGGTGATTTCGCTTTCATTTCGTGTTATTTTTCCCCACCATTTGGAGGCCCTGGAGATTTGACACTGAGCACTGTGCTCAGAGCTTTGGGAAGGGGTTGATGTTGACAAGGCCTTTGACAGGATCTCTGCTTTCATATCACTTGCTGACCTGAAAGGTTGCCCTGAGTCCCGCCTGATTTCTGTCTTGCCTTCAACTTGCCTGACATAACCTGTGGCTTATGTGTTTGCTAGAAAGATATCTGTGAAAGATAGAGATGGCTGAAGGCACACTGCAGCCAAGTGAAGGGCGAGAAGAGTGGAACATTTCCACAGGCAAAGAAGAAATTCTGTACCTTGCAGAACCCAAAATTTGGGGGAAGGAGGATGGCTTGATTAGAACTCCAAATCACATTGGAGAGAAAGATGTGGCAGTTAACACCAGATTCACCTGAGCCAGATTTGGGGAGAAGGTCTTGGAAGCCAGTTGGAGCATCTGGAATTCCTGGGCAGGGCTACAGGGATCTCCACGAAGCAGTGCACAACACAGAAATGTTTGCATTGATGGGTGAAGAAGAGAAATACTGTTCTGGGTCAACGAGACCCCCTCAGAGCATCTCCAAAGATGTTAGGCTAAAACAGGTGAACCTGAGACTTAATCTTGAGGGAGATGACAGCTTTGGAGGCAGATGGAATGCAGGGAGTCTGAGAGGGAGAAAGGGGGCCTCTTTCAGACCTGCAGGATATCTGAGGATGAAGATGCTCATTGTGTGGAAAGTGGGAAGCTTCAATACTGGCATTAGGTAGTTGTTTTGTTTGAGAATAAAGCACAGGAGAACCAAATAGTGAGCAGTCTATATTTCTTATGTAAAATCAGAAGTGAGCAGAGCATCACGGCTAAGAAACACCTATGATCTTAAACTACGTCCAAGCCCAGCTCACCCTTCCGGTTCCCTTTGCTTTTTGTCTTCCTTTCAGTTTCATTATTAAGATCTCCTGAGTAAACTGGGAGCATGGGGACCTTGGGGGAGGGCTGAAGGGGAGGGGAGAGGTAGGGAGAGGAGCAGAGAAAAATGTAGAGCTCAATAAAAATAATAAAGAAAGAAAAAAAAAACCTCAGGCTTCCTCCCTTCTTGATGTCCCCCAACCACAGTGATCTGGAGCAAATGCCTTTGTACCTCTGCTGGTATTGTCTTTCTCCATCCCTTCCTTTGACTTCTCCTTCCCCTAGTGTGGCCACAACTCTCACCTTTAAACTTTGCTCCAGTCACCTTAAGTGTTCTTCTAGTCTTTTCTCTACACGTGATTCCAAGTTAGCCTTTCTCCAGAGGTCCCATAACCCTTGGATGGTCTCCTGCAGCTTCTAGAAGGGTTGGAACTCTTCAGCCTCACACTCAAGGAATAGGCCAGTTTCCTGAAATTTTTATGCCAACAAAACCATTGTGTCATTTCATTTAAACATTCATATTTAAATTTTTAAAAATCTGTGTATGTGAATGTGTCTATATGTGTGTGTGTGTGTGTGTGTGTGTGCAAGGGCATACGCAAGTGCATACACCTATGTGCGTGGAAGTCAGAGGGGTGGTCCTGGGGTGTCCCAGTCTATCGCTGTCCACATGATTCTTTTGAGAAAGCGTATCTCACTAAACTTAGGACTAGGAGCTGGCAGTCAGCAAGTCCCAGTGATCCGCTTGTCTCTGCCAATCCCCCACAGCATTGGGGTTATGTCAGCTATGGCCGTAGGTTTTTATTGGGTTGCTGGGATTCAAACTCAGGTTTGGGCAACAAGAAGTTTTACCTGCTGAGCCATCTCTCCAGCCTTCATATAAATTTCACCTAACTTTTCAGGGAATTGAATTTTTGCATTTAAATTCTTTTAATTGAAATGGCATTTAAGGTCAACAGCAAGATGATTGCCCACCACCTTTTCCAATGCAGTCCTATTTTTTTGTTTTAATAGAATGAGATTGTTTTTCTAGCTTCCAACAATCTCAGAAATTCCTGGGCTCACTCACAGTTCCCACCAGTCTGCAGAAATTCATATCTGAGAGGGGCCAACTGGCATCCAGGCTCAGGCCTTGCTCAGCTAAGGGGCATGGTCTTTTGAGGTTTGCCGGCTTCCATAACACAGGGAGCCATCTGTCCTTCCTCTGTCCAGAGCAGAAGAAAGAACAGAATGTGAAGTGTTGTCTCAAACGTGTGATCTTAGTGATGTTTCCTGGGGTAAGACCTACATAAGGTTTATTTCTTTGACTATTTAAGGCCCTGGTTCAGTGTAATCAAATATATCTGTGTTAATGTGCTGCTCATCTCCAGGATTTTCTCATACAGAATGTATAGTTTTTAGAACATTTATCTATGTTCTTTATGTATCTGGATATTTTATCTACTTGTGTACCTGTGTACTCCGTGAGTGTCTGGTACCTCGTGAAAGCCAGAAGAGGGTGTTAAAATCCTTGAACCACCATTTGGATGCTGGGAGCCAACCCCAGGTTCTCTACAAGAGCAGTAAGGACTTTTAATGGCTGAACCATCTGTCCGGCCCCTTGATGTGTGGTTTTTATATTTACATTAAAGATAGACAGCGTTTCTTCAGTCCTCAGTTCACTAAGTCCCCCACAGGTCTCTGTCGTAGGTGTTCTCAAGCGCCACCACTGCCCAGCTTCGAAGCCCAAATCTCTAAATCCTGATTGGTGAAAATTGTAACTGTAACTTGGCAACAAATGTTGGTGATTTTTGTGCTTAAATACTTGCTTCAACTGGCATTTGGGGTTACAGCTACGCCCCCCCCCAGTCTGTTCTGTAGCCGAGATCAATCAGTCCCCTCCTCTTTCCCCATGCTGCCCTGCATTAAATCTTGCCTTGAGGTAACCTCTGGGGTCTGCTTGGGTTGCTTAGGAGTCCCGGACCACAGCAGTTCTGTGACCTCAACACAGCTCCCCTCAGGCATGAAGGCACGTGCGCTTGGGCTCCACATCACCTAACACGGAGTGCTGGATGACTGGCTCCTTACGGTAGCGATTCAGACCTCGTTCCGAGAAAAGAAAACCTGAGCGGCTGGGCGCGATTCAGCTCGTGTATGCTCGACCAGGCACTCACCTAGGTTCTGTGGGCTCAGTGTGAAGCAGTCCCAACCACTGCACCTCGAGGAGTCTGTTTTCTGAGAAGCCAGGCACGGAAGCAACTGAGGACACTTGCTTGAGCAAACTCAAGACCATGATGTGCCGCAGAAGGACGGTAGGTTCCAGGTGCCCCAAACAGGAAGTGCGAAGTGGCCGTCTGACACTCGGATTGCCTTCCTGAAGGAGGTGAAGCCGCAGAGGAGAGCTGGCGAGGAGTGGGTCTGGGACTACCTTTGAGAATGGACCACTCCCAGCTTACAGGACAGGAGGGAGAAGAGGGAGAAGCCTACAAGGCGGGTTCTGTTGAACCTCCTTTGTTGTAGCATCAACTTCCTCAGAGGGGACCTTGAAAAAAACAGACATTGGTTTCAGGAGCTGTTACTTTTGGCCTCCTTGCACTCAAAACTGCGCTGGCTGGAGGAAGTCAGTGTGAAGCTTTGAAGCACTGTGCATTAACTAACTTGTTAACCCACAGTACACTGGTGTGAATGGTATTTGATGTGAAGGCCTAGATGCCAGCATCCTCCAGTTCTTGGGTGGATGCTGGGACTGAGTACCACTTGCCAGGCTTGCAGTTGCTCCTTAGACACTGCGCAGAGGTTGTATCCAAAGGCTGTGCATGTGAGAAGGGTGGGATGATGGATGGACAAATATTATCCCACACTCATTCTTCTGCTGGACTGACTCCATCTGGGCTGGAAGGAATTCCATTTCTGAGTCAGCCATCTCAGGCAGCCATGGCGTGAGAGACACTGGACAACATCATTGGAAAGCCCTTTGTGGTCTTGCTTCTCTCCCTGGTAATTCCATGACCAGATTTTCTTGGCCCCCATGGGGTGTGTGTGTGAAAATGTCTGCTTCATAAAATGAGTCCTCTGACTTTTCCAAATTTCTACATCTTATACATTGAGATGACTTGAGTCTGAAATGGCTTCCATGGGTACCATACCCCGTCCCCCCGGGTACTGTTTTGGGAGTTGGTGAAACCGTTGGGAGCTGGGCCTGGCTGGCAGAGGTAGATCACTTAAAGAAGGAGGGCCTTTGAGGGTTACAGTCTGGTACTGTTTCTGGACCACTCTATCCTTGTGATGTGGAGAAGCAGCCATCCACTCTCCCATTGCCATGAGCCCTGGCCATGGCCTCCATGACCTGCAATCCCTCTGAAACTGTGAGCCAACACAATCCTTCCTCCCTTAAGTTGTCTCTGTGAAGCCTATCAAAGCAACAAGAAACATAATGAATACAATAGCAATCAAACTCTGAAAAGTAGGGGGCTAGAGAGATGGCTTGATGGTTAAGAACACTTGCTGGACTTTGCGTAAGAACTGGGTTATGTTCCCAGTACCCATGTGATAGATCACAACAGTCTGTAACTCCAGTTCCAGGGGATCCAATACTCTCTTCTGGCCTCCATGGGCACCAAATATGCCTCTCTCTCTCTCTCTCTCTCTCTCTCTCTCTCTCTCTCTCTCTCCCTCCCCCCCTCAAGCAAATACCCATACTTATGAAAAATTTTAAGAGGTGGTCTGGCAAAGTCACATGACTAGTAACAGCAATCAAGAATGTAGTCCAAGGGCTAGAGAAAAGTCTCAGCAGTTAAGACCACAGAGATATATACTGCCCTTTATTGAAGAAGACCCAAGTTTGGTTCTAAACACCCATGTTGAATACATCACAATCACTTGTAATTCCAGGGATCCAGTGTCCCCTTCTGGCCACCATGGGCACCCATGTACATACCCACACACAGATGCATATGCGTGCAATTTTATTAAAAACAAAGTCAATCATTTTTTAAAAATTCAGGCAAGAGATTCTGTCTCTAAACGCAGTGTCCTTTCCATAGCAGAGCTTTACGCCTATGTGTCATGATATAGCGATCCCACCATTAGGTCTATTATAAGATACGGATACCCTGAGTGAGCACGTGAGGCCTGAAACTCTGGGTGGTGAGAGCCCTGCATTCAGGGCTCTAAAGCAAAAGAAAATCGAAAGAGCTCAGAGGAGTTTGCTCTGCTGTCACCTTGTGGTTATGGTCACGCACTTGTATTGTTGTGGTAGCACATCACTGGTTGCACGGAGCTGTAGTAGAGTGTCAGCCTGGCTGCACCTCCTGCTTTGCATACTAAATGGCACAGAGTAAATCTGTGGTCTGCCCAGTTCTCCATTTCCCTATGTGCTGGACGGCTGAAGGCCATGAGTCCTTGACCTCAGCTGTAGACACCCAAAGTCACTGTCTCGTCATTCTATTGTCAAGGTTCAAAGTGTAACACGTTTTCCGGGGGGTCACTGCCGCCCCTCTTGTTTCTGTGGTTCTAATTCCAGACTCATCGGGACTATGCATTTGATGCTCCCTATCCTTGTGTGGACTTGGTCTCCCTTCCAGGGCCCCTTGACCTCCCTCTTTAAGTTAGAAAACATGGTTGAGTTAGTGTGTCCTTTCCTTCTTCACTGCTAATTCCCCTTAAAAATAATCAAAAGCCAGAAGAACTTTAAGCAGTTTGCAAGAGACAGCTAATCAATACACATTATTCTGCGAACATTCTAGGAAATTATAGAGTGCCTCGTAAAGGCCTCTTCAGATATCTATGTGCCTGCCCTTCACAGAGAGAGCTTCCTCTTGGCACATAAAAAAAAAGTCAAATTAGGCCCAGAAGAGACGATCCTTGCTGGAGTGTGAATGTCAAAGAAAGAATCTGCAGCAAAAGAGCTTTTTCTCACAGCGTGCCCTGGAGAGAAGAATGGCTTTGGCTACCGGTAAGGCCTGTGCAGAGCCTAGGCAGAGGGCAGGAGGGATCATGGGAACTGATGTTTGTATGAGCTGTGTTGTCTTTCTAGGTGCTGTGGTTGTGATCCTAAATGTCCCTCACAGCTTGTGTCCCAAACACTCATTGAGTGTTGGTGCACTACGGGAGTCTGCCCAACCTGGGGGGGGGGGTCCTGTGATGTGGGAAGCTTCCAGCACCCTGTCCCACCACCTTAAAGCCCGTGCCTCCCCCACCATGATGGACTGAAGTCACGTGCCTCATGCATCCCTTCTCCCTAGGTTGATTCTGCCGGGTGCTCTTGTCGCAGTTCTGTAAAAGTAACTAAAACACTTAATATGACCTTCTGCTTATCAGGTCTTCCGTAAAGAATGTCACCCAGATCTGAGAACTACGGAAGGGACACTAGCCGGGGTGCCTCTCACTAGGAACTCACCCCCTTCTTAGTTGTGTGGCGCAAACATTTGTCTCTGCCGGCCTTGGGGAAAGGACTTGCTTGGATTCTGGATCAGGACATTGTCTTCAGCCAAGAAGAAACCCATGAGAGGATATTTACAAAACCTTTGCCGGTGATGGGGCTCCATAATTCGAATTTCACGAGAATGGGTGTAAAGCAAAGGCAGGTAGTTCATGGGAACAGAAACTTGAAATAGTTTCACATCATTAATCCAGTCGAAGGTCAACTTTTTTTGTGGGTGAGTCCCATGGTTACAGCTCAGACTGGGCGTATAAGCTAGAAGTCAAGTCACAGTTGAACATCCTCGCAGCCCAAGGGGAGGTCACGTCTCACACATCCTCCTGGGTACCAGGTACCAGATGCCAGAGAGCCCTTGGAATAGCCATAGTGTTCCAGCCTCAGTGGCCTGGGTTGCCAGCTCTAGTTGTTTGATATCTGGTCACACCGCAGAAAAAAAGCTCAGGGGTCCAATTTACCAGTGTCTGGGAACTAATGGAGGAGCATCTTATTCCATTGAAATGTATGTACCGGGAGGTAG
>PVIU01000473.1:87344-126105 GCA_004026605.1 Ondatra zibethicus
TGAACATTTCCTTAAGTGTCTTTCAGCCATTTTAGATTCCTCTGTTGAGAGTTCTCTGTTTAGGTCTGTACTCCATTTTTTTTATTGGATTATGTGATCTTTTGGTGTCCAATTTCTTGAGTTCTTTGTATATTTTGGAGATCAGACCTCTGTCTGATGTGGGGTTAGTGAAGATCTTTTCCCATTCTGTAGGCTGTCGGTTTGTCTTGCTGACCATGTCCTTTGCTTTACAGAAACTTTTCAGTTTCAGGAGGTCCCATTTATTAATTGTTTCTCTCGGTGTCTGTGCTGCTAGGGTTATATTTAGGAAGTGGTTCCCTGTGCCAATGCGTTCAAGTGTACTTCCCACTTTCTCTTCTATAAGGTTCAGTGGGGTTGGCTTTATGTTGAGGTCTTTGCTCCATTTGGACTTGTTTTGTACGTGGTGATAGATATGGGTCTATTTTCATTTTTCTACATGTTGATATCCAGTTATGCCAGCACCACTTGTTAAATATGCTTTCTTTTTTCCATTTGATATTTTTTGCCTCTTTATCAAATATCAAGTGTTCGAAGATGTGTGAATTGATATCTGGGTCTTCTATTCGGTTCCATTGGTCCTCCTGTCTATTGTTATGCCAGTACCAGGCTGTTTTCAGTACTGTAGCTCTGTAGTAGAGTTTGAAGTCAGGGATTGTGATGCTTCCAGAAGTTCTTTTATTGCCCAGGATTATTTTGGCTCTCCTGGGTTTTTTGCTTTTCCAAATGAAGTTGAGTACTGTTCTTTCAAGGTCTTTGAAGAATTTTGCTGGGATTTTGATGGGCATTGCATTGAATCTGTAGATTGCTTTCGGTAAGATTGCCATTTTTACTATATTAATTCTGCCTACCCAAGAGCGTGGGAGGTCTTTCCATTTTCTGGTGTCTTCTTCAATTTCTTTCTTCAAAGATTTAAAGTTCTTGTCATACAAGTCTTCTACCTGTTTGGTTAGAGTTACTCCGAGATATTTTATGCTATTTGTGGCTATTGTGAAGGGTGTTGATTCTCTGATTTCTTCCCCAGCCCTTTTATCATTTGTGTACAGGAGGGCTACTGATTTTTTTGAATTAATCTTGTATCCTGCTACATTGCCGAAAGTGTTTATGAGTTGTAGAAGTACCTTGGTAGTATTTTTGGGATCACTTATGTAAACTATTATATCATCAGCAAACAGTGAGAGTTTGACTTCTCTTTCAATTTGTATCCCCTTGATCTCCCTTTGGTGTCTTATTGTTCTAGCTAGGACCTCAAGGACTATATTGAATATATATGGAGAGAGTGGAACCTTGTCTTGTTCCTGATTTCAGTGGAATTGCTGGGAGTTTCTCTCCATTTAATTTGATGTTGGCTGTTGGCTTGCTGTATATTGCCTTAATTATGTTTAGGTATGTTCCTTGTATCCCTGCTCTCTCCAAGACTTTTATCATGAAGGGATGTTGTATTTTGTCAAATGCTTTTTTAGCATCTAATGAGATGATCATGTGGTTTTTATTTTTCAGCTTGTTTATATGGTGGATTACATTGACAGATTTTCGTATGTTGAACTATCCCTGTGTCTGTGGGATGAAGCCAACTTGGTCATGGTGGATGATGGTTCTGATGTGTTGCTAGTATTTTATTTAGTATTTTTGCATCAATGTTCATGAGTGAGATTGGTTTGTAATTCTCTTTCTTAGTATTGTCTTTCTGTGGTTTGGGTATCAGGGTAATTGTAGCCTCATAAAAAGAGTTTGACAATGTTCCCTCTGTTTCTATTGTGTAGAATAATTTGAGGAGTATTGGTATTAGTTCCTCTTTGAAAGTCTTGTAGAATTCTGAGCTGAAGCCATCTGGTCCTGGGCTTTTTTTGGTTGGGAGACTTTTGATGACTGTTTCTATTTCTTCAGCAGTTATCGGTCTGTTTAATTTGCTTATCTGGTCTTGATTTAATTTTGGTAAGTGATATTTATCCAGAAAGTTGTCCATTTCCTTTAAGTTTTCCAATTTTGTGGAGTATAGGTTTTCAAAATATGACCTGATGATCCTCTGTATTTCCTCCGTGTCTGTTTTTATGGCCCCCTTTTCATTTCTGATTTTGTTAATTTGGATATTCTCTCTCTGCCTTTTGGTTAGTTTGGATAAAGGTCTATTTTGTTGATTTTCTCAAAGAACCAACTCTTTGTTTCATTGATTCTTTGTATTGTTTTCTTTGTTTCTATTTTGTTGATTTCAGCTCTCAATTTGATTATTTCCTGCTGTCTAGTTCTCTTAGATGAGTTTGCTTCTTTTTGTTCTAAAGTTTTCAAATGTTCTGTTAATTCACTAGTGTGAGAGGTAATCATTTTATATACTAACAGCCAGCGATGGATTGACCTGGCCTCCAGAGCATGTGCAACGCCTGGATGAGGCTCCAATCCTGCAGCCTGTGCAGGCTGGTGACAACCCATCACCACATGAGAAATGCCTATTGGGTGCTCTCAGCTAAGCACCCCCATCTTCCTGACTTTACATTGCATACTGAATCTACATTTGTGGTTATAAGTTGCTGAAATTGGAGTGGTTTACTTATTCCTTAGCAAATAGATAACTTATACTGTTCTCTATTTTCAAAATGTTTGGAAGCAACAATTAAGCTATTTCAGGCACAAATATGCTTTCACATATATTATTCAATGGATCAGAATAGAAAACTCTCGTTACTGAGAAGACTTGAGCAATCTGCATTGATGGAGAAAGTATGATAGACTTAGAAGGTCTGAATGTACATTCTAGCTATACCTTATTAGCAGTGTAAACTCAAAAACCTCCTGGTTCCCCATGGCTTATCTTACCTCCTAGACAAAATGCAGGCTACCACAATGCCTGCTGTGTCTTAGCATGTTTCTCTGAGCAGTCGATCACGGCCACAGACTAACAGACCTACAGAGTGCTATTGACACACTAGTTCTGATGGTTAGAATCCAACAGCTTTCAGTAAAGTTGATTTCATCAAGGTTACATAGATATTTGGAAACAGAACAGGACCAAAGTCGTCTTTCTATGTCTAGGGCTTTGTGGCACCTAGACAA
This sequence comes from Ondatra zibethicus, assembly GCA_004026605.1. Lineage (NCBI taxonomy): Eukaryota > Metazoa > Chordata > Mammalia > Rodentia > Cricetidae > Ondatra > Ondatra zibethicus. The sequence goes on from PVIU01000473.1 coordinate 90,411, forward strand.
GCCTTCTTTACGATCGAAACCCATTTCCCCAATAACGTATGTGGATAGGCTGCAACAGCTAATGAGAGATCACTTTTCATTCAGTGTAGGTTCTGGTCAGAATCTAAGGAAAGTCTGGGTGGTCATTTTCCCAGAAAGGCTGGCTGAAGTATGTACCTGAAACCCTGGGGGACTTTAGAGCCCAGTCAGTCAGTGTGTTGATGCTGGCAGAACTGGCAATGTGCTCTGAGTAGGCGGAGCCTCGGCGGACGCAAAGGCTATTGGTACCGCTGCCATACCCTGTGTGCGCTGCCAGCCCCCACACCAGCCCCTACAATAGCATCCTTTCATTTGTTACTTCGAACCCCATACACTTTGAATTTGCACTGTGCCAGGAGAATTCATAATGAATCCAGTTCGCACTCATGCCGGAGGAAGGAAAGGTCTGGAGTTCTGTAGAGGGCGGCAAACGTGTCATATCTGAGTAGGGCGGAGGAAGTCATGGTTCAAGTTGGGGCGCACTTGGAATTGTAGGGGCCTTATATGGACACTGCTAATCAACGTCTGTAGTTTATCCAATTCATTTAGAAATGCTTTCTCATTTGAAGCTAGTTGTCCTCCTGTTCAACTAGATCACTAGACCTCATGGAAGTGACATCAGTGAGGGACAGGGCAAACTCTGCTCCCATGGTCGTCATTTTCACAGTTAGCATCTCCTGGGTCTCCTGAGCTCAGGCTGCAGTAGGATTTCCTCTGTTAAAGAATAATGATTTTATTGTTGTTGCTAGTCTTGTCTTCCAAGAGTACTGGACCCTCAAAAGCCGACTCATACAAAAAGGAGGTTGTGGCTCACATCATGAGAAATATTAATGATTAGAGATGTCTAGGGGATGGGCCATCTACAGAATGCTTGGGCCTTGTTTGTGTATCAATAAACACTACCATGTAAGAAGTGGCATTCGTGGGACTTGATCCTGAGTCTGCAGCTTGGGTTTGGAGGACCACTAGCTCACTGATGGGAAGCCTGGGTTCATCCCCACTTCACTAAGCAGAACTGGACCATGTCAGTTTCCAGTCAAGGATGGGTCAGAATGGTTGGGGAAAGAGAACCCGAACCACAGGATTGGGAACTCGGAGATCTGGAAATGCGCTCTGACAAGAAAGGACTGCTCAGGTCTGGAACCTCCACTTGGAGAGGAAATAACTGAACCTGTTACTTGGAGATCTGATGAGCTGATGAGGACCCCGGATCCCTCTTTTGCAGGCTTGATGGCGGTCACATCAGCTTCTTTGTCTCTTGTTTCCATCACTAACTGTAAGAGAAAATGCCAGTGCCTGCCCTGTGTGCCAATTTGTTCTGACCACCCCATGAGGGCTTGTGCTCGATGGTGCTACAGAGAAGCATTTGGCAAACCACAGCCATGGACCAAATTGAGCCCCTGCCTGTTTTTATAAGCATGTCAACCAAGAATAGTTTTCACACTTTTAAAATGCTTTTAATATATATATATATAATTAAATAATGTATAGGTCATTACATGTGATTATGTAACATGCATAAATGCACACATAAATTCATTATATAAATATATATTGGTTATTGTACTATACTACAATATATAATATATTGTATGTGCTATGATTCCTGTCATAATATACAGCACTTTCTATATACTATCTATATATCTATCTATGTTTTAAAAACCATGTGTAAATTACAGCTATAAGTACATCCATAAAGAAAGTTTTACTGACTATAACCAGGCTTGGTTTCTGTGCGCTGTCATCGCCAGCGCTGTTTAAGGCTACAGTAAGGAGGTTCAATGATTGTGAGATCATGTGACCTGAAAGCCTTAACTAAAGACTCTCCTGTCCTTTGCAAGAGAAAACTGACCTGACTCGTCCTGGACAGCAATGGGGTGAGTGGAGAGAGGCGTGAGAAAAGAGAGGCTCCCAAGAGGAAAAAGGAAGTCAGTGTCCCAGCTTTTAAAACCAACCGAACAAAACATAGACGGAAGTATAACCAGAGTCTGTAATAGACCCCAAACTCCTAGCTGAACATAACATTCTCTTAGTCCGTGGTTATAAAGGCTACCCAGGTTCCAACACTTCTGTAAAAGGGTAAATAAATATAGGATCTTAGGATGTTAGAGATGTTAGCAAATAGGTTATAAAACTGGAGCACAGCAGACAAGTTAGAAATGCAAGAAGCCAAATGCAGCGTGACCTGTAGAGCTGAAATCCTAACATTGTCGAACTGAGTAAAGAAAGAGGAGACTGGAATGTAGCTCAGTTGGTAGTGTGCTGGCTCCGCATTCTAGAAGCCCTGGGTTGGATCCCCAGCACCAAATAAAGCCTGTGGGGAGGTGTATGATTCATTCTCAGCACTGGAGATAAGAAGTTCAAAGTCATCTTCAGCCACATATTAAGTTCAAGGCCAGCCTGGGGTATATAAGACCTGCTCAAAAGACACAAACAGAACACAAAGCAAATAACAACAGCAATGAAAGATATATATATGTATACATATATATACGTGTATATATATGCACACACAGAGAAAAGATGCAATTAGTAGCAAATACAAAAAGGATAACATTAAAGCAGGATAACATTTCTATATTCTAACTTACTAAAATATTAAATAATTATAATAATCAATAAAGAAGGTGTTATAATAGATGTAGAATAGTTGTATATTGCCTATGGCCACATAAATTAGTTAAAATACTTTTATAACTTCAACTCAGTTTTACATATTAAGAACCCTTAATATGTTCTTATTCTTTAACTCATTAATTCAACTTGTTTATTTTATTTTACATTAGTGTGTGTATGTGTGTGACTTATGCAATGCCACATAGTAGACATCCAAGAAAACTTGTGGTGGTTAGTTCTCTCCTATCATGTAGGTTTCTTGGGTTAGAGGCAAGTGCCTTTACCCAAACGAGCTACCTTGCCAGCCACATTAATTCTACTCTTAAACATATTATCCTTAGAAAATAATTCTAGAGTCAGAAAAATAATATCCATCAAGTTATACACTGGGATGCAGTTTTCATGTTAATCTGGAAATAAGTCCCTCTCCCCGCACTCCCCCAAGACAGAGAACAGGCTAAGCAATGTTTGGTTGGAAATTATAAGGGTTTAATAAGAATGTGGAGGAAAGAGACTTATTGTGAAGCAAAAACAAAACAAAACAAAAACATCCAAAGAATATGAAAATTGTAATTTTCTGTTATTTCTTAACTATGACAAGAAGAAAAGAAAATGTTTTCTTTGATGTGTGCATGTGTGTGTACACATGCATGAGTAGGCATGTGCTCGTGTGAGACTGTGTATGGAGGCCAGAGAACAACCTTGGGTCTTGTTCCTCAGGTGCCACCCACATTTTATTTCTGAGACAATATCTCTCACTGTCCTGCAGCTCCCCAACTTGGCTGCCAATATGGCCCAGAGATCTTCTTGTCTCTGCCTCTCTAGCACCGAGATTTCAGTGGTGTGCCACGAAAGTCGGCCTTGGCTCTGGGACAGAATCCCCCTGGTCCACAGCTGGTTTCTTAAGATGATCATTTTCTATAGCTTCTCCTGCCATGTCACTGACTGAATATGAAAGCCAGGAGATCTGGCTCCTGAGAAGTGAGTTGGGGTTGACTAAATTGACGTGTTGGCTTATGTCTTCCAAAAGCCGCACGCCTCTCTCTCAGGCCTCAGGGCAGGACAGAGTCCTATGCTGGCAGATAGGCTAAGCTCACGAGTCGGTTGTAAAGGCTTTCCTGTCAGGGTTAGGAAGATGAGAGAAGAAGGGATCGGGTTGTGGGCAGAGCCTCTATCAGCAGCTCTTTACCCTTGGAGGCCTCCAGCTTTCATGACAGCTGAGTTGCTTAGAGTCTGGTCTCAGGCAAAGTCCAGTGGCTCAGCCTTGATCTCGACCTCAGACAGGAAGAACTGGAGAAAGTGGTGTGGTCCCCACACATAGGCAAGGAGAGGGGCACTGTGGCTGGTTTGCATCAGACATGAAGACAGGCAGAAGACAGACTCTGTTCTAAAGGAGCCCCATGGAGGGGGACAGTTGCCCCACTAGGGACACTTCAGGGATGAAGGAATTCTAAACACAGCAACTGCCTGGAGGTGAGCCCCCAGCGCAGCCTGAGCGTGTCTGCTGTTGTCTGGGACTCAACCGTTGGCCCAACTGGTGAGGGTTTTGCCCTGATTGAATGCTATTGTTTGTTCCACATTCACGTCTACTTTCTCATTATTTATGGATTTTAATCATGGCCTTGAAAACCCTGCACACCAAAAGCCCCATGAGTTTACATGTTTCCTGGGCAAAGCTCCACCCCCCAACCCCCAGTGCTTTTCACTCCTCTGGATTTTTACACCGGACCAGACCTTCTCTTCATGAAAATCTGGTCTGAACTTGGGAGAGGTCCTTCGGTGTCAATGCTCCCTGACTTGGGTCATTTCTCTTTCCTCTTCCTGGTCCTTCCTTCTTCCAGGTTCAGTCAGTGGTGCCGGCTGAAGCTCTCTCTGAAGCCCCTTTGGGTGGCAAAAGTGAGTGCTTGCCCTGTTCCGTCTGGAGGCTGCAGGCAGAGAGGGCGACTCTCTGGAGATGGTGGGATAGAGGTAAACCCTGGCCCGAACTGTAGGCCGGGAGCAGGATGGTGGGACTGGTGTGAACACATTCTCACAGGCAAGACTATGAGGACTTATTCGGGGAAGAGTGAGTGGCTCCAACTGGAGTCGGTCCAAGGATGTTATTTGTATTAGTTCAATTTTCTGGAGATATGGAGCATGGTATAAGAAATGGGATTTATCTTGAATGACTCCATAGGAGAAAAGTAGTTCGCCTGGGGGTACTCCACAGGGTTTCTCTCCTCAGGCCTACAAATGGTACTCTGGCCCCAGGAAACCTTGGACTTGCTTATAGAGTTACTGGGAAGTGGTAACAATCCCCATGAAAGTAATGGCGGACCACATGCTGCATAAACAGGCTCCCTGCATTTCCATAATATAATCATTATCAAACAGCGATCATCTCTCGATTCCAGGGGTGTGTTGTCTCTATTCTACAGACGAGAAAACTGGAGCAGACAGAAGTCCAAGACTCCCCTGAGGTCATGAAGCTAGGTAAAGACTTGATGGCAGGACCCAAACTGGCAACCACAGTACCTCAAGACTCAAACCTTGAATCAGCTGCTAGCCAGTACCTTCTCCTGAGGGACTGAGTGTGTGGGGGGGGGGGGAGGACAGTCAGACATTTTAAGAAATGAGGGCATTTTAAGAAACCATCAGGGAGGCTATTCATGGGCAAGCTAAGGGTTTCAGCCGAGCAAAGGAGGATGCAGATTACCTTCTGTGACCCAGAAGCTGGGGTCATGGAGCATGCCTTCCCCCTCCCCAAACTGGGTAACAGTGGAGGAGAAGTTGGTCCAGTTGGGTGGTATAGCTGCTGAGAGCTGCCTAGATCAAAGCAGGAACAGGCCAGGAAGACCGAGTCAACTCAGTTCTCGACGATTCCTTGTTGTTTACAGAACACCTTCCCCTTCTTGTATCAGGAACCTCATCTCCAGAAACTGGAATGATATTTCCTCTGTTTCAGATCAGTAATGAGGTGTTTGTGATTTTTTTCCCCCAGTTACACCTGCATTCCAGTTTTCTAAATCCATCCTAAATATCTTAACTCCTTTTCATTCTATTTCCAGGAAAAAAAATGGGGCCAAAGGAGCTCTTTCTTTAAAATTTTTTAGTGTGTGTGTGTGTGTGTGTGTGTGTGTGTGTGTGCATGCGTGCGTAAGTGTGTGTGTGTCATATGCATGGGGTGCCTTGGAATGCCAAAAGAGGGTGTGGACCCCCTAGAGCTGGAGTTACAGGTGGTTGTGAGCCACCTGACATAGGTACTGGGAACTGAACTAGGGTTCTCTGGAAGAGCAGCAAACATGCTTAACTGACCCGAGCTATCTCTCCAGCCCCCAAAGAAGTCTGTTGCCAGAAGAGACTCAGACACATCAGCAAACTCTGCACTCCAGATGAAGGGAGGTGGTACCTGGAAAACGCATGGAGAAACAGAAGGAGGACTCACCATGACAACAAAAAGCAGGTCTATGAGGGTGGAGCCCTTTGAAAGGCCAAGGGAGGGGATGGCAGGATTTAATGTAGCTGGAAGATACAGGGGAAGATACCTGGAGAGAAGAGACACTTTATGAGGAAAGTGATGGCTCAGAGCAACTTGGAAAGACCGAGGTCACTAGTGAAGCAGGAGTGAAACCCAACTATTAATATATTATGTCAATCATATAAAGCAGGTGACTGAGCTATGCCTGAGAGAAAGCAACAATACCCAAACTGGACACACCCTTGCTATAATAGGTAATGGCAACCTTTTAAAATGGTACCTCAGGGAAGAAACTGGATTGCAGAGTCCGCCCAGCACAGGGCCACATTCAGGTCTCAGTGGGCAGGCATCCTTTTTCCTGCCCCCAGGGGGTCCCATTCCAATCCATGGTAGGACCATTTACACTTGCCCAGACTGCCAGGTCTGGGCAATTCCAGAGAACCAACCTGCACCAGGTCCTTGGCTGTGCTTTTGGTTGGATTCCATAAGCTTGGATGAGTAATGCATATGAATCCTATTCTGAAGATTCTAATTATTTCTTAAAGTGCTATTATTGGAACATCACAGACCTTTTTATAGAAGTAGCCGAGGAACAGTTGCAATCAGTCCTGTAACCCGGAAAGGGGTGTTTGAAGAGTCGTTTGGTTTTTCCGTTTCATGAGAAGTTTAGCGAGTTCAGTATTGGAAAGAGTACTTCATTCCTTATAGACTTCCTCTGCAGTAGTGGGGATTAAACCCATGGCCTCGCATACACTACACAAGTGCTCTCCCAGTGAGCCATAGCGCCAGCTCAAACGCACGTTTTTAAAACATCTGGAAATAAACAACTGCAGCCAGTGACGTCGGAAAGGTGCTGGAGAACTTGACTCAGATGGTTTTGGATGACGTCACTGAAAGGCTAAAGCCTATGGATTGTAGACTTTCACAATAAATGATTGATAGCATTCTTGATTTTCAAGTGGCACCCTGCCAGGCTCATACCCATCCCCACTGCCCCTAGTGTTGGGAGAGTCAGAGACCTAAGGAAAGCTACAGTCTCCTGTAAAGATCTAAGGCACACTCTAGAGTGTTGCGATGACAAATAATAGATCTAGGCTCAAAATCATGTCTGTGTAACTCACCAGGCCAGCAACTGTCTCTCGGTCCACTAGCATAAGTTTTCCTGGGACTTCATTTCTACTGAGCAATAATAATAATGGGACATCTACCTGAACTCGTGTGAGAAAGAAATGAAAACATACGTATGTGGTCATGAGACACAGTGAGTGAGCATGACTGCGTTTTGAAGAAACTAGAAGCAGAAGCGTTCACTCAAGGCCAGAATGAGAGCTAGAAGTCTCCAGAAGGCTCTAAGATGTGAGTAGATCCAGTGACTGGTTAGCAATGCTCTGAGAGGGAAAGACATTAGATGGGTAAACAGGCGAGCTGCCAAATGGACTCCCAGCCTGGTTCATAAATGCCTTCAATTCACAGAAGGCTGTGCGGGATGGGGGAGAGGAAAACATGTCTGATGACTCAAGAGGGCACAGCGAGAAGCGACGGTGGAAGGACAGAGGCCAAAGGCCAGCACAGTGTGAGGTGACACTCTTCAGCAGAGCTGTCAAAGACAGGCGGGCTCCTCAGAGAAGTCAGGCCAGGGACCAGGGACGGGGGAGGGGCGGGCAGTGCGGCTATGCACCTCCCCTGGTCTGAGAGACTCTTTGGGGGCACAAAGGCAGCTGCAGCTTAATTCCTGAAACAGCTTCTGCAATTTCAACCAGCTCACCTCGTGCAAAAGTGGCGGGGCTTTTTGCTTTTTCAGGCGGGTTTATAAATTCACAAACTTTTATCCTTTCTGTGGCAGTCAATGATATTAGGAAGCTAATTAGCCACAGAGCTAATTTTCATGTCAGAGTGAAATTGCAGGTTTCACGGCATCGAGCAACATTCCCTTTCTGTCCCTCTCCATCCTCCACGGCTGCCCCACCCCTCTTCCTTCTCCCTGGGCTCCCGAGGGCTCTCCCCTCTGCTGTCTGGTCACAAAGGTCAGCAGAGAGGGGTGTGGGCTGCAGAGTCCCTTTCTCTTCAGTGTCAGGCATATTTGCATCTGTAAACGGCCTTAATTGAGTGGGGTTTCCATTGCTCTTTCTTTTTCTCCTGTTTTTAAATGCAAATGTTAAATGTTTGGTTAGCGTGAGTTCAGAATTAAGCCGCTGCTACCTGTGGCTGCCTCCATCCCCGGGTTCTAAATAAGCACAGGTGGAGTGGCGCGACCTGCTGAGAGCCTGTGAGTCCTGGAAGGCTGCAGTCCGGCTAATTGCCAATCGTGCTGAGAGGGCTGGGCAGAGCCTTGTCTCACTTACTAGCTCTCAGGAAGCCCTGCTACCTACCAGCCAGGAAGGAGGGCAAATGAGTGTGCTGGAAGCCCAGAGGCAGGCTGGGACCAGGCTGCTGCTTGGAATTAGGCCCTGGACTTCCTTTTGTCATCAAAGTGTTGTGCAATTGATAAGGCCATCAGAAGTCACAGGGTTTGAATAGCAGGAGTTTGGATCTCTTAGGTCAAACCCTTAACTGTTTGTTATCTGACCTCCTTTTGAGAGTGTCTGTCTGGGGTTGAGGGGAGCTGAAAGCTCTTTCACCAACAGTCAGCTTTAGCTGTCACAAAGGGCGTGTTTAACATTTGAACCCCAATTAACTTCCTATTTTCTGGCCTTTGGTTTCCATTTTAGAACATGATTGGTCCCACCGCCTGATGATAACTGTGTTCCTTTTCATGTTGCTGTGGCAAATTACCTGACAAGAATAACTTAGAGGTAGAGGTGGGGGTGGGGGGAGCTAAGCATCCAGATAGAGAGAAGCCTGTAGACCCTTACAATTCGAGGTCGTGATGGAGGAGGAGGAGGAGGAGGAGGAATGTGAAGTCTCTGGTCACCTTGCATCTGCAGTCAGGAACAGGTGGGGATGGGTTGGAGGGTGATGTTGATGCTCCACCCACTTTCTTCTCATTTTTTCCAGTACCCTGGTCTATGGTATGGTGCCACCAACATTCCAGAGAGTCTCTTCTCCTCAGCTAAACCTTTCTGGAAACACCCTCACATCACGACCCACGGTGATTCTATCCAGTCAAGTTAACATTCGGGATTAGCCTTCACAATAACTCTTCAGATACTTGGAGGCAGCTCTTATAGAACCCAGATGCCTTCTGTCCTACAAGCCAGTTTCTTCACATTGGTTACACCTAATCACTTACATTGCTGATGAATTTGTAAATTCTTACTGCATTCTATAGAACAAGGATGTGTGATTAAGGTGTGGCAACCCAATCATACTGACTAGCATAGAGAAAATGGAACCAGTTTTCCTCCCACTTGCTGGGGTCCTTCTGTCTTCCCAAATCTGCCCAAGGTTCTGTGGACATGTCACACATGCGCCACCACTCAGTCTATCACAGCCCAAGCTCTTCCTTTAAGAGATGCTTTCTAGGTTTGTGAGCCACGTGGAACTCTTAGTCGGGGAGCAGTGAACTCTTTGTTCCATGACGTGGGAAGTGTGTTCTCCCAAGGTCCTAGGCTAAGCTCTACTCAGTGATGGAATGTTGCAGAGGAAAACATATTTTAAAATGAGACTTAGATGCTCAGGAGTCTGCCAGGGCAGAAGTCCAGAAAGCCTGGTGCCTCCCATGTCTTTGGTTGGCAGTGTAAGGCTTTGATGGGGAGTGAAGGCAACTCTAAAATCTGTTGGTGGTCCTAAGGATCATCAGTCTTCAGGGCCTAGAGAGAAGACACATTAAGTGAGCTGCTGTGTAGACACGTGTGTAGCTGGGAAAGAGACATGCAGGAGATAAGCTAAGGTCCCAGGAACTTTTCCTATTTTCCTGTGGGTTCTGTGGCTGCCCTACTCCCTGCTCCAAAGCAACTCATGTTGTCCCTGTAGGAGAAGTGGCATTTATAGGAGAGAGAGGAGGTATCATCTACCACTGTGCCCCTTTGCTTCCATTTCTCTTCCAAGGACTCACTCAATTATATTGTCTTTGGACTTTGACTATGTTAAATTTTATGAGTTCCAGAAAATCTCTGCAGGGTCTAGCCCTCCTAAATGGCTTAGCACCAAAGAGTTTTCTTTTAGACTCATATATGGACTCTACTGTGTTTTCAGTCAAGAAATGTGATCAACCTCAAAATTGCAGTTCTATACATCAAATAATAATAAGATGAGGAATCTGTGCTCTACAGACTGGGTCCCACACACACACACACACACACACACACACACACACGTTAAGATTTGCACAAGTATTCTGATGTTCTAGGATACAGATGTATTGCTCTCAATGTTAAAACAAGAAGGTCAAATATTGAATTTGGAAGTTTTTTGGCTTGTATCTGTGTGTAAGGTGTACATGTGTGTTTATGTTTTCTGTGTGTAGACTCATATGCATGTATATATATGTACACATGTATATATGCAAATATTGGATCTTTACATGGCAGATTCACATTAATTCTCTCTGTCCATCACCTGTCATCACCATCTAGTTACATATTCCCACTGCTAGGATCCCTCTGACACATGACTGTATAATAATAACAAAAGCATTTTTTATTTTATTTTATCACTATTCAAAAAGAATATGCCAAAATCAAATATGCAATATACTGCACATATGTGTGTTACATGTCTGTAGACACACATACATGAACACATCACACACACAAGAACAAAAAAAATCCTTAGCCCTAGAGACAACTTTTACACTAGGCTTTTAGAAGTGTGGTTTCCCTTGTCTGAAATCCTAACACTCAGGACGCTGAAGCAAGAGGATTGCTGAGTTCAAGGCCAGCCTGGTCTACATAGTAAGTTCTAGGTGCTTCCTTAAAGGGAACTACACTGTAAGACATTTGCTTATTCTTACAGTTTTCAGACTTTCACTGTACATTCCACCGGTGGTCCTGACCTTCATATCTTCACTGACTTTTGTAGTTAAGAAATTCAAACTCTGTAGCCTATTTGCAAAGGGCAAGAATATGTTGTGCTAAGGTGAATTTTTGGAATGGTAATGTTGTCAGTTGGTCAGACATAGATGGTAAGAAAACAAAAAAAGAATTGTATACAGGCAGAGAAAGATAAAGGTCACCTTTATGTGTTTTTCCTGCCTCTGAGCTTCATGGAGTATACAGCTCACTGAATTCATACCAACACCTGTGAAGTGCGTGCAATAGAATCAGTCTTAGTGGTAGATTAGCAATGAACGTATTGGACTTGAACTCAGGGCTCATCCAGTCCCACAATATTTTATCTTTCTCTTGCACTGAAGCCCTAGAAGTTGGAAGCTCTGGGCTACACTAGGAAAGGAATCTTGTCCCAATCCCAGAGTCAAACTCCCTACGAGGATTGGATTTGGGATGATTTTGTTGGTTCAGTCAGAACTTGTGGAGAGAGAAAACAACTTATTGAAGATGTGGAGGTGGATAAGATAATAAGAGCATATCTAAATAAGGATAAGAGCATAGCTAAATAAGGGTCATCCTACTGCTCCATCATGTGGAAGACATCATGTGACTCAGAAAGGGAACCGAACTCTTCTTTTGTCATGACAATTTGTTCCTGCAATGACGGCATGAATCCACAGTCACATCTTAAAGGACACACCTCACATCATAGCACAGTGGATTATGTTCTTATATGCCAACTTCGGGGTCACGTTCACATTATACCATAGCAAGGGGTACAAAATAAGAGAAGCATGGGCATAGTATAAACTAGCAGTTTGGAGGCAGTGATTCCAGGAAGAAATGGGAAGTTTGGTCACTTCCTGGAGGAGGTAAAACCACTAGATGTGGAGACTGAGAGAGGGTCAGAGTCAAGAATAAAGATCTGTGCACAGTATGCAGAAACTATGCTGGAGAGTAAAACCTATGCAGAATGTGGGATACAGGGACAGTTACGCAATACCAAACTGGGAAGACAAGCCTCCATCTCCTCTTGTATGGTTTGGACTTCAAAATCTTTTTAAAAGATATCTCATATGAAAAACCCATACATGAATCTGATACTTTGTAAGCCAATTCAAAATGCACATTTAAAAAAAAAGAATTAGAAGGGAAATACCCTTCATGTTTGGATAGTTCTGTTCTGAAAGCGCAAAGGTTATTAAAAATTCTAGTGCTGGGTGAGATATACCTCCTTATGAGCTGTAAGTTAGAGAAGCCAACAGCCCCCAAGGTAATACAGGCTCTTGTCACTACTAGTTGCCCACCAGGACTAGTTAATAAGTCTTATTCTTGCCCACCAGGACTAGTTAATAAGTCTTATTCTTGCCCACCAGGACTAGTTAATAAGTCTTATTCTTGCCCACCAGGACTAGTTAATAAGTCTTATTCTTGCCCACCAGGACTAGTTAATAAGTCTTATTCTTGCCCACCAGGACTAGTTAATAAGTCTTATTCTTGGAAATGCTATACATCTTCATTGCAAGATAAAGAAATTAAGCTGGAATGGAGACAGAACATTCATCCCTATTTAATAGCTGCTGAAATAGTTGCTGTTTAACAGTCCTGAAAGGCTCTATGTAAGGGAAAGAACCCTATGAATTACAGTGCCAATCTCCTGGGCAAGATGTAGTCATTGCAGTAATAGTGGCACAGCTGTTATGGAGGTGACTAGCCAGTCTCTGCTTGGATCTCAGGTCCTCCCACAGGCAGAAATCCATGCCTGGTGCTGTAAACCCAATCCCACCCACCCACAAAGGCTAAGGAGACCCTAAGCTCTAAGGGGAGACCTTACTGTCATTGCATAGTTAAATTGGCATTGTTCCAAACTGCTTTCTAAATATTCATGTTTATACCAATAGACAAATGCTACTCTCAGCCTTAATCAGAGTTTTTTTTTGCAACAAAGCAAAAAGATATGGATATGAGAAAGAGGTTTGCAAAGAAGAGGGGAGGGTTAACAGTGGTGGGGTGGGAAAGAGAAGGGGAGCCGTGAGAATAACCAATTCTGCACATTACACAGATGCTTAAAATTGTCAAAAAACAAATTGAATAAAGATTATAATAGAAAAGTCTTGCTTTTCTCTGTGTGTTGGCATACCCAAAAGGCAAAGAGCTAAACAGAAAGAGGACCAAGCTCAAATTAAAAAACAAACCATCCTCTCCAATCGCGTCAGGAAAAAGAAATACGTTTGGCAGTTTTGCACTTTTTTATTTTTAATTTTTTTGTGGACCCTGTCAGCGGCCTCTTCCTAAAAAGGTTGCAGGCAAATAGCTTTGTTTCAGGATGCTGTGATGTGGTGGCATCTGCTATGGGCCACTAGGACTAGTTCATCATTTATTTCCACTTACGCTAGCCAACATACCAAATTGAGCCATGCATGCTGTGTGATGGTAGATGGTCCATCATGACAGAAAATGAGAAGAATTGAAATTAAAAACTATCAATCAAAGGCCTCCCCCAAAGAATAAAACCAAGCCTGATGTATTAGTAGTCATGGCTCATCAGAAAAATTAAAACAAGCTGGTAAATGAACTCAGTGAAAGGCAGGCCACACAGGCAACGTGAAGAAATCAGCTGCATTTCTCTACACAAGCAGCAAGCATCTTAACAGGAAACTTCTATGACTTGAACCCATGAGGTCCCCCAAAGGCTCATGTGTTGGAAGCCTGGTTGCCAGCCGATGCCCTTTGGGAAATGATTGACTCTTGTGGGCTCTCATTTAATTAACTGATTAACCCTTTCTTGGAGTCCTAACAGGTGACCTTATTAGGAAATTTGGCTTAGACGGGGATGTGCACCAACAGAGGCGTGCCCAGGAGAGGTACAAATTGCCCCCGTTATCTTCCCGCGCCTCCCTGTGTCTTAGCTGCCCTGAGGAAAGCAGCTTCTCTCCCACCTCCTTCCTCCATGAAGCTCCTGACTCACCTCAAGCTTAGAAGCAGTGCTCTGAGACTGTAAGACAAAATAAGTATTCTCTTCTCTGGATTGTTTCTCACAAGTATTTATCACAACGATGAAGAATCTAGCATAGAAATTAAGGAAACATTTTCACTTATAATAGCATGTTCATTGACGAGCATGCAACCTTGGCAAAAAAAATTAAAGAGAGAAATGAACATAGTTATCCAATATTTGTGGATCAAAATACCTTAAAATCATTTCAAATGTCCATATTACTCAAGATGAGCTACCTACAGCCTCAGTGAAATCTTCAGTGGCTTCCCAAGTGCATTTTTATGGAAATGGAGAAGACAAATCTAAAATGACCATGGAGCCACAAGACATCTGAAACAGCCAAAGCAATCTTGGTAAGGTTGAACAAAGCCAGAGGTTTTATAACTCCTAATTTCAAAATATACTGCCCTGCAAGGCTGCAGCAAACCAAGCAGTACGCTACTGGTATACACTTCTCTTTGACAAAGGTGCCAATACCACAAAGTGGAGAAAATGTAATTTGTTTAACAAATAGTGTTGGAAAACTACCATTTACTAGAAAAAAAATAGAAACTGGGATCTTTAGTTTGTACAATAATCAGCTCAAAATGGATTAAAAATTAAATATAATACCCAAACCTCTAAGACCCCTAGAAGAAAACACTGGGAACAAAGCTACATGACAGAGGTAGAAGAAATGGTTCCTTGTACCACAAACATAAGCAACTTGCAAAATTAGACACGTTGAACTCTAAAAGGTTCCTTCATCACAAAGTGAACCACAGAACAGAAAGACAAGTTTAAAAATGAGGGGAAAAAATACTTATAAGCCACCTATCTGATGAGGCTTATGTTCCAAATAAGTAGGAACTCCTGCAGCTCAGTGGTTAAGGCTGTAATCACTATATGTAAAAAGGGGGAAAGAACTCCAGTAGATACATGTGAAGTGTTCAACCCGTCATTAGAGAAGCACATCAGAAACACAGTGAAATGAGCCATTCCAAGGATGGCTTTTGTTGGAAACCAAAGGAAAAGAGCATTGACAAGGAAGTGGAGAAACTGGAACCTTGTGTATTCTCTGGGGATTCCTTTAAGAATTAGAAATACAGCTACCATGTAATCCAGCAATTCCACTTCTGAAAATATATATAAAAAAATTGAAATCAGGATCAGAAAGGAATGTTAGCACCCCCGAGATCATTTCAGTATGGGCCCATTGGTAGATAAAGACTTACACACACACACTCCTACAGGGGAATATCTTTAAGAAAGAAATGCCACCATATAGAACAACAGTGGATGAACCTCGAGGACAGTACTCTGGGTGAGGTTAGAAAGCCGCTGAGAATAAACCCTAATGAATTCCATATGGTTGGAGTATCTAAAACGGTCGAATTATGGAGGTAGAGTATACAGCCGGCTGCCAGGGACTAGGAAGAGAGGGCAGGGCGAAATTGTTTCTCAGTGGATATAAATTAGTTGTGGTTTTGCAAGGTGAGTAAGCTATAGAGAGCTTCTGCACACTGTGCGCCTACAATTAGCAACAGTATATCACATGCTTGTAATGTGTTAAGAGGGTAGATGTCAGAACTGAGGATGTAGCTTAGCGACAGAGTCCTTGCCCAGCATGTGTGATGCTCCGGGTTCAATCCCAGCATTGAAAGAAGAGTGTCAGCAGAACAGTAAGGACCAGACGTCCAAGGCCCCTTCTTTCTGGACTTTTCTTTTCTCAACTATGAAATCACCCATCTAGATTTAATGGTTTTCAATTCTATATGTTAACTTCAAAAGTAATCATACTGACTTAGCTTCATGATTAAAAAAAATCAATAACTCAAAACCGACATAATTGTACATTAAATGAAAAATTAAAAGATACTTACATGAATTAAAAGAAGTTCCTTTTCTCATTTTTAATACTTTACTCCAAAATAAAATGATATTGCCAGAAGTAAAAAAAATCCCATTGCCCGTTAGGAACATTTTGATGTTCTTTTATCCAGAATTCTGTTTATGTTGGTTTTACATGTAGTATTAAGTTTGTGCTGTGTGTGCAATTTTGGATTCCACTTTCGGTATAATTCTTGACATTAATGCAGTCAACAAACATCATTGATAACTTGTTATACTGAAGCACCTGGATAGGTAGTTGGGAAGCAAGGATGAGCAGATAGCAGTCCCAGCACTAGAGAATTTCACAGTTGGGATAGGAAAATGGGTAAGGACTCAGGCAATTAATATCTAGGGTAGTAAATACTGTGGGAGGGGAGTCAAGAGTGCTTTCCTGGTAGTTAGTTACAAAGTCAGACTGAAACAAGTTGAGTCAGCACACGGCTGCCCAAACGCCACACTTCACAGCCACTCTGAAGTCCAATGTGGACAGGACACTTAATTATGGCCAACAGGATGTGGTTGGGCATAATATACTTTTTACCTCTCCTGGGTCCTTCCCATGTTCCTTTGATCTTTCACTGTTGGCTAGAATGGGAACAGGAGTGACTGGCGTAGACCACCTTTTAAGAAAGAGTTGTAACCGGGTGGTGGTGGCGCACACCTTTAATCCCAGCACTTGGGAGGCAAAGGCAGGTGGATCTCTGTGAGTTCGAGGACAGGTTCCAACGCTACAGAGAAACCCTGTCGCAAAAAACCAAAAGAAAGGAAGAAAGTTGTATTTAGAAAACAAGAGCAACAGAACACAAGGCTCTGTAGACCTTGAATTTTTTCAAGATATCTGAGCTAGAGTTACAGGGAGGAAGCCAGAGGGTCAAAGACATCACAAGGAAACTCACAGAAACAACTAACCAGGGCTCGTAGGAGCTCACAGAGTCTGGGCCCACAGCCAGGGAGCCTGCATAGGACCCACCTAGGTTCTCTGCATACGTGTGGCAGTTGGTTTACTGTGGAACTCCCAGAGGGAGCAGGAACTGTCTCCAACACTCTCACTGACTTTTGTGAACCTATTCCTCATACTGGGTTGTTTTGCCCAGGCTTAATACAAGGAAAGGAACTTAGACCTTCTACAACTTGATATGCCATGCTTTGCTGACACCCATGGGAGACCTGCCTGTTTTTGAACAGAAACAGTGGAGTGGATTGTGGGGGAGGGAGGTGCAGAGGGCAGAGGGGAGGAGGAGAAAAGGAATGGGAGGAGAGGGGGGAGGGGAAACTGCAGTAGGGATGCAAAATAAATGAATAAATTTAATTAATAAAACAAGCAAACAGGCAAACAAATGAGTAATAAAATTGACTCGGTAAAGAAAAGAAAAGAAAAAAACAAAGCAAAGATTCATAATCATAAAAATGGTGGTTACCAGTCATGAACCAAAGGAGACTATCAGAAAAAAAAAGAGACCTTTAATGAAGTCAATATCTAGGGGGAGACAGGAGAAAAGGAAATTGAAAGAAACAAGGAAGCAGGAGAGTGTGTGTCACTAGCACCAAGAAAAGGAAATAATATAACCAAAGACAGTGACCAGCCATGCCCTAGGTTGCAGAAGCCAATTAATCCTGGAACACTAGGCATGGTGTCTGTGAACTCAACATTTATTCAATACACATTGAAGTGAATTGCTAATTGGTAAATCACTAAATTGATGCTGTTGTTTTTAATCTAATTATTTGTTCTGTTTTGGTTTTCATTAGAAACAGCACATCCAAATTATGTTTGTGGAGACAGAGTGGGAAACCCTGATTATGCTAATTCTTGTTTCTTGGGGTAAAAAAAAAATGGACTTAAAACTTGGGGGAAAAACTGTTCCGACAGATTGCAAATGTTCTCTTTATTTACTAAAGAAAACTTGACAAATAGGGACAATAAGGGGAAAAAACTTAAGACGACACAAGACAAAGAAGAAGTCAGTTGTTGCTGAGCTTTTGGTCATGTTCCCAAAGCCACATCCAGAGAACTGGATTGGAGACCCAGTAGGACTCTGGGATAGAAGTCACAGTGGCAAACTTCACAGGATGGGGCAAGCCTGCTTCTGGGAACCGGATGTTAGCTGTGGACTTCCTCTCCAGAAAGTTCTACCCACACACAGCACAGACGCACAGAACTTTGCATTAGCTTTCCAGGGCACCTGTGCAGTCTGAGTCCTGAGCTCATCAGGAGACTACTTTCACTCAGCACCTCCCTCCACTCGTCATCAGCTCCTCTAAATGCTCCAAATCACACCCCAGGGCCTCAACATGGTCCGGACTGGGACTGTCCCTGTACTTTTAGAGCAACCATGGAGACTCTAGTTTCAACAAGGACCCTGGGTTCTACTCAAGGTCATCCATCCCTGGTCTCACCAGTTGAATTCTGGTCTAGACCTCAAAGACAGCTCAGAGGGTTAAATGGCACTTGGCATTCAGTGCCTTCAGTACCTTCTTAGAAGGAAAACCATGAGCTGGGGAGATGGCTCAGTGAGTAAGGTGCTAGCTATGCAAACAAGAGACCTAGTTAGGAGTCCCAGTATCCATGTAAAAAAAAAAAATAAAAAAAAAGCTGGGCATGGTGGCTTGTCTGTATAACTCCAGTTCTGGGGGACAGAGACAGTGGGATCCTGGAGGCTCACTGGCCAGCAAGTCTAGTGGAAACAGTGAGCTCCAGATTCAGGGAGACCCTGTCTCAAAATCTAAAATGGAGACATGAAGACATCCATTGACCTCTGAACTGCACACATGCATGGACAGATGTACCTACCAACTTCTGGTATGTGTGAGTTCTAGGCATGTGGGGTGTGCATATGTGCATGTGTGAATAGACACTTATACACATACCAGAAATGCACAAGGGGATGAAGGAAAGAAAAACCACAGCCTTCAGTTTGAAGGAGGAAGATGTGTGTGTGTGTGTGTGTGTGTGTGTGTGTGTGTGTGTGTGCGCGCGCACCACCACAACTTCCTACTCACGATGTGACCTTGATCAAGTAACCCTCCCATTCTAAACTTCATTTCTCCATTTGTCAGAGAAGAGCAGTTGTATCCTGTTCCTTAGAGTATAAATCCAATGAACTAACAAACAAGAAAGTGCTACTTCAAGTGAAGGACTGCTAATAATAATTAAAGCAACTGATACTGAGAATTCTTTCTGTGCTAGCCCTGGCAACCACGTTAAATACATCCTATGTATTCCGTCTCATTCCCACCATTCTATGAGCTCACTACCTCACTATTTTACCTAGGAGAAAATGTAAGCTCAAAATGGTCACGTCACTCATCTAGGCAAGGGCGCTGGGATCCATAAAGGACTGTACTGGGGTGACTGGGTTTTTGAGATCAAAACTAAATGGTCACTCAGTTTGCTGAGTGCCTGTTAGTGAGTCATCTTAGGAAGATTCTGGAAAGACTGCACATGTTAGACCTGCAGAGAACCTGCAACAGTGACTGACATATGACAAAGCGTCTACTCGATGTTGGTTCTTGGAATGCATTGTTGCCTCAATACCCATTGCATCCTGAGAAAACTGAGGCTTAACTAGACCTTGGCTGAGGATGGATAGTTAGTGAACAGCAGAGCTGGACTTGGTGGTCATGTGTCTAGAATCTTTTGTACTCCCACGCACTGTCTCTTGCACAAAGCATGTGAGCAGTCTTTTGTTTGTTTGTTTTTTCCCAGATTCCCCACCTTTTCAAATATCCTCATAGCCTCAACGCTCCAGGGTCTGCAGCCTGCTGGACCTCTGGCCTTTAGGATGTCTTGGCACCTCTTCAGCCTCGCTACACTGAACTGCCATATCTCAGAACTGGTACCATCCTCATTAGACATCCTACTGGCCAGATTTCTCATCTGTCAGCATGCCAGCTGATAGGCTCACAGGCACAAGCCTCCAGCCCAAGGGACTGTCTGGTCCGAGCCTTGAGACGGCCTGCTCATGGCTGGCTGGCCCCACAGCCCAGCCCGGAAGACTGGAGGGGAGGGCTGGGGGCCTCGCCAGATGACAGAAAGGAGACAGTGAGTCTGCACAGGGAGGAGAGAAGCCTTTTCTCCAGCTCTGGTTTTATTTATGCATCATTCAGACCCCGATGACTTCCCAAAATAATTTGACTAAGTTAGCTAATGGCTTAGGTTGTCTAGTGTTTCAGTTTACAGAGCTTGGGGAGTTAGTGATGGGATTTGAATCATGGAAATGTCTCTTGGAGAGGGAGGATGCAGTTCCCATTTTACAGATGAAGGCCGCGGAGGGAAAGGCAGCCAGGTTAGTAGGACCGCCCTCCGTGCATCTTTCTAATGAAGAGCATGGGAGGTGGGGAGAAGGGGGGGGCTGTGACAAGCAAGGCAGTTGGGACACCTGGACTGAGAAATAGCTAGTTCTGCCCTGGGCTCCCTGCCTGGGATTTGGGGCCCTCGTGGATTGCTCAAGCCTTGTCCCATGGACCTCTCAATTCTACAGGGCAGGGTTTTCTTCTGGCTGGTGCTCTCTAAACCTGCTAGCTGGCATGGGAATTTGCTGAGGCCAGAGTACAGCTTTCCTGGTGTCTTATTGGAGATGGAATCATAGGGGCACCTGCAAGTCCCCAGTGACTGTCCCTTACTTGGTGTCTTTAGCTTAGTGTGGCTGTTGAATGTCCTTTGCTTCCACTCCTAACCAGCAGTATTTCCAATCAGATCACCTGGTCCAAGCTCCGTTTGAAAGGGAGCCTTAGAAATCACCAGAGAGACAGGGAGGTTGAGGATTAGAGTGAAGACGGCCCAGTCCCCTGCCACTCTACTTCTGTGATGCTCTGTGTCTGAGACCATGCTCCCAGTTATCCTTGGCCCCACCATTAGTCATACTCTATCCAGAACTCTTCTGAACTGTCAGTGTCCCAGTCCTATGGAGACTTGCCTTGGCTCGAGAAAAAATATGACACAGAGATTTACAGGCAAACCAGCCTACTGCTGCAGGCTCCTCTAACAGGGCATCCGTTGCTTCCACTGCCAGGATCCAAGCCTGAAACAGCTAGAAGCTACCAACCTACCCCATCCTGGGAACCAGACAGTGAGACCGCTTTTGGTAAATCCAGAACACAGAAAAAAAGCTCCTCCTCCAGGCCTTTCAGATGCCCTGGTCTTTGAGTATTTGATCTTTGAGTGAGGTATTTGAGTGAGGTGCGTAGATTTTACCCTAAGCAATAGACGAGGTTCTTCCAGCAATGTATCAAGAGCCTTTAAAACGAGCCTGTGTGGTCTGCTGAGATTCTTCTCTTTGCTCTTGGGTGTGTAGGAATAAGCCCCAGCTGAAATCAAATGTCCTTCAGGCCTCTTATCTTAAGTCTGAGGGCTGCAGGGAGGAATTAGGACTTACACACAACACAAAGGCATTGCAAGCTTTCTTACACCTGTACCTGAAAACTGAAAGAAAACTTGACTTAAATGAGATGAGGACATGTATCACATAAGCATACTACAAAATAGATTACTGCTGGCTTCATCCCCTTAATCCACCAGCTTGCTCCCAGAGACTCACAGAATGCTGGAGCAGAAAAAGTGATTCTACTGCTAAGTGAATTTTTTTTTAAAGAGAGAAATACCTCTTTCTTTAAACTTAATTCTTGACTTATTTTACCTAACCAGGAAAAAAAGTGGTTATTTAATACTGTTTAAAGTCTTCAAGTATTTTTTAGGCTGGGGATGTTGCTCAGTTGGTAGAGAGAGAGCTTGCCTAGTATGTATGAAATCCTAAACCCCAGTCCCAGGACTCAGAAGCTGGTTGTGGTGGTACACACATGTCATCCCAGCCGTGGGAGGAAGACAGGAGGATCAGACATTTACAGAAGAACCTGTCATACACACACACACACACATACACTCAGAGAGAGAGAGAGAGAGACACTACGAGTATTTTCTAAGTGCTGCCTTGGATAACCAACACTGTGCTGAGTTAGAGGGATAGGTACACAGACAATTAGGAAGTCCCTGCCCTCCTAAGTTCCACCTCAGTGGGTGAAAGAGACATCTTCCACAGCTCAGAGTTGGTATAAAGCCCAGAAGCAAGGGTAACCTGGTACCTGGAGAGTTGAGGCCGTGGAGTGAGGAGAGAGCACATAGGTGAGGACCAGATGCTAGGTGATGATGGGGGTGTGTGCAGTAGGCATCTAAAGACACAAGCTTGGGTCTACCTTTGCAACTGGAAGGGACCAATCTGTAACGTGTGTGCTGCTGTTATTATAGCTATTAGGGCCTCAAAATGGCAAGGCCCTTTCTTCCAACTTATTTTAAAATATACATACAACAAAATTCACACTTTATGATATATATGTGACAAACATATAGTCATATACCCACCTCCACAATCATGACAGGATTTCACTTGTAAAAATAAAATTACTCATGTTACCCCTCTGTAGTTAATCAAATCCTGCTACCATCCTGGCTCCTAGTTACTATCTGTCTCATTTCCTTGTTCCAAAATATCACAAAGCCATACAACATGCAGACAAGGCATGATCTTAACACTGAAAAGGAATGTCTGTGTCTTGGTACCCCTTATTTAATTCAGAGACTCTGCTGCTTAATAAAGAGAAGAGGGAGAGAAAAGAAAGTGAAAAGTTCTCAAATATGGAGACCAGGCTCTCAACCTTTTCCTAAGCCATTGATACACAGCTTAGTCAAGAAAAGGCCCAGTCCGCATTCTTCTGCACACTGTAGGCGTCTCTGTTGAGGGTGCCATCATTACCAGTACCTTACCTTTTGTGGACATGGATTCATTAAACCCAAAATGGCATTCCACGAAGTCCCCTAACCCAGGCTTCTCCTGGCAGTTCCACAAACAAATCAGAGAGCCTCGAACAAATCAATGTCTGCTTCATCCAGCAAAGCTGGCGCAATTCCTTGACCTCTACTTGTTCCAGTGATAAATGGTTGGAGCTGCCGGGACCTCTATGCCAGTTTGTTATGAGCATAGCTTTCTGAGCTGTGACCAGAAAGACAAGTTCCGAGTTCCAGCTCCGAGCATCATCCTGAGCTCTAACAGGTGACCGAAAGGCAGGAGGGGCCCATGCAGAGTGAGTTTGACCTCTGTGAATCTAGAAGGCCATGGCAGCTCATGACTGTGAAATTCTGATGATGAGGTGGGGAACAAATAGCATCCAAGGACAAAATCTGAACAGAAGAAGAAGCCAGATTTGGTGAAGAACACATGGGTAATTTTCTTATTCATTCATTCATTGTGTGATATCTATGCATAAGTGAGCATGGCTGTGGGCATATATGGAGGCCAAAGGTCATTGTCAGGTAACTTCCTCTAATGCCTCCCACCTTATATCTTTTCAATGAGAGAGTCTCTCATTGAACCTGGAGTTCAAAGAGACAAAACTGCTTTTCTGGCGAGTTCCGAGTACCCACCAATCTCCGCTGTCATCTGCACTGGGGTTAGAGACCTGCATTGTCACGCCTGCCTTTCATGTAAGTGCTGGGACCCCAATCTCAGGTCCTCACACTTGTACAGCATTTGCTTCACCCACAAAACCATCTTCCCAAGCCTCAGTATTTATTGTTTTTTATATCTCAGAATATTTATGAAAAATATAACTATACAGAAAGATATACCTGGGTGTTTTATAATTTTTTAATGTTAGAGATATATTCTTATGGTGAATCAATGCCTTCCTTTTAATCAACATTTTCCAGCAATTCATTTTCTTGCTTTCCTGCATATGTACAAACATATATGTATTTCCTGTTATACAGGGGATCATAACACATCACATAGCAATGTCGCTTGGCGGGTTGGTTTTTCTTTTTTATCATAGATGTATATTGGACACCATTCTCTGTCAGAACACAAAGCTTAATCTTGTGTTTCTAGACACTTCCATGCAATTCCATCATTTGAATGCATCTTAATTTATTCTAGCCCATCTCCTATGGAAAGAGGTTTAGGTTATTTCCATTTCTATTACAAATAATGCTGCAATGAGCATCCTCACACATATGTCTCCATATATGCCTTCAAGTCTCCTGCCAAGTACCAGCAAGAAAGAAAACAGTTTCTTAAATCCAGTTTCTATGTTCAAATAGTCTTGCCTTTTGTCCTATGACGACTCCCACGGGGTCCAACCACCATCTGAAACCCACCCTTTAATAAGCCCACCTGTCTTCACTTGTTTCTGTCCTCTGCATCTCCTCTTTGCAGAAATACCCCCAAGCTACCTAGGTCCCCCTTGATTCCTTTATGTTTTTCTTCTCCAGTGGTTTGAGACTTTTGTTAAATACAAGCCCTCGCAAAAGCCTCAATATTTTTAAATGGATAGCCTCTCGAGTGGGACACACTTCAGCTTATGACCTAACTAGCCTGCCCTTTCTAGATGAGGGATCCTAAGTGGCTTTGAACTTGTTTGGACAGTGAAGCTCAGCCATGGGGAAGAATGAAAGGGAAATAATTGTCACATTTCTAGCAAGAGTGTTGCGGAGCTCCGACTTCCCATCAGCATCAGCTGGGAGGGGGAGAGGGAGCTGGGCCGCCTGCCACAGTGTTTGGCATGGCTGGCCTTCCAGATTGCATCTATTTTTGTAGCTCCATGAGTTGGGAGGAGATTAGAGGATAGTCAAATTTCCTGCTTCAGGTTGTAAATTGATCAAGAGGTGGAAAGGCTCTAGGTTTGGAGTCGGGAGGCCCAGGCTTCTGCATCCAGATACCCCAGGTACCTGTAATGAGACCTTGGGAAAGTCCCTTTTCTAACCCCACTTGCCCTTGGCTCTGAAAAAAAAAAAAAGAAGTCGAGTTAATCAGCAGGAATGTCCCTTTACCCCGACATTGCCCAGTTTTGAGGTTTCAGAAAAATGTTTCCTTTTTTTTTTTAAAACTTTCTACACAGTGAGAATATTTACCCATTTATTGTCTTTATCGATAAATGTGTGCAAGAAGAGCTGGGAGTCAAATCTTTGCCTTCACCTGTGTTCTTTCTTCCCAACTTTGCCTTCAGTGGCCAAGACCCAAACTCACCGCACTAGGTCCCAGAGGGGCATTGCCAGCTCCAGGCACAGTTGTACTGATTCCTGGAAGCGCAGACGCTTGCTTGTGCCCCCGGAGTGTCCCATGAGCCGATGTCACTCTGCATTCTGTACACTAAGGGGTCTAGGCCATTGTGAGGCCCCTGCAGGGTCACACATTCTGAATCCATCAGCACATGCACATTCCATGGTCCAGGTGGGTCTCCTTGGCCACACAAGCCCCAAAGCACCCTGGGGCTACGCCCTCTTGAGTATGCCCAAATCTCTCTAGAGTCCAGTTCTTCCTGGAGGACATCTTTAAACGTGATGCCTTCTCACCCCAGGTATCTTCTGGGCATACAGGAATGAGAGTGTGTTCTCAGAGTCTTCTTGGAAAAGTTTGAGGTGTTTTGTTTGATTCTTTTTCTTTTTCTCTTCCTTTCTGTCTCTCTAGGATTCTTTGACCTCTTGAGAAGAAGCTGCCAGGTTAAGCTTCTGTATTAATCTGTTTTCCGTCACGATACCTGAAGTGTTGATGATAAAGAGCAGAGGCTTGTTGGGCTTGTGGCTCTGGATGCTAAGAAGTGCAAGGCATGATGCTGGCGTCAGCTTGGCATCTGGTGGGGGCCATCTTGCTGTAGAAGTATCAGAGAGCAAGTGTGCTGGCTTGATCCTCTCTTCCTGTTCTTATAGAGTCATCAGTGGCATAGTGGAGCCCCAGCCTCGTGATCTCACTGAATCCTAATTACCTTCCAAGGCCTCACCTCCAGATGCCACCAACAGATCAACTTGGCGGATAGGCTGACAAAACTCAGATTCATTCAAGCCATAGTAGCCAACTTAACGAATTTTATCTTATTCGTTCTTTTAAAAAATTAGCTCATAAGACAAGCTTTAAAGTTACCTTTAGCAATAGACAATGCACACACACCATGAGAATATAAACAATTCCTATACAATAGCCTATTCTTTTTGAATGAAAAAAGGGTGAGGGAAAAAAAAAAGACTGGATTCCAAACAACAATAGCAACATGCCATCGTTACAAACACTATGTCAAGAGCCTCTGTGACAGGAGATTAGGAAGCTCAGAAGCCTTGCGGATTTTGTCACCTGCTGTGATCCCAGCCATGTGCACCTACAGTGTCTGGGTCTGGTAGTGGCTCACTGACCTTCTGTTGCTGTTATTCTGTTCCCATTTTGCAGCTAAAGTGACTGAGACATAATGATTAAAATCGCAGACCAAATCCACCTCAGGGCTGATGCAAGCTATGCCATGGTCCCTGTGGGTACATGTGTCCCCTTCAACCTACTTACAGCAAAAGATCACATTGTGTCTTCTTAAACTTCTATGGTGAGTGATGACTGACTGACCTGACAAAATCATAGTCTTTTGTGAGTTGTGACCCTTGCAGTAACTTCACAAAGTGTAATGGCAGTCTCAGTACTATGGTGGCTGAGGCAGGAGGACAGCAGTGTTAGACTGATGGCAGAGGAAGACTCTATCTCAAAAGGGAAAAAAAAAACCCACTGGGGAAACAGTAAGTTTTTCTCCAGAAACGAACAGCGCCCTTCACATGACCCCTTAGATGCATGTGAAACTGGAAATGCAGAAGTCGAAGTCACCACCATCTTCAGCTCTGCCGTTGTTTCCTTTTCTGGGTTGAGATGCCAGCTACCCAGGAGAGGGCTAGGGTTACTAACTCTCTGGTGACAAGCTGCCACGGCTGCGAGTCTCTAAGGGCTGCCGCACATTTCAGAGCGTCTTATTAGAAATCGTCTTCCCTGCCTCGCTTCTGAAGATGCTAATTTGATGCGAGCACTTCCTCAGAAGATGGCTGATTGATATTTGGCAGCACCGCCGCACGGCTGCTCCTCACTGCAGACGCAGGAACAATAATCAAATGTTAAGTTTCTCAAGAACCTTTCTTCCAAAGAAAATCAAACCACTTGCCCTTTGTTATCTCAATTATCTGCAAGGCATCTTGGGAAGAGCTTGTTTATCCCTATCAGAGAGAGGGGGCTGTGATTGAAGACACCTCCCACTCAGGCGACCTGGGTCTGAATCTTTCCCAGCTACTCTAAGGATCTCTGAGAACCAGTGTTTGCAGCTCCTTTTCTGCAGGGTGGGATAATTTCTTGCTTTGCAGGGTTATTGTGATGGTTCGGTAAGATGGCATTTATAAAACAAAAGCAAAGTGAAATTGGTGTTACAAGAGAATCAAAGATGATCAACTTATCACCTTGTCAAGAGCATGACCCTTGGAGGCCACCACCCAGGAAAAGTACCCAGATTCTGTCATCTATGTGCTGTGCAAATTTGGGTACGTTCCACGCTCTCTCTGTTCTTGGCATTCTTATCTGGAATTAGGAAATGCTAATGGTATGCCTGCCCCAGTTGTTTTGATGGTTAAATGAGATGATACACAATACAGATGTTTGGAAAAGCATCCAGCCCGTGCTAGTGCCTACCTGAGAGGGTTGTAATAAACACTGAGTATTCTGTAAGGAACAAAGGAAATGGGTTATAGTTTAAATAGATAAATTGTGTAAAATGTAGCATCCCTAGGCTTCATTTAGTGGATGGAAATACAAAGATGTGCCCACACAACCCTGGCCTTCTGAGTGGGCTAGAATTGGAGGTGAGAGAGCAGAGAGTTATCTTGTACAGCAAGGGAGGAGACAGTGAAGGAGAGAACATGACTTCCTGGACAGAGAGGCTGGTCTGGCCAGGTAACCTTTCTGCAACTACAGTGGTCTTCTAAGACAGTTTCATTGCCGTGGTCCTGTCTTATACTTCCCTCAGCTCTGGAGCGTGGCACAGTAGGCCATGTTTGGCAGCGATGGGCAGAGAGAGAGGCTCACAGCAGACGTAGCATCCAGTGTGTCTCTAAGCTAAGCAGTGAGCTTTCACTTCCTCTGGCCCCTTTGTCTCAAGCTGTGTCTGAGACCATCTGCTCCAGCCAGTTCTCTCCCTCTTTCCGTTTTCGGGTGCTCCCTGCAGGACTGTGGTGGTCTGCTGGCACAGCTGTGTGTGCTGTGGAGGAAGAGAGCGGAAGCAGAGTCTCCCTGCCCTGAGCGGTGACACTTTGTGTGAATGATATTGACACGCTCTTTCCTCATCAGTGAAATGGGTTCATCAAAGCATCCTTGTTGCTCAGGACTAGTCAAGAACTAAGAGATAAACTCGAAAGACCTTCATACTTGAGGTCTTCATAATGATGGAGCCCTTGTCATTCTTCATGTCCTCAGGGTGTCATGGTCACTTCCCTCCCAAGTCAGAGCAGTCTACTGTGTATACTGAGCGCATCGGAGGGAAGTGTTCATGTGTTTCCCTGGCCCCGTGAAATGTTCACTGGGCTTCATCTCTGGACTGCAGTAAAGGAAGAAAAACGGGCACCTCATCTTTTCCTGCCCTCTGGTTCCTGGTTCATCTCTGTTCTTCCTCTATCCATGAGAACTGGCCCAAGATAAAGAATCCTACCTCCCAGCAGAAGACATATTTCCGAGGCCAGATGGACTAGCCATCCTTGATTTCACCCCTTTTCACCTTAAGAATGCCTTCCTACCACTTAGAAAATGCTAGAGTCTTCTAGAACCTTCCTGAACTATATTTATAAATTTGCTGCTGGATTAACTCAAATGACAAAAGATTATATAAGTTTTGGTACTACTATTTTGAATTCATCCTTGTGTTTTTTCCATTGGTTTTCCTATAATTTCTTCTTCTTCTTCTTCTTCTTCTTCTTCTTCTTCTTCTTCTTCTTCTTCTTCTTCTTCTTCTTCTTCTTTTCTCCTTCTTCTTCTCTTCTCTTCCTCTTTCTTCTTCTTATTCCTCCTCTTTCTCCTCTTCTTCCTTTGTCCAGAACACTAGGACACTGTTAATGAAATAGGGTTGACTTAGGCTTTCTACTCCAGGAAAGCAGACTAACTTAAAGAAGTCCCTAAGCCGAATCCCAGATCTGATCCAGGGCCTCTACAGGAGGAAACAGCCAGGCCTGGCCTTCACATTGTTCTACTACAGTCCCAACCAATTTCTATGCACTGACATCAAGGAACCTGGATCCTCTCCATCTATCTGAACAAGCACTTGACTCACAGGAAGCCAGTTCGGCCAAAGACAAATGAGGGGCTAAGGTGAAGGAGAAATCATATTTTCTTATCTCTTGGGGAGCTTAATGAAAGAGCCTAGAGAGTCAGCCATT
Organism: Ondatra zibethicus; assembly: GCA_004026605.1. Classification (NCBI taxonomy): domain Eukaryota; kingdom Metazoa; phylum Chordata; class Mammalia; order Rodentia; family Cricetidae; genus Ondatra; species Ondatra zibethicus. Next base: position 119,507 of record PVIU01000473.1, read on the forward strand.
GATATTTGGGATCAAGACAGAAAAATACAATGAAAGACAACGAGGTAGGAGTCTGGGCAACAGAGAGTTGGGGTAAGAATGCTCACTCCAGTTTTGTAACTGTCTGTGCCAGGTCCACTTTGTATATTATTAGCATATAGTAGGTGCTTATTTCCTTTAGTATTTCACTTGACACAAACCTGGAATCACCTTGGAAGAAGGAAACTCAATTGAGGTATTTCCCTGTGGCTTTGCCTGTGGAAAGCTAACTGGATTAATGGTTGATATGAAAGGCCCCATCCCACTGCGGGCAGCACAGCCCTTAGGCAGGGAGTCCTGGGCTGTGTAGGAAAGCTGACTGAGCATAAACCAGAGGGCACAGGCTAATAAGCAGCATTGCCTCAAGGTTTCTGCTTCTGGGTTTCTTCCTTGAGTCCCTACTTCTCTCAAAGATGGACGACGACCTGGAAGTATCGGAGAAAATAAACCCTTCCCTCTCTGGTCTATAGTATATACCACAGCAACAGGAAGCAAATGAGGACAGTGTTGATAAATCCTTCCCGAGTGCGTGGAATGTACAGAACGTCCAAGGTTTCCAGAAGCAAACTTGGTTTAGAATCATAGTCTTGTTTATATCCTTCAGACCAAGCTTCTCTAAGTAAGTGTGTTCTGCACCGTGCCATTTCTGTAAGACAACTATGTGGAAGGGGTTCTCTGGTCAAAATTAGCCTGAGGAGAACATTAACTCTAACTTGCTGTTGGAGGCCTTCAGTATAACTTCAGAAATCCCACAATGAAGAAACTGGGTAGTGAAATCCAACAATTCTAAAATTCAGCCTGCCAAAGTTGTTATTTGCTTTATTAAATCCATAAAATCATTGTTCAAAGAGCCTGTGTTGGAACACTGGTCTACTAAATACATTTTTCCTTCTCTGTGGCTCTTGAGTTTTCTCCCCTTTCTCCTCCTCCTCCCCCTTTCTTTTTCTCACTCTTTTTCCTTCTCTCTTCATGTTATCCCCGAGATCGTTTGGGTCTTTAGTCTGAATAACTCTGTTCTTACAAAGGTCTACCCCCTCTGCTCTCCTGGATGGAGACCTCCTCATGGATCCTTGGAGAAGGTGCCTGTCATACCTCTCTGGCCTCTGGCTTTTCCATGACACTATTCTCAATTATCCCCACTGTGCTTTTGTATTTACCTTTGGTTATGTGACATTTTTTTTTAAAAAAAATAAGTACTGACATTTCCAATATGAAAAGGAAACTTGCCCATCATGGTATGCCTATAATCTGCTACTTGAGAGTGAAGTAAGAGGATGGAGAATTAGAAGTCAGCCTATGTCATACAGTAAGGCCTTGTGTTTTTGTTGTGGTGTTGGTGGTTAAAACTGCAACAGGTGGTGGTAGTGCACTCTGTTAATCCCAGCACTCAGGAAGCAGAGGCAGGTGGATCTCTGTGAGTTTAAGGCCAGCCTGGTCTATAAGAGTTAGTACCAGGACATGCTCCAAAGCTACAGAGAAACCCTGTCTTGAAAAACCAATAATAAATAAATAACAAAAATAAAAACAATAAAAAGAATGGCTTACCTGTCCAGTGTTCTTGTGCTTAAGGCCCAGAGGAATCCCATGTCAAGGTTGAAAATGGGCTTTTGTTTCTAAATGGGCTGATTCTGGAGACCTGGATATCAAGCCTGGGCTCTCAGGACTGTGCTGGCCTGATCTGAGACCTGACTAGGAGCAGGAACCCACTGCTGGGTGGGCTTCCTGGGATGAGAACCTGTGTCCAATGAAATGTTTGCTCTCAAACTAAACCACCGCCTCTGACCGGCACATCTCTGGGGCCCAACAAGGGTCATTTCAGCTCTGCAGGACCTATACTGTTCTTCCATTTCCATTGCCTTTTCCATCAAGACTTCATCTCTTATATATTTCTCTCCCACTCCAGGAGACGGTGCTCCACCTATTTTTCAGATGTGGCCAGCGAGTAAGGACATTTAAGACTCTAGTTAGGCTTCTTCTATAGCTGTGTTGACATTTTTGAAAAGAGAAACTATCTGTAAAGTGATCTCACAACTCTAGAACGCCCTTATGTGTCTGATACCAATTAATTTCAAGAATAATTTCAATTCTTGAAAATACTCTATAGGCTAGGGTAGGGTGGATGTTGGGTTTCACTTTTGTTTGTTTTGTTCTTGCTTTGGTTTGGTTGGTTGGGGTTTTGTTTTTGTCTTTGAGACATAGTCTCATGTAACTCAGACTGGCCTGGACCTCACTATGCGGCAGAGGCTGACTTTGAACTTCTGATCCTCCTGCCTCTTCCTTTCGACTGTATGGAAGTACAGGTGTACAACAGTGTGCCTGGCTGGTAGTGTAGGGTAATAATCCTAACTGGGTGCAACTCTATAAACCTGGACAACTAAGGCATGGGTCATGTGATCACCAGTTATAGTAATGGAGTTTAGAGAAAAGAACTTCCCAGTTTATGGGCCAGACAGATCTGGTGTCCAGGACTCGGGTATCCTGCCCTTTCCTGGGAGGTCTCACCATGGGGAGAACATAAAATGCATAGAAAATAGAAGTCAAAGTTTAAAACTTCAGCCAGCACCGGCAGTGGAGGCGTTCTTCACTGGTGCAGCTGCTGGGAAGGCACCCATGAGCCTAGAAGTAACCTTCACCCATGTTCCTGTGAGCAACCTCAGCGAAAGACACTGGGTTGTGTCATCAAGAAGAGAGTGAGCAGATAGACTGGTTGGGAAAGTGGGGGGGGGGAGCACTGGAAGGACAAGAGAAAGGTAACAGAGGGAAACATGAGCAAAAGGCACTAAATACACACACACACACACACACACACACACACACACACACACACACATGAAAATATAATGGAGGTCATTATCACAACACAAACAAACCAAAACTTGAGAAAACTTTAGCCAACAACTCTATAGAGTGTTTAATCAAATCAAAGGTCGGACCCCTTTGCTTTGTCACCTGCAACTGCACTGAGGCCCTTTCAGAGGTGGGAGGAGTGTGGAGAAGCCTGCGGTGTTCTTCAGCCTCACAGTGGAGGCCTGCCCTGCATCTTGTCACTTCCCAGTCACAGCCCCGCTCCCGCCCATAAGATCTGCTTTGATTTGTGAATGAATCCCCCACCCCCACCCCTGCCGCTGCAATATGAGTTCTGCCCCGGAGAAAAGCTACCCAGTTTGCCACTGAACACTCCCCTTCTCTGTCACCTGGCTTGGCTATAGCTGTCAGTGTGTCATATACACACGCATGCACATGCACACACAAGCGCACACGGCTCAGTCTCCCTGTTGCCTATGTCTTACCCCAAAGAATTGCTTTTAGATCTGGAGACTCACAAATAGTTAATACGCAAACCATCTCCAGAACACAGGATTGCTAGTACCACCTGGGTTCAGGCTGGAAGCTCTCCAGTGAGTGACGGGGTCTGGGCTAGGTGTCTTGCTTCCTAAAGTAGGATGCTAAGAAGGTCTGGGATAGGCCACACAGCCATGTCTCTTGCAGTACAAACATGGATCTGAGCTGAGCCAAGAGTGCCTGGGTCTCAGACTCTGCGGGGGTCCATCCTTCTGTGAAGATCGCTCTCCTAAAGAGAAGTCACCCAGCAACTCCTAGTGTGGAATTTTTTCGCCTCCCCATGTGGAATAATTTACACCAAACCCCAAAGTAAGCTCCTAAAATATCCAAGCAATGTTGTTGTTGTTAGAGAATTTTTTTCCTTCCCCCTAAGCATTTTACATCCAGGCCTCCATCAGGCAAATTTCGGATAAAAAGGTGATTAGTGTTTTGGCAGGATTTTCATGAGGCTTTCTCTTGTCTTCCTGCCAAAGAGCTTGCCAGGCCCAGATTTGATTAAAATGGCAGTGGGCTCTGCTACTTGAATGTAATTAGAACCATTCATTAAAGCTTTTTCTGACAGTTTGGCAACCTGTGCATTTTTCAGAGTATGGCCAGCAGCCCATGGAAACGGTTTGGGTGGAGCAAGGACCCCACCCACAATCCAGCAGGACTCTGGAACGGGGCGCCCTAAATGGCCTGGGGGACTCTATGTGGCTAATCTGACTTTTGCAGCCTCCAAGGGACCCACGATTGGATAAAGGGGTGATAGTTCTGCTTTATGGAACAACTCGGGTGAATCAGGAAGTTTGGGGTGTATTTGTGGCGAATTCAGTGTGCTAAGGTTCTGATTAGTCCCTCCTCCAAACAGGGCCACAAACCATTCCATAGCTAGATCACAACTTTCCACCTCCTGTGCCTAATTCAGGGTCTGACTTTCAGTCAGTGTTGGCGAATAAGTAACAGATGAGCAGTAGGGAACTGAGGGGCTAGCGCAAGCGTTTGAAGGCTTGCCGTGGACTGTGAGAACTGAGTTTCATTCCTGAATCCCGTATTTAAATAAATAAATAAATAAATAAAACAGAAACAAAAACTGCACGCGGTGGTGTGTGTGTCCAGTCTCAGCGTTTAGTACTTAGAAGGTTGAGAAGGGTGGACTCCTGGTACTCACTGGCCAGTCAATCTGAGTTGGCTATGTCCAAGCCAGTGAGAAACCCTGTCTTAAGAGGACCAGGGGCCAGCACTTGAGGAATGACCATTGGCTTCCACAGAGGAATGACACACATACACATGCGTGCACACACCACACACACACGCATGCATATACACTCGCATGCACATGCACACACGCGCACACACGCATGCACGCACACATAATAAAGAGAGTAGACCATGTTTATTCTGCAATCATCTTTAGGAAGTAAACTCTATTTCTCTGCCATGAGCCCTCTAATCCACTCTCTCTCCCATCTTTTTCACGTGCCAGCCTGGCCTTCTTGGGGCTCCAAACACCCCAATGTTTCCTGTGACCTCCGAGTCGGTACCCACATTCCTCAGGCTGCCGTTGTCTACACTGGTTGGAGCTCTCACTCCTGCCCACCCTGACAGCAGTGCCCTCTGTCTCTTTGCTTAGATCACTCAGGATTCTGAGCACAAACTGCCCCCTAACTCAGACCACTCTCATGTTACTCTATCCTAGGTGGTTCATTTCTGCGTATTTGAGCGTCCCTGCTTGACTGTCCCTCCCACCAGGATATCTTTCACATGCTGTTGGAGAGCATTCCAGAATAATTTCTCCAGTCTCTATTGTAGTGACCAGCAGTATGTTAAATTCCCACCATTTTTTATTTTAATGAAGGAACAAATGAGGTAGGACAGAATACAGAGGTTTGGGTACCCAGGGAGCTTGCCATTGTGCAAAATGACTCTGATGTCATAGTTTGCCTCACAGATGGTTGGTCGATTCATTTTAGCAAGTGGTGGAGGGGCCTTTAAGACAGTTTGCAGAATAATCAGGAAGACATGTGCTTGGCTCCACAAAGCAGCCCCATGCCAGGGAATCACAGCCAATGGGCAGATCCTTCAGGACCCATTCCCTGCTTCATCATGGCCTTGACATTGGCTGGTGCTCATTTGACTCTGTTTTTGGCGTTGTCTATCCCAGTTCTAGAAAACGCCTTGGCTTGACTCTGCCTCCCTGTCCTTCTCCCTTAGAAAGCTTTCTCCACTGCTCTCCTGGAACCAAATTCCAGCCACACTGTACTGTGCTTTGCCATTCCATTTCACAGGCCGTGTAATGAACTAACAGAGGGACTGGATCCTCGCTCCCCCAGGAAGTCAGCAATACAGTCACACCTTGGACACGGCTAACTCCGTACACCATAGCCATGGCCAGAGAGGCAGAGAGGACACCTTTGAAGTTTTGACCTAAAATGTTTTAAAGAGCAATTCAGAATGGATTTGAAGTCACGGCCTTTGGCAATAATGTTAATGACCTTTATTCTTCCCTGATTTTGTTACTGTCCTGTAAGCCCTTTTAGTTTATGAAGGAGAGTGTCTGGGATGACGCCCTCCCCTTTGCCTTTCTGTTTTGATAACTAAGGTTTCTTCAAACGGTGATGCCCAGGACACAGAAGATGACCCTAGGAAGACATGCCTAGGATCAGAAGGTATCTTTTGACTTGAGCTTATTTTTAGAAGTCCCTGGGACCATCAGGAGATGAAACTGTCACCAGTCTTATGCTCATGACAAGTGGTCTCTGTCACAGAGTGCTCAACTGAGATTACTAAGGGTTACTGAGTGAAATTTCTAAGGTTGGAGACACCCGAGGAAGCAAAGGACCAAGGCAGCTTCTCTGTTGTCTCCAGATGGCACTCCAACTAAGTGTCCAAAGGACATTTTGGTGATTGGAGGTGGGGAATAAACTATGACAGAAGGGAAATGATGAGACTCAGTGGGCTCTGCTGACGTGAGACCTCGGGGCCGTGCTGGATCTCCCTTGACTGTGCCATAATACCAACAAGATTTCTAAGCTCCCTAGACTCCGTCTTTCTCTGTTTCTAGAGTGCTCCAGGGAGCCATGGCAACTGGGGGGCGGGGAGCAGACAGGTGCTGGTCCTTCAGCAATAACAATTATGTCACACAGTGATCAGCTGAAGAGCCTGAGAGGATGCAAGCACAGCACCCAAGAGTTTAGACCTTGGATGCTCTTCTTGCTGCTGGTGTGACCCTGGCGTTCTTTAAAGCCTTTATTTTTCAG
>PVIU01000473.1:126205-318469 GCA_004026605.1 Ondatra zibethicus
ACACACACACACACACACACACACACACACACACACACACACACACACACACACACACGATTTTCCTGCAAGCAGCCTCTTCATTCATCACCTAAGGCCCAGGATGTTCACAGTGTCACAGTGGTTTCTCTTGGATATGATCTCAGTGGTGGGAGTAGGTGGGAAGGGATAAGGTGTGAACTAGTGAGCCCAGGACTGCTTGTGCTGGGCTAGCAGTGTATTAGGAGTTGAGCTAAAGGAAAGTGGGTCACAGGTATCCAATGGACACATCTTAATGACTTTGTACGTGTCTTACTCCACAAGAAGTAACATTGAATAAAGCCAGAGTGTACTCTATGGCAGTATGAGCCCTTCATCAGAGGCTGCAATGGCCTAGGACTCATAACAGCTGTTCATAAGGTTGAGGTACTAAGGCTTAGGATAGATCTTGGCCCAGAATAAGTATTTGACACACAGTATTATTATTAATCTCTTGTGTATAGGGGAGACAGATACTGGTGGGCACAGGAATAGAACTTGTGACTGTGATAAAGACTTTACATCCATGAGAAACAAACAGACAAGGAATTGGAGAGAGGTCCTCAATGATTTTTCACCTCATCCATGGCCATGAGTCTGGGTGCACAAGCCACCTTGCTATCCCTGAGACCAACATGGAAGAGACACAAGAATATTGCTGAGAAAATGTTGGGCTGAGCGCACTGCTGGCAGACAGAAGTGGCCGAAGTCCTAACCTGTACCTGGGATATCAAGCCCAAATTTAGGTCTGACCTGCTCTAAGATTATAATGAGTCACTTCATCCCTGTAAGCTACATTCTCTCCAACTACAAGTCGGCTGTAAGGACACTTAGTGAGTCCACCTACCAAGACTGTGTATAGGACCAGTGGACATAACCGTGCCCTCTGAATATGCCCATTGTCGGTTCACTAGCATCTGTACCCTTCTTAAAGATGCTGATGGTGAGTCTACAGAGTCTCATGCTACTGGCCTTAGACCACCTCCTCTCCACAGGGAAGCCTCACACCCAGGCCATCAGTTGGTTCCCAACCAATGGTTCTGCCCTCTGAGAAGGAGTTGCCCTACCCACAAAGCAAGGAAAACCTTTTCAAGCCCTCCCACATCCTGTACAGCACTCAAGACTTGCTATGACATCTCAATGCCAGGGCAAAGACTTGCACAAACCCTGAGAGTGGGGTTGGAATGGCTTGTGTGTTCACCTAAAGCTTGATCCAGAGATGTCATGGGTTCCCAGTGGGAACATCTCATTTGTTTACAAAGGTTAAAGCTGCCCATTCAGGACGAAGAGGAGAGTGTTGGCAGGTGGGCACCCAGACATGGAAAATGTTGGTGGGTGGACACCTGGTTATACATGCATTCCAAACTACCAGGTGACCACAGCTGTTGTATTTCTCTTGTATAAAGCCAATAATGCAAATAAGGTAAATAATGTGTACAAATTATGACCACACATTCGCTAAACATGTATACATGTGTATACATAGATACATACATTGGCCTACCTTGATTAAATTAAATATAAAACTGTATTTAGACAAATGGAACAAATATAAATGTGACTCAAGTGAAAAGGGACACTCATGCAGAATTCATTAAAAATACCCAGAATTTTAAGTTTTTAACTTTATTTGTGTAGTTTCATCTTTGTGTAGCAATTTACTTCAGGGATCCTGTTCCAACACACACACACACACACGAATATTTACTGCAGTATCATTTATGTATACGATAGAAACCCTGGAAATAATATATTCAGCCATGGGTACTATACTAGTTGAGTAAATCACTTTCCTTACAATGAAATTTATGCAATCTTTAAAAATAATGTCACAGGAAAAAAATTATTGTCATGAGAAGTCACTCACAATATATTGTTGAGTGAAAAAGGATCATGAAGTGATATATACATTATGACATCATTTTTGCTTACTACATGTACAGAGAGAGAGAGAGAGAAAGAGAAAGAGAGAGGCAGAGTCTGGAATGGCTACAAGCAAATGTTATCTGTGGTTTATCTTTGGGAGACAGATTTAAAAGTATTTCAATTTTCTTTTGTTATATGTATTTTCCAATTTTTTCTACAATGGAAAGAAATCACATTTATAATAATTTAAAAAGTTATAAATCAGAACTGTGCCGCCTGGAGTTTAGCACAAACATGGGGCTCCAACTGGGGCTCTGCCATTGCCAAGGAAAGCAGAGGAACCAACTGCTTGGCTTCGCACATGGTGCTGGTGCGGCCGCAGCCAAGGGCAGCATCGTGTGTGAGTGTGACCACTGAGACCAGTGCCCGGGAGCTCGATCACCACGCACGCCCACGTCCTTCCCATGCTGCTCCCAGTCTGCTGAAGATGCTGCTCCCAAGATGCAGATTTTCTGCAGAAGAGCGAAGTCTCCGTTGAGCTGGGTCCGTTGCTAACTGCACAGTGCGTTTGCACCAACATTTATGCCATCTGGTCTAAGAGTCTGCTCCCCATTGCTTACCAAAACTGTCAATGACTCCCCATTATTTACGAATTCTTTGGCATGGCATGCAGAGGCTTGCGAGTTTTGTCCCTGGCTTGTATCTCTCCCCGGGGTTTCTCTCTAAGGCCTTCTGCTTTAGCCAACCCGGATTGCAAACCGTTTGCTAACGGCTCACTCAGGATACATTTTTCTGCCATTATCAGACATTCGAGTAACTTCAACAGAGAGGAAGCATGTTCTCACACTCCAGGGATTCCAGAGAGAAGTTGGGTGCTATGGCTTGGATGTGTTTGTTCCCTGGGTTCCCGAGTTGGAAGCATGGTTCCTTACACGGAGATGTTAAGAGACAGTGGGACTTTTAAGACCCAGGGTCTAGTGGTGGCTGCAAGACCAACCCCCCCCCACTCCCTGGCTTACAGTCTTGCAATGTGAACTCTCTCACATACATGCTGCCACCATGATGCCATCTGCCATGATGCGACCCAGCCAAGGGTGCCCTCACAAAAGGCAACTGAATGATTCCTACTGCCTGATCTGGTATGTTCAGCTAAACTGTGAACTAAATATACCTCTTATCTTTGTGAGTACCCATCTTCGGGTATTTTGTTACAGTCATGGAAAACTGTCTGGCAAAATGGGCCAAGGAGATCATTGATTTAGCAGTTTTTGATGGTATCAGGGACCCCTACCTCTCTGCTCTGCAGTTAGTGTTGGAATTAAACTCAAGCCAGAGTCATCTGGATATAGCAACTCCAAGAATTATATCCAAATGTGGCAAAGGGACACGCTGTCTTTCCTGTGGTTTTTACTTGGGTTTAGAAAAATTCCAAGAAATTCTCCTACAAATCTCCTCCTCACATCAAACTGGCCAGAATCAAGATGCATACAAATTCCAAACTGATCACTGCCAAGCCAAATGTCATTCGTCTTTGGACCAGAGGAACAGGCCTTGCTTAGACCCGGGAGAGGAGTCAGATGTCTCTGATACATGTGGCTGCTTAAGAAAGAGGTGGATCCCTAAAGAAACTGGAGTTCAGCTAAAAGGAAAGAATTCTGGACAGCCATATCAAACAGATAACATCATTCTACCACCCCTGTTTTCTCGCTGTTCCTCCTGCCCAGAATGGCCTTCTTTCTAGATCCTCACTCATGTTTTGTATTTCCAATGTGTGTTTCCATGAGACTGATCTTGCACTCCCCAGCTCGTCATAATGTCTTTCCCCTGGAATACAATTTTAGTTGTTTTTCCCTAAAATGCCTTTAACATGGTTGACTACATGTTATGGTTATTTGTGTATCTGGGTTTTTTTCAACATTAATAGGATTATGAGGTGAGTTAAGGAGTTTGGTAGAATGTCTAGTACTCCAGGACCATGTGACCAAGGTGGTTTCCCATGAAAAGCAGGGTTTACACACTTACTTCTACTCTCCTGTGTGTGTGTGACAGGCAGAACTGACTGAAATGCCTTCTCAGGCTACACTTACTCATAGCCTTAGAATTCGCCACACAGTGTTTTGTGAAACTATTATTATGTGTCCAGACCTAATGCAGAAAATGACACCCATTTGCTGTTTGGGGCTACTGATTGTGCAAGGTACAAGAGAGACAAGAGTCAAGGTAAGACAAATACAGAGGTGAGCAAGGCATGTGTATACTCAGGAACCTTATGTTCTAGAGAAGAAGCACACACACACACACACACACACACACACACACTTCCTTCCTTTAAATTGGACTGGGGAGATGGTCAGTTGACAAAATTCTTGCTGTGTATAATGGTTTTCTTTCTGTGGCTGTGATAAAATACTGGCCCAAAGCAACTCAGGGAGGAAAAAGTTTTTGATCTTGCACATTGCAGTTCATGGAGGGAAATGAAGGAAGGAAACTGAGGTAGAAAATGGAAGGAGAAACAACAGAAGAATGCTGCTTACAGGTTTGTTCTCTGTTTCTCTGTTCCATACAGCTTTATATTCAGCACAGGTCCACCTGCCTATGGATGGCATGGCCCACAGTGGGCGGAGCCCTTCCACAACAATAATAAATAAAGACAACTCCTCAAAGACATGCCTGCAGCCCCGCATAATCTGGGTGATCTCCTAATTAAGAGTCTCTCAAATGTCTCTGGGCTGTGTCACACCGACAGCTCTTACTAGGACACTGTGTGAGCAAGAGAGGACGGGAGTTTAGATCCCCAGGGTCTATGTAGAAAGCCAGGTCCAGCAGCAGATCTGCAGTCTCAGTGCTGACGAGAGAGCCAGACCCCTAGAGACAGCCAACCTATCAGGACTGCTGAGCTCCAGATGTAGGGACAGACCCTCTCCCCAAAAGTAAGGTGTAACTAGAGGAAGACATTCAGTCGACCTGTGGCCTCTACATCCATGTACCCACACATGCATCTGCATGTACACGTGTGTGCACACACAGCACACACACAATATACTTAAAATAAGACAAATAATAAATCTTCATTATACAGCTACAAAGTTGTGAGTGATGTGGAGAGGAGCTCACAGTGACTTGGATGAGCTTAGGACACTGGGGAACTCTTTGAAGAAAGATCTGTCCAATTATTCTGCTCATTTTGATCAATCCACTGTTTCTGGACCCTTTTGTTATTTCTAATGTTCAATATAATTAATGATAATAGAATGAGCATCCTTGTGCTCAACTTTTAATGTACTTTAAGTAGTTTGCAAAGTATGCATTTCTAAGAACAGAATGGCTCTGATAAGGAGCATGCATATGTTAAGGGATATATATGTATACCTACATACATACATATACATATATATGTATACCACCAAACACACACATATAAGTTCATTTCTCTTTGAGTCTAAATTATGTAATTGGTTGTTCAGCCAATTAACGTGAAACAGGGTACAGAAAATCATACTGTGCAGTTGACTATTCCTGTACAGTGTGTAAATTATGCTCTGATTAGTTTAACAAAGATGCTGACTGATCAATAGCCAGGCATGATAAAGTTAGGCAGAAAAGCCAACCTGAGAATAATGGGGAGAAGAAGGGTACAGTCAAGAAAATGCCAGCCAGTCATTGAACTAGCAGGATGTGTAGAAAATGAGATAACAAACCTTGAGCTATGTGGCAAAACATAGAAATATGGATTAATTTAAATGTAAGATTAAGATAGTAATAAGCCTGAGCTATTGGTGCAAGCATTAATAATATAAGCCTCTGAATGATTATTTGAAAATAATCAGGACAGAGCAGGACAGAAAAACCTCCACTTACAATATTGCAATGAGTAGCCTTGAATACACATCTTGTCCATTCTCCAGTGTGTCTTTATAATGCATTACTAGAAGTAGGACAGTTGGATCAAAGGGTCAAAGGCACATGATATTTAGCATACTGTTGCTTCCTTCCATGGACATCACATGGTTCCAGATCCTATCAGCAATCTTTTCTGATCTTATCAATAGTCAAACTTCTGGAATGTCGGCTCAGCTCTCTCCTCGATGGTGTTCTCTCCCTGTAAATCATGGAGCATCTTCTCATATGACTAAGAGCTATTTGCATTTCCCTTTGCACGTCAGTCTGCACAGCTCTCTTGCTCATTTGGCTACAGGTTGTTGCTCTTTTTATCATTATCATAGTTCTTGATGTATTATGAATACTAGCCTGTGGTCTTTGGTGCCCATATGTTTTTCATTTTCTCGTTTGTGTTTTACTGTCTGTCTTAGTCAGGGTTTTATTGCTTGGAAGGAAAACCTTTAATCAAAACTTATTCCATTAACATTATGATAGGAAGCATGACAGCACATGGGCAGACATGGTGCTGGAGAAGGAGCTGAAAGTTCTACATCCAGATCAGCAGAGAGCAAGAAAAGGGAGTGAGCCACTGGGCCTGGCTTGAGCATGTGAAGCCTGAAAGCCCACCCCCTGTGACACACTTCCTCCAACAAGGCCACAAGGCTACACCCACTAAGAGTGCCATTCCCTTCCCTAGTGAACAAGCATTCAAATAAATGAGCCTGTGGTGGCCATTCTAAACCACCACACTGCCCTTGGGTGAGTCCTTTAAACTGTATAAAGATAAAGCAATCAATCTTTTTTCAGGGTTTCTGAGGGCTTTTTTTTATTACTTTTTTTTTGTTTCATTTTACATTCCAACCAAACTTCTCCCTCCCACTCCTCTTCCTGGGCCCCCTCACCACCCAACTCACCTACCAGTCACTCCTCCAGACAGATAAGAACTCCCATGGGGAGTCAACACAGTTTAGCACTCTAAGTTAGGATAGGACCAAGCCCCTCCCCTCTGTGTTAAGTCTGAGCATGGCATCCCCTCAAAAGGAATGTGCTCTAATACGCTCGCTCATGTATCAGGGATAGATCCTGACCCTACTGCCAGGGCCCCTCAGTGCAAGTTTCACAACTGTCTCCTTCATACAAAGGGCCTAGTTTGATCCCATGGAGGCTCCACAGCTGTTCATCCAGAGTTCATGGGTTTCCACGAACTTGGTTCAGCTGTCTCTGTAGATTTCTCCATCATGATCTTGCTCTCACTTATTTATGTATTCCCTCCTTCCTCTCTTTGACTGGATTCCCAGAGTTCTGTCTGGTGCTTGGTTGTGGATCTCTGTGTCTGGTTCCATCAATTACTGAAAGAAGGCACTAGCTTCTCTGGAGCTATGGATTGTAGTCTGGATTATCTAAAATCCACTTATGAGTGAGCACATACCGTGTTTGTCTTTCTGAGTCTGGGTTACCTCACTCAGGATGGTGTTTTATAGTTCCATCTATTTGCCTACAAATTTCATATCATTGCTTTCTACAGCTAAGTAATACTCCACTGTGTAAATAGACCAATTTCCTTTATCCGTTCTTCAGTTGAGGGGCATCCAGGTTGTTTCCAGCTTCTCGCTATTACAAATAATGCTGCTATGAACATTGTTGAGCAAGTGTCCTTGTGAAATAAAGAGTTTCCTTTGGGTATATGCCCAAGAGTGATATTGCTGGGTCTTGAGATAGATTGATTTCCAATTTTCTGAGAAATCACCATACTGAATTCCAAAAAGATTGTGCCAGTTTGTACTCCCACCAGCAATGGAGGAGTGTTCCCCTGACTCCACATCTTCTCCAACATAAGCTGTCTTCAGTGTTTTTGATCTTAGACATTCTGACAATGTTTAAGATGGTATCTCAGAGTTGTTTTGATTTGCATTTCTGATGATTAAGGATGCTGAGCAATTCCTTAAATGTCTTTTGGCCATTTGAATTTCTTCTGTTGAGAGTTCTCTGTTTAGCCCTCCATTTTATTTTTTAATTGAATTATTTGGTATTTTGTTATCTAGTTTCTTAAGTTCTTTATATATTTTGGAGATCAGCCCTCTGTCAGATGTGGGGTTGATGAAGATCTTTTCCCGTTCTGTAGGCTGCCGTTTTGTCTTGTTTACTGTGTCCTTTGCTTTACAGAAGTTTTTTAGTTTCAGGAGGTCCCGTTCTTTGATTGTTGCTCTCAGCATCTGTGCTACTGGGGTTATATTTAGGAAGTGGTCTCCTGTGCCAGTGCATTCAAGGCTACTTCCCACTTCCTCTTCTATCAGGATCAATGTAACTGGCCTGACGTTGAGGTTCTTGAACCACTTGGACTTGAGTTTTGTGCATGGTGGTAGATATGGATCTATTTGCAATCTTTACATGTTGACATCCAGTTATGCCAGTATCATTTGTTAAAGATATTTTCCGTTGTACATTTTTGGCTTCTTTGACAAAAATCAGGTGTTCTCGTGTGCATGGATTAATCTTAGGGTCTTCAATTTGATTTCATTGATCCACGTGTTTGTTGTTATGACAATGCCAAGCTGTTTTTATTATTACAGCTCTACAGTGGAGCTTGATGTCAGGGATGGTGATGCCTCCAGACGTTCCTTTACTGTACGTGACTATTTTAGCTATTCTGGGTTTTTTGTTTTTCCGTATGAAGTTGAGTAATGTTCTTTCAAGGTCTGTGAAGAATTGTTTTGGGATTCTGGTGGGGATTGCATTGAATCTGTAGATTGCTTTTGGTAAGATTGCCATTTTAATTATGTTGAACCTACCTATCCACGAGCATGAGGGATCTTTCCATTTTTGGATGCCTTCTTTAATGTCTTTCTTTAGTGACTTAAAGTTCTTGTCATACAGGTTTTTCACTTCTTTGGTCAGAGTTACCTGAAGATATTCTATATTTGTAGCTATTGTAAAGGATGATGTTTTTCTGATTTGTTTCTCAGTCCATTTATCATTTGTGTATAGGAAGGCTACTGATTTTTTTTGAGTTATTCTTGTATCCTGCCACATTACTGAAGATATTTATCAGTTGTAGGAGCTCTGGGGTAGAGTTTTCTGGGTCATTTCTGTATACTATCATATCATCTGTGAAAAGTGATAGTTTGACTTCTTCCTTTCTGATTTGTATTCCCTTGATCACCTCTTGTTGTTTTATTGCTCTAATTAGAACTTGTGAGTACAATATTAAATAGATATGGACAGAGTGGACTGCTTTGTCTTGTTCTTAATTTTAGTGGAATCGCTTTGTATTTCTCTCCATTTAATTTGATGTTGGTCTCCGGCTTGCTGCAAATTGCTTTTATTATGTTTAGATAAGTTTCTTCTATTCCTGACCTCACAGAGAGCCACCTGCCTCTGCCTCCAGAGTGCTGGGATTAAAGGTGTGAGCCACCACCGGCTTTTTAAGATGAATTTTATAGCTATCCTGCCAAGACAGAATTCATTTTATTATGATAATAATAAATTAGGTTTTAGTTAAGGAACATCGACATCTTACTGAATTAGGAATTTCCTAAACAAGAACATCTTTATTGATGAAAACCTATTTTATGTGGGTCCTCTAAAGGTTCATGAGTTAAAAGTTTAGTCTCCCAGTTATGAGCTCCAGCTTCACCCAGACCCAAAGCAACAGAGCCAACCAGCTATGGTGTGAAAGCTCCAAGACCATGAGCCAAAGAAAACCTTTCTGCTGTTTATGTTGATTTTCTGTTGTTTTCCTATAGTAACAAAAAGCTAACTAATTCTTATGCCTGTTGGGAGTGTTTTATTTTTCACAAGGTTTTAAACATTTCATTTTAGGTTTATGTTAGCTTTTGCTTGCTTGTACCAATAGAATTTATGTTCATGTTATCTCCTAGCAGTTTATGTTTGCAAACCTGAAGGTATAAGCCGTTTAGGAAAACTTTCAGTTTTAAACAATCTCAGACTTACAGAACTCTCCAAAGACCATACACAGAGCTATTTCATACATGCACCCCTTTACCTACAGTCACCCAGTTTATTAGGATACGTTTCTTTCATCCTCTTCTTCCTCTCACTGTCTGCTTATTAATATATAATTATAATATATAACATTAATATAACCTTTTCATATAAAAACAAAGCGAGATAAATATTTAAGTGTATATAATATATAAATTTACAAGAATGGCTTTCTCTTTTTTTTTTTTTTTTGTCTGCAAGGTACTTGGCCCAGCAAGAGGCCCTGCTTCTGTACTGAGGAGATCCATTCAGAGTAGTAAGTGTGTGCCCGCCCAGCCGGACAGTCCCGGAACGGAGTACAGGCCACATGCAGTTTCTGGCCATTCAGCGGGGCGTCTACACCAGTACTGGCTTTCTCTATTTACCACATTACATCTTGCCCCCAAGCACTCCTTTCCTTCTGCAGGGTACTTGGATGCCCCAACTCAGCCTGCTTAGGGGCTGAGGGTCTGGGGAGCCAGTGGTGACTGCTCCTGCTGCAAGGGCATCTTTGTTCCACGTGAACCTGCTCCCCCCAAACTCGCCCTTCAGTCTGCCGAGGTCCTTGGCCCAGCAAGGGCCCTGATCCTGTACTTAGGAGATCCATCCAGAGGGGTAAGTGTGTGCCCGCCTGGCCAGACAGTTCTGGAATGGAGTACAGGCCCCCTCCAATTCCCTAAATGTTTTGGCCATCAAGCAGGGCATCTCCGTGGCCACTAGCTTTCTCTATTTACCCCATCCCATCTTTCCCCCAAGCACTCCTTTCCATCTGTGGGATCCTTAGATCTACCAGCACAGCCTGCTTCAGAGAGGAGGGGATCTGAGAGCCAGCTCCAGAGCTAAGGGGACCTAAGAGAGGGCAGACCAAGAAAGACCCCCAAGTACACAGTCAACCACAGAAAAGATTAGACCAAGACGCCAACACTCTCCTGGCTGCATTTGAAGGAAGAGATGGTCAGGCACCAATGCAAGAATTCCTCCAACAACCTGAAAAGCAACATGATCACACCAGAATCCAGCGAATATGCAACAGGAAGACTTGAACAACCTAATCCAAAAGAAGTAGAAAAAAATCAACTTTAAACGTAACATTATGAAAGTGATAGAGATCATTAAAGAAGATGTGAAAAACTCCTTTAAAGAAATGGACGAGAAGACTAAAAAAAGTTAGAAGAAATGAATAAATCCCTCAAAGATACCGTAGAAAACCAAGAAAAAGCAATCAAACAGGTAATGGAAACAGTTCAAGACATGAAAACTGAAATGGAGGCAATGAAGAAAACACAAACTGAGGGTTGGCTGGATATGGAAAATATGGGTAAACAAACAAGAACTACAGAGACAAGGATAACCAACAGAATACAAGAGATAGAAGAAAGAATCTCAGACACTGAAGATAGCATAGAGAAAATAAACTCATTGATCAAAGAAAACAGCAAATCCAACAAATTCTTAACACAAAACATCCAGGAAATCTGGGATACCATGAAAAGACCAAACCTAAGAATAATAGGGGTAGAAGAAGGAGAAGAATTACAGCTCAAAGGAGGTAATGAATCAAATGGACTTAAAAGACATCTATAGAACATTCCACCCAAACAGGAAAGAATATACCTTCTTCTCAGCATTTCATGGAACCTTCTTGAAAATTAATCATATACTCGGTAACAAAGCAAACATCCACAGATACAAAAAAAATGGAGTAACCACCTGTGTCTTATCAGATCACTATGGAATGAAGTTAGAATTTAACAACAATTCTACCCCCAGAAAGCCTACAAACTCATGGAAACTGAACAGTCAACTACTGAATAACCCCTGGGTCAAGAAAGAAATAAAGAAAGAAATTAAAGTCTTCCTTGAACTCAACGATAATGAAGACACAACGTACCCAAATCTATGGGACACTATGAAAGCAGTGCTAAGAGGAAAGTTCATAGGACTAAGTGCCCACATAAAGAAAAAGGGAGAAAGCTCACATTAGAGACTTAATAGCACACCTAAAAGCTCTAGAAAAAAAAAAGAAGCAGACTCACCCAGGAGGAGTAGAAGACTGGAAATAATCAAACTGAGGGCTGAAATCAACAAAATAGAAACAGAAAAAAATCCAAAGAATCAATGAAACAAAGAGCTGGTTCTTTGAGAAAATCAACAAGATTAACAAACCCCTATCCAAACTAATCAAAAGGCAGAGAGTGAACATGCAAATTAACAAGATCAGAAATGAAAAAGGGAACAAAACAACAGACACTAAGGAAATCCAGAGAATCATTAGGTCTTACTACAAAAGCCTGTATGCCACAAAATTGGAAAATGTAAAAGAAATGGACATTTTTTAGATAAGTACCATATACCAAAATCAAGACAAGGTGAAAAATTTAAATAGACCTATATGTTGTGAGGAAATAGAAGCTGTCATCAAAAACCTCCCAACCAAAAAAGGCCCAGGACCTGATGGTTTTAATGCAGAATTCTACAAGACCTTCCAAGAAGAGATAATACCTATACTCCTTAATGTGTTCCACATAAAAGAAACAGAAAAGTTATTGCCAAACTCATTTTATGAAGCTACAGTTACCCTGATACCAAAACTACACAAAAACTTAACCAAGAAAGAGAATTACAGACCAATCTCACTCATGAACATCGATGCAAAAATTCTCAATAAAATACTGGCAAACCGAATCCAAGAACACATCAAAAAAATTATCCATTATGATCAAGTAGGCTTCATCCCAGAGATGCAAGCCTGGTTCAACATAAAAAATCTATCAATGTAATCCATCATATAAATAAACTGAAAAAAAAAACCCATATTATCATTTCATTAGATTCTGAAAAAGCATTTGACAAAATTCAACACCCCTTTATGATAAAGGTCTTAGAGGATCATACCTAAATATAATAAAAACAATATACAGCAAGCCGACAGCTAACATCAAATTAAGTGGAGAGAAACTCAAAGTGATTCCACTAAAATCAGGAACAAGACAAGGATGTCCACTCTTTCCATATCTCTTCAATATAGTGTCTGAACTGGCCTTGTCCCATAGTCAAACTGATGACTATCTTGAATATCACCATAGAACCTTCGTCTGGCGATGGATGGGGATAGAGACAGAGACCCGCATCGGAGCATTGGACTGATCCCTCAAGGTCCAGTTGAAGAGCAGAAGGAGGGAGAAAATGATCAAGGATGTCAGGACTGCGAGGGGTTGGTCCACCCACTGAGTGAGACAGTGTGCCTGATCTAATGGGAGCTCACCAAATCCAGCTGGACTGGGACTGAGCATGTTATCAAACCGGACTCTCTGAATGTGGCTAACAATGGGGGCTGACTGTGAAGCCAATGATAAGGGCACTGGGATTTGTTTCTACTGCATGTAATGGCTTTTTGGGATGCTAGTATGTTTGGATCCACACCTTCCTAGGCCTGGATGGAGCGGGGAGGGCCTTGGACTTCCCACAAGGCAGAGTACCCTGCCCTCTCTTAGGACTGGAGGGGGGGAGGGGAGAGTTGGAGGGAAATGGGAGGAGGGGAGGAAGTGGAAATTCTGAAATTTTATAAAGCAATAAAAATTTTTAAAAAGTAAATAAATTACTATGTAGACCGTGTTGGCCCACCTCTCTCTCTCTCTCTGAAGTACTTGGATTAAAAGCTTGTTACATCACACCCAGCTAAAGTTCTTTTACCCTAAATAATTCAGTATGAGTTTCTTAAGGGTGAGAATATTTTGTCTTTTGACCACAATGGGCTTATCAAATTAGAAATGATATCTACAAGCTGCATAAAGCTACTGAAGGGGTCTGGATGCTGATGGGGTTGACGCTCCTCTGTGAGCTGGAAGCCCCTCATTGCCGAGTTCAGACATTCTAGACAAAGATGGCAGGGGGCACACATTGGTTGATTTTTGCTTACTGTTGCACATTCTCATCTTCATTGTTTCGAGTGTTGAGATGACAGGCATTTGCTGCATAGCCCAGGCTAGCCCCAAACTCACACTCCTCCCACCTCAGCCTCCCAAATGCCGAGAATCCAGGTATGTATCACCTTCCTTGTTCTGCCTCTTCCTTCTCCTGTAGTCTCTGGTTTTCTGGAGACGCTCCAATACAGAATGAGACTATCCGTGTACAATGTAGTGGTCTGGTCTTTTCTTTCTGGGTCCTCCTGCTTCACTTCACTTCCATGGTCCTTGGGAGCATCTGGGCATCAGTTTCCCAAAGTCTGAAGTCTCCAAAACTGCACCAGGACATGAGGATCCCCCCATGGGTCAGTTATAAAAGTAAATTCTTGAATCCCATCCCAGACTTACTGAATCAGAAATTCTAGGGTGAAGCCAGAATTCTGTCTTCTAAGGTTCCATTGCATTCTAGGATTTGAGAACTATCATTTTAAACCACAGCTCAAGCAGAAGAAATTAATAGTTACTATTTATTTGCCCATCTGTTTCCAGCAAGTACCTGCTAATGGCCTGCGTGAGCCATTCTTGCCCCACGACGGAAGACAGACCAACAGAGCCCTTGTTCTATCACTGTGGCAAGAACCACAATAACCTTCAATAGTTATTTCCCATAATCCTTTGGATGGCCTCTGGGCAACTTAGTAAACATCTGTGCAGCCAGTCAGGGCCCAGGCCCTGAATATTATAGCCTTTTCCTTTCACAGTCTCCCTTTAGAAGTCTTACTGACCCCACCTTCAACAGATAACAAGAATTTGATTTTTTTTTTCTTGCCACCATGGTACAGGCGCAGCCTACAATTTGACATTGTCACATGGTGTTGTCACTCACAAATATGCTGAGCCACATTCACAGCTGTCCTGGGATGCACATGGCCCACAGGTCACAGGATGGACACTGAGTGATTCAGGTAAGGGATGGTAGCTGTTTGATTGGGCCAGAGTAGGAGAGAAGGCTGAGTGACAGGAGACATTTGCCTCCACCCAGCCGCTACTGTGACCACGGCTCTCCTCTTCTGATCACCTGTCTTCATCCTCCACTCAGAGGAAAGTCAAGGTTCTTCTGGGGTGTACAAGAGAGTCCCAGATTATGCACCGTTGTCTCTACCCCAACCCCAGTTGTTGGGCAGTCCTCAGCAGTTCTGCCGGTTTCCTTGTGTTGTTATGTCCCTCACCCAACAGGACGACTCCCCTTGCAGCTTTGTGATAACTGAGTATCACTTGAACACCTTCTCTCGAGTGGCCGCATGGCTAATGGATCCTCCTCCTTCAAGTCTCACCTCTGTCGTTCCTTTCCGAGTTTGTGCACCACCTTACGAAGCGTTGGTGCCTGAGGCCCAAGCTCTTCACCAAGCTCTGGGTGTCCTAGGCGTGGTTGAAGGAAAATCAACTCAGGCCCCCCGCTTGTCTCCTTCAAAAAGTACTGCCTGCTTTGTTCTCTGCTGTCCTCCCACTGCTGAAAACACGGCTTGTTGTGTAGGATGCATTTCATAACCATTCGGTGAATTCATAATTAAAATGTTTCATGCGTTGCTATTATGATTCAGCTTTCTTTTACTTTTTCCTTATCTATTTGTTTGTTTGTTTATCTGTTTATTGACACAAGACCTCATGTTCTAGGCTGACTCTGAACTCATGTAGCAGAGGATGGACGAGAACTTCTGATCCTCCTGCCCCTACCTCTCAGATAATGGAATTACAAGTTTGTACAGTCCTGGGGAATCAACAAAGGGCTTCAGGCTAGTTAGGCAAGTACTCTGTCAGCTGAGCCATGTCCCTGTGATCACCTTGCTTTCAATATTACTTTCTGTTAACTTATTTCAGGTTCTTGGGACTATTTCTTTCCTTTCTTTCTTCCTTCTTTCCTTCCTCCCTCCCTCCCTTTCTTCCTTCCTTCCTTTCTTTCTTGTTTGTTGTGGCTGTTTGCTCATTTGTTTTTCTGATATCTATTTGAATGTCATCTACTTGACATTCTGTCCCTTTGATAACCTTTATGGTTTCGGGAGTGATTCTCTTAGATTTTCAGAAGGTGATAGATTTTCTCTTTTCATTTCTGTGGGGGTTCATGTTCATGAGCAGAGTCAGCCATAGTGAATTTCTGACCTGTATCAATAAGCACAATATCCAGTTACTTCAAGGGGCATGCATTTGTGTATTCTTCCCTCCACTTCCCCCTCCTTCCCTTCATGTAGTGTGTGTGTGTGTGTGTGTGTGTGTGTGTGTGTGTGTGTGTGTGTGTGTGTGAGGGGGGTATATGCGTGTATGATATGTGTGTGCATGTGTGGTGTGTGTGTGTGGTCTTCATGGGGGGGTATGTGTGGTGTGTGTGTGTGTGTGTGGTATATGTGTGTATGGTATGTGTGTGCATGTGTGGGGTGTGTGTGTGTTCTTCAGGAACGCATGAATGTGTTTACCCAGTTCATGGCTTGTAGGCTCTGTGGTCTACTAAGAAACTCAAGTATCTCCAGTTCCAGCTGCTTCCTTCTCACAGGAGGCTGAAGCTGCTCCCGTCTCTGGAGCAGATTTCCTTCATCTATAAAATGTGAGCTTGGATGAGCTGATCCAGAGGGAGCTGTTTCTCACTGTCCCGATGCAGCCCCAGAACCCAGTGTTTTGCTGCGCTGTCTGTTGATATGATAGATGAAGCTAATAAGTGTCCTCATGCTGGACCAATTCTGCACTTTTGATTGACTCGCCCTTTATCACAGTCTCTGGCTTATCAACAGTGTTCTATGAAAATGCTTTGAAGGACAGAGGCATAGAGGAACGACAACGGGAGGATGGCGAGGTTTCCAATAGAAAGAAGAGGGCTTGCAACCCAGTTTCTCCCTCAATCAATAAGATCTTTGCTCATCTAAAATATTTATTGTGACAATCAAATGAGATTGTAAATGTGAAAGGACTTCGCAACCGGCAAGAGGCTGTGCGGATGGTATCATTGTCATTATTATCATAACCGAAACGTGAAGGCTTCCCACCATTGCTCTACTCTGTCAGCTTTGCTAATGACAGAAGCGCTTCAGATTTCCTCTGCTCTTCTTGGCCTAGCATCTGTCATGTGACTGTCTTTCAAGCGATCCCTCCTCACTAATGACCACTGTACAGCCAGCTTACCGATATTATCAATGTGTTTCTCACCCTTTGTGTGATGTCCTATGACCCCATCATGAGAAGCATGGCATCTATATTTTAGCCCGTGTGTGTGTGTGTGTGTGTGTGTGTGTGTGTGTGTGTGTGTGTGTGTGTGTGTGTGTGTGTATGTTGACACCTGGAAGTACTTAGTACCATTGTTTGACTGACTGGGTCAAGAGGTTTATCACTGCCTCTTCTTTTTCATCCCTGTTGGCAGATGCATTCTCATCAAAGGTGGTGGTATTTCTCAGAGAACATGAGGGTCCTCTGAGTAAACATAGGGCAACTTTGATGCGAGGTTGAAGGAATCCACTTTTCCTAATCTCAACCCAGCCATTAGCTGGAGAACAAAAGACTGCCTCAGGGCTCTTCCCAGCTTCGAAAGTTCGTGATTCTACTCTAGAACACTCAACAACACCCAAGTAAATGTTAATAAAATTTAAAAGACAAAATGGTATCACCACTTTAAGGCCAATTAAAGTCATAAAGAAGCGTTAGTGCTGTTAAAAAGTAATTCATTTAGGAAAAGGCAATACATGGCCAAACTAAACTCCTCCACGCCTGAAGAGTAATTAAAACAATGGAAAATCTCCCCAATATAAGCTTGTCCCCTTTGGATACCACCGCAAAGGACTGCTGAATGAAGCTGTTCAAATTATTTAAATTTTTAACCACACAACACAATTCAATATCACAGCAAGGCATGTTTAGAATAGAATAGTCATGGGGATGAAGCATGACCCAGTGTGTCCTGTGTACTGCAGACAGGGTGCTAACTCTGCCCTTAAAGCCTCATGTCATCTCGAATAACATGGGCACTTGGAGCTAAGTGCTTCTGGGAGTCTGGACACTGCTCGCCTCTGGTCCCTGGGATAAGCGCAGAACCCTCCCAGTTTATCTGGAAACTAAGCTTACCTAAACTCCTGTGGGTCAAAGGAGGGAGGCACCAGGTGTGCCTGACCCCATCCCAGCTTCGCTTCCCCTAGGCCATTAGAACTGGACAGGCGGACAGCACTCAGACCTGTTGGCTTTGGAACTCACTGCTACTTATTTCCTGGCAGTTGACTAAAGCTTGAAGAAAAATGGCTGAGAAGAGCTTAGGCAATGTGTGAGAACACTTGATCTAAGTCCTCAGGAAGCCGGGAGAAATTCAAGGAATGCTGCCTTAGCTTGTTAGCTTGGAACCCTCAAGCCTTCCAGGGTGCTAAGGAACTAAGAGCACAGCGTGAAGCAGCCGACTATCTCGGGCTGTTTTCTGTTGTTGAAACTGAACACCACAGCTTGAGTTATTTATAGAAGATGGCAATCTATTCTGTTCCTGGTTCTGAAGGGTCACGATCAAGTGACCACATCTGACCTGGACTTTGGAGTCCCAGAGCATCACGGGCCTCACATATGGAGACAAGGCAAATTTGTTAGCTCAGTTTTGACAAAGCAACTTTAGTCGATAGCTTGATTGAACCTGAGGGACTCCTCTCTTCCACCCTCAGTAGAATCCCCTATCTCCAAGGTAGCTTCTATCTCAGTGTAGGTGGACTCTGTGCTGGTGGGAACATAAACCTGGATATCTCAATCATTCTTTTGCTCCACCAGAATTTATTAAGCCTCTTCAATATGCAAGATGCCAACATAGGCACTGGAAAACTTGATGATACTGATAATAAACTGGAGCACACATTCTTCTCAATGACCTTCATTGAGCCCTGTCCGCTCTAGCATGATTCTCTAACAGACACATCCATGTCATACTGGAAAAAAAAATCAATTCACAATGTGTTTGTATGATGCTATTGATTTTGTTTTGTTTTTCTAGACAGAGTTTCTCTTTGTGTAGCTTTGGCTGTCCTGCAACTAGCTCTGTAGACCAGGCTGTCCTCGAACTCACAGAGATCCACCCACCTCTGCCTCCCAAGTGCTGGGATTAAAAGCGTGCGCCACCACTGACCAGCTGTATGCTGCTATTGATACACATAGTCTAGATAGAAATAAAACAGCGTTACTTTAAAACTAAATTTAAAATTTGAATTCACAATTTATTGTCTAAAGAACATTGTAATGGGGGCTGGAGAGATGGCTCAGAGGTTAAGAGCACTGACTGCTCTTCCAGAGGTCCTGAGTTCAATTCCCAGCAACCACATGGTGGCTCACAGCCATCTATAATGAGATCTGGTGCCCTCTTCTGACATGCAAGCATACATGGAAGGAATGTTGTATACATAATAAATAAATAAATCTAAAAAAAAAGAACATTGTAACATTTGGAGACACCAAGATATTATCATGGGACCTACTGACCAGATATGAAGTGAG
Source organism: Ondatra zibethicus (assembly GCA_004026605.1). Lineage (NCBI taxonomy): Eukaryota > Metazoa > Chordata > Mammalia > Rodentia > Cricetidae > Ondatra > Ondatra zibethicus. Next base: position 145,351 of record PVIU01000473.1, read on the forward strand.
CTTGCTAACATGTCGCTTGCCCTCTCTTCTGGGGTGCTCTGTACCCCCTTGGTCAGCCTGTTCTGTTTAGCCCTTATACTTAGCTTAAGCTCCGCCCATCAGAGGATGCTTTTTCCTGAACACTCTACATGCAAGTGGGTGAAGATACGGGAGGGAGACAACTGAACGATGTCACAGGAAGGAGGGGACTAAAGGAGGAAAGAGTGCTGAATATATTGTGATCTTTATAGACAGGGTCACAGGGGCGGCAGAGTGAGAAGGAACTGCTATCCAGTTTTGATTTTAAAAATAATACGTTTACTTTAGTTAAGAAAAACAAACCTGTTTACTGTAGTCTTCATTTTGTAACCTGTTTGTAAAATAATCCAAAGAACACAAAATAGAGAAGAAAATCATATCAGCAAATGATAATAATTGTAATTAAAGGTATAACTCCCAACTCACAGACAGTGGGGAGTGGCTGTGAGAAGAGCTGGGATCGGTTTGAAAAGAGATGCTGAGACATGACCTCAATCCCCCAGACCTCAGTCATGGCCAGGCCCAAGGTCTTCCAGTGTGGAACCTGAGTGTCCCACAGGTTCATATGTTTAAAACAAAACAAAAGAAACAAACAAAACCTTAAGTTGGGGCTGCTGGGAAGCCTTGAGACCTCTAAGAGAAGAACCGAGTGGGCATCTTTAGGTCTTTGGGGGACCTGTTCTTGGAGGGCTTGTGGGACTCTGGCCCTCTGCATTGCAGCCCTGAAGCTATTGGCTTAGCTCTGCTATGTGTTCTTGTCATGGTATATTGCTTCAGCATAGACCCAAAGCAACCAAGCCAACTGATCATGGGTTAGAGCCTAAAAATCCAATAGACAAAAGGAACTTTTTCTTTTTATAAGTTGATCGTGTCAGGCATCAAATGGTAGTGTTGAGAAGTGGACTAACAGACCTCAATTGTGAGCGGAAGATTCCCATAAGTCAGATCTAAGCTCAGTCTGCATAATGGAAGCACATTGTTCGGAAATACAAATGGTGAAAATCAGGAAAATTCTTTCTGTGTATATTCAGAACCAATGTTTCTTTAGTTGCTCCCAACCAGGCCTCTGCCCCAATCCTCCATTACCATTCTAGACCAAATAGAGAGTTAAGAAGAATGGTCTGTTCTCAGAAAGAGATGAACCCAGAGAGAGCCACTGTACGACCTATTCACAGAACCAAGAGAAGCAAAAGGAAGATTAAGAAGCAAAATCTAGATGAGGGATCCACTTTCATGGAACTATTTCAAGGCAGGAGGAAAACTTCAGACAATTACTGGGCTGTTTGGTGAGTTCTTGGGGAGTTTTCTTTTCCCCCCAAATGGCCCTTATAACGTGAAGGGCCAACAGGAGGATAAGCCACTCACAGAAGACTGGAAGACGGCTGGGAGAGACGTGACTTTGGAAAGAAGTTGAACAGAATAAAAGACGAGGAAAGAGGCAAGCTGCAGTAAGCAATTCTATGGAGAAACAGGGACAGGGAAAGCCTGAGGAGGGCGCTGGAGGTGCTGCGCTCTGAGGGTCTTGCAGCTGCGCCCTTCAGTCTATATAAGCATTCCCTATGAAAAACCCAAGCTCGTCTTCAGTTTCTCCCTTGTAACACTCAACGTCAGAAGACAAATGGAGCTCTTGGGGAAAGCTCTTCGATGTAGTTTTCTTCAACATTTTGTAGTCATCCCACTATAATTTATGTAGAAGGCAACAGACTGCCATTCAGAAGGGGGCGGGGAGAAGCCAGGTTAGGGAGGGGAGGGAACGAGGAGACTCTCACTGCCACTGAATCTTAGGAAAAAGTACCATCAACCTATAGACAAATTTAGTCATTGAGACAGCGCCACAGCTTAGGGGACTGTTTCTTCTCTTTGCACCCATGCTCACTATGCGTACTAACAGGAATCACAGCTGCTGTGGTTTCTACGACACAGCGGGGACAACTTCCGCTCATTCAACGCCGCCGTCTGACTTCTCGGCCCTTTCCAGTGGCTGCCACTCTCAAACTCGGCAGTGCTCTGCAGAATGACATTGTCAGCTCTTAGCTTGGAAGAAGCAGATTCCTTAAGCTGATGAGAGGCAGCTTCCTCCAGTTTTAGCCTCCATTCTTTGTCTCTTTAATCTCTGCCTCTGTCTCCGCCTTCTGTATTCAGATATACCCTCCACACCACACACCTGACTCTCCGAGAAGGTCTGCGTTTGCTTTGGTCAATTATGATATTTCTCCTCTCTCTCTCTCTCTCTCTCTCTCTCTCTCTCTCTCTCTCTCACACACACACACACACACACACACACACACACACACACACACAGAGAGAGACAGAGAGACAGAGACAGAGACATAGAGACAGCTGAATGTTTGGTCCATATTTGTTCAAAATTAAGGCTACACTTGATTTTCCTTAGATCTCGCTTGGATGAACATGGCATCTTTCAGTCTTCAAGGAGGCGGATATCAGTTCAAAGAATCTGCAGGCATGAGAACTTACACCAGGTGAGCTTTAAGCTTAGTATTCTGCACTGAGATCTTCGAAATTTAGCCAGTACCCCATGGCAGCATAATGCCCTTGTCACAACCCTTCTACCCCAGGGAGAGTCAGCTCTGTCAGAAAATGGCACAGCTACTACAAAAGAACCTGGCTATCTGGGCTTCTGTGGGGCGAGGCAGTTTCCCCTGGGCTAGCAACACAGCCAATTCCCAGAGATTCATCTGAGGTAGCAAACGTATTTCCAGCGAAGCATCTTGTGCTTTCATGGCCCCATCTGGCCACCAGCTACACCCTTCCTTCATGAGTTTGGATGTCCTGTGCCTCGGAGACTGTATTTAATTGGGCATTTGGCTATTTCCTTTGAAGATAAAGAACTACCAAAAAGTTATAATGAATTCTTGAGGCCCTTCCCTAGTATTAGTTAAGTGATTCTAATTGTCTCTATAATAAAAAAAAAATACCTGTTAGTTTCAGATGGTTGCTCAGGGCAGCCCAAGGTTTCTATGTGCTAGAGAGTCTTCCCCTCCAACTCTCCCTGTGATGTTGGGTTTTGGACATCTGTCTCTGGTCCAGTTCCTCTGTGGTGGCCACCTCATCAGATGTTTCTCTCTGGGTTACTGGATTCAGATTCACACATGACTTCTCTGAGCCTTCCCTCCTGATGCCAGTGAATTCTGCCCTTGGGAAAGAGCCACCCAGGGTGCATCAACTCCATTTAACTGTATGTTTCTGTCCTGGCTTCCTTTCTTAGTTAGAAATTTTGGATAGCTCTCTCCTGATTTTTTTATTGTGATCTTAAGTTTTATTATATTTTAATTAGATCTTTATTTGATATAGATCTTAAGCCTTCCTATTAACTGCTTCAATTAATTCTCCTTTATCTGTTCCTTTTCTTTTTAATGAAAGTATTCTTTTAAAAATTATGGATGTGCATGTGTGTCTGTGTGGGGATATGGGCACGTGCATACAGTTGCCTGCAGGGCTGGAAGAAGTGTCAGATTGCCTGGAGCTAGCGTTATAGGTGGTCGTGAGCTGCCTGGAATGAGCTCTGGGAACTGAACTCTGTTCCTTCCTGCAAGAGCAGCGAGTGTCCTTAACCATTGCTCCATCTCTCCAGCCCATGACATTTCTTCTTTAAATAGTGCGCCCCTTTCCCCAGGGTCCAGGGATCATTATGGAAGAAGGGGAGGAAAGATTCTAAGGTCCAAAAATAGTGGATGGTGACAAGGAAACAGTGTTTTCTGTACACAGTGGCACAGTTGTGTATATAAACTCACAGAGGTTGTGAGAGCACACACAAGATCTGTGCAAGGACAAGCCAGACCCAATCCTGTCCTGAAGTGGGGAGGTGAATATGAAGTCCCAGCCCTGAGGAGCTGTTGGCATCAGTAGCTGCCGGGAGAGGAAGAGTCAGGTTTTGAAAGTGTTTGCCTTCTGGTCAGCCAACCATGTTCCAGTGGAAGGCATATGGGTAACACAAACTGGATTTAAAAAATGAAGAATAAAGAGGGCATAAGTTTGGGTTGGTAGGAAAGGAGAGTACATGTAGGTGGAGTTGGGGGAGGGAGATAAACATGATCAAAACACATTGTGTGATATTGCCAAAGAACTAATCAAAGAAGACAATGGAGGTGGGAGGGGAATGTGTTAGGTAGAGTCTGGGAGGAGCAGAAGTGGGTACTTTAGGCAGATATGACCTAGATACATTTTATACATTATAAAACTATCAACCAATAGCCAATATAATCTTTTAAAATGTTTTATATTTTTATTCTATGTGAATGAGTGTTTTGCTTGCATATATGTATGTTTGCCTGGTGCCAGCAGAAATCAGAAGAAAGTGTCAGGTCCCTAGAACTAGAGTTACAGATAGTCTAGAGCCGTTGTGTGGTGCTGGGAACTGAACCCAGATCCTTTGCATGAGCAGCAAGTGTTCTTAACCACTAAGCCATCTTGCCAGTCCCAATAAAATACTCTTAATAAAAATAAGAAAAAAGTTTAACTTAATATTAAGGTGTTCAGTAACCTAAAATGGACCAGGGTATGGTGGGAATCAAAGTTAACTTAGAAAGTAGAAGCCCATGCCCAAATTTCCTTGGCAGAATTGAAAGTGACTAAGAGATTCTGTCAGTGTGATTCAACTCAACTATTTTGTAAAGCCTTAAGTATGGTCATGGTGGGGGGGAGCACTCCCAGAAATAGCAGCCTCATCAATCACGGTGCAACTTATCAAGGACACAGTCAATGAGCAAACCTGTTCTCCTAATGTCTGCTTCTACTGAGGTCAAGATATGCTCACAGATAAGGGCAGAATTTTCTCGGGATGAGGTCAGGGTATGACTATTTCCACCAGATGCAAAAGTGACTCCTGAGAAGGAGGTAAGTCAGGCTAGTCTTGAAAGCAAAGACAAAACGAGATGCTCGGGACTTATACACAGAGCCTTCTCTGCTACAACTGGTCCAGAGTGATGCTTGGATTCCAAAGTGATTCACCCCTTCTGGTGGCCTTGGGACTTTGGACCAACAGTCAAGGCAGGAACACAGTGAATGCGCAAGCTCTCTACAGCTCCCTGTTCTCTGCCAGGGCTGTGACTGGAGTCCCTACAGAGGGCTCTGGAACAACAGAATCAGCAGACACCAGAGCAAGACATCTGTTCAGTACCAGAGGGCCACTCTCTCTGCCAGATGGGAGCGCAGGGCAGCTTGAATGAAAAATACCCACCTTGGGCCAGCATACTTAAACATTTGGTCTCCTGTTGGTGGCTTTGTTTGGGGAGGTTATGGAACCTTTCGGAGGTGCAGCCTTGTTAGAGAAAGTTTGACACCGAGGATGACCTTCGGAAGTTTATAGCCTTGCCTCTCTTTCAGTTCACTCTCTCTGCTTCCTTCCTGTGGACAAAGGTGTGATCTCTCAGCTTCTGGCTCTAGCCAACCATCTGTTGCCATGGCTCCCCCACCATTATGGACCTTCCCTCTGGAACCGTAAACCAAAATAAAGTCTTTTAAAACTTGCTTTGGGTGATGGCGTTTTATCGCAACAACACAGAAGCAACGACTACAGAGAAGAGTATAAGGAGGGCCCTGATGCAGACAGCTGATCCGGGCTGGAGCAGCTGACATGACATCAGCTTTGGCAGGGGAGGTGCTGACAGCAGTGGTTGGGACGTGGGATTGTGTTGACAGAAGTTGAATCAGCAGACACCAGAGCAGCAGGCAGGCGCTTGCACAAATCGTCCCCAATCCATTTCTCTCCTTGTGAACTTCCAGCAGGCGCAAGTCTAACTAGGACCGGAGTGTGGGGGAATACTGATGCTGCCCATCACCCCAGAAGAAACCAGCGTTGGGCTTTCTTGCTGGCTACCTCTGTTTGCTTGAAAACAGCCTTTCTGACACCAGGCAGACGTAGCGGTGCTTCGGAATGCTGGTGACCACTAAGCAGCTGCGGGCTTCCTGCTGTAGACAGTCACTTGAGTGGCACCCAACACATTTCTTCAAGTGTAAGATACTGTTGATTATAACAGACACAATTATAGTTGGAAAGGGAAATGCTAACGTGGCAACCTAATGATTAAAAGATGCCTCCTGATTTCAGAGATCTAGAACCACGAAGCTATGTGCATGTGTGAACTGGTGAGACAGAACAGCAAGTGCCGTGCCCAGCATTTGATACAGGGTTGGATAGATAATAAACAGCAAGCCTAGCTTCAGGATGCATACGGCCTCATAGAAAGACAGATGATAGAAACAAAATCACTGGTGTGGTACACGATCTTCAGGGGGCACAGGATTCTTCTCTGAGGAAATGACATTAAAGCTGGAAATGGTTGGCAGAGCAGAAGTTTGGCTAGGGGTGAAGGCAGAACTTACTAGATGAAGGGACTGGTGTCTGGAAGGTCCCAAGATGAGAGAGCCCCATCTTGAGCAAGGATGGAGTGACTGAAGTCAGGCGAGGCAGGCTCACGAGGGGACAGCGTCTAGGTTAAGGGATTAGGCTTCTCTGAGAGGGTCGGAGCAGGCGTGAGGCAAGCTCAGTCTTTTGCTTTAGAAACTACCTTATTCCCAGGGATGGCATGAGAGGTGTGGGAAGATCGGCTAGGAGATATTTGAGGCAATTCAAAGAAGAGAAGATAATGGGGTGTTGTGGGGGTGCTGGCAGGAGGAACGGGAAGAAATAAGGACCCAAGTATAGCTTTAAAAGGACTCTGTCAGATGAAGAAGCACAGTGATGGACTGGACAGCCATAGTCCAATGATACGCCAGGGCTTATCGTTGCTGAGAGAATCAAATAGTAGAAGTGAGAAAGATATTTTTGTTTTGAGACAGTCTCCTGGCAGTACCGGAACTAACTGTGTAGACCTGGCTGGCGCTGAATTCACAGAGTTCTATTTGCCTCTGCCTTTTGAGTTACGGGAAGAGAGATTGCACCACCACTGTAAGCCTAAGAACATTATTGAGATTTTATTTTTATTATTTTTATTTGTGTGTGTATGTGTATATATGTGTGTGTGTATGCATCTGTGTATGCATGCATATGCATGTGTGTATGTGTGGTGTGAATGCCACATGTGTGTGGGCAGAAGCTGGAAGAGAGCACTAAGGCAGGAGCCACAGCCACAGGTAGCTATAACTAGGAACCAAACTCACTGTGGTAGTTTGAATGTAATTGGCCTCATAACCTCATAGGGAGTGGCACTATTAGGAGGTGTGACTTCGTTAGACTGGGCACAGCCTTGTTGAGGAAGTGTGTCACTGAGGCAGCAAACTTTGAGGTTTCCTATGCTCAAGATTTTGCCCGGTGTCTCAGTTGACTTCCTGTTGCCTAAAAGATGTAGGACTCTCATCTACCTACTCCAGCACCATGTCTGCCTGCACACTGCTGCCACGCTCCCCGTCATGATGATAATATGGAGCCTCAGAAACTGTAAGCAAGCCACCCCAATTGAATGTTTTCTTTATAAAAGTTGCCATGGTCTTGGTGTTTCTTCACAGCAATAGAAACCCTAACTAAGATGCTCAGGTCTTCTGGAAGAACAGCAGGCGCCCTTAACTGCTGAACCATCTCTCCAGCCCCTAAGAATAGCTTTTAAGATGGTAACATTATGACCTCTCAAATATAAAATAAACAGATATCAAAGATTTTATTCAACTTATTAACTAATGGGGAACCAGTAATATGCTCAAGTCGTCCCAAAGAGCCTTTGAGAGGTTAAGTCTGTGCAGGAAATGTCAGGATAAGTGGGCTTGTCTGCATGTAAAGCTCACCCAACAGGGCCACAGCTGTAATCTATCAGGGGTACGAGTTTGTCTCTCTGCAATACAGAGTTGTAAAGTAACCCAGTTAAAAGAAATTTAATCTCCAATCCACATAGTAAGAATGCTGACTCATCTCATTTGCGCAATTACAAGCTTCGAATCCGCTAAGAATCTCGTTATTTTTATTTCCCTGGAAACTCAACTTCATATTAACGTTTCTCTTGCAATCTTTTGTGACGAAGACATATTTACCATACTTTTGTCCTTAAACTCTTCGCTGTGGTTGTCGTGGGCACTCCAGTGACAAAGTGATTAAACTTGACCCAAGGGCTGTAACCGAGATGGGAAATACAGGCCTGGGGGACGTGTGATAAGGACTCGAGTGACCCAGGAGTCCTGGGGCATTCTGGGCTGCAGAGCCTGCCACACAGTGGGTTACTATTTGCACCTAAACGCCACTAGAACCTGCCACCCAAAGTCACCTGGCGCATTTCCGCCACCATGTCAACAGATAGTTCCCAGATGTTAATGCTAGTTGGAGACTTAGCTCACATTCTATGGGAAGTTCAGTGTCCTCTCCTCCCCTATGGTGTCTGTGACTTCTGGACAGTATGCGATCTGGCTCTGATTTCTTCCTCTATTGAGATGGAGTCTCACACACATCTCACCTCCACCGCCTTTTGCTTACTGCCTGGGGCAAACTTTTCTAAAGTAGGGTGAGAGAGGAAAATTGTCAAGCCCCAACAATGCATGATGGGATGGGCAAACAAGACTCTTCTGTGTCTGTTTTGTTTGAGACCACAATGGCTGGCTGAGAACAAAGCAATAGTCTCAAATATCTGCCCATCCCCAAGTGAAACGTTGAATAGGCTGCAGAGAGGTGGTGGAAATCCAGTTTACTGATTGCTAGCCTATCCCCCACACTGAAGGCATCAGGGGTGAAGTTAGAGAGGCCAGTATGGAATCGCTTTGGAGGAAATTGGTTATGTGTGGGGCACTGATCTCTCTTCCACTCCACCAGGGAATAGGTCGGAGCTTCTTTTCCCACCCACCAAGAAGGAGAACCCAAAGGGAGCCATTCAGAATTCCAATGCCTAAAGTTCTTGGGCATTAAATTCCATGCCAGATCTATGCCTCAAAAAGTAAATTCATTCTGGAAAGATAGCTCAGTCAGGAGAGCACTTGCCACACAATTGTGACAACCTGGGTCCAGATTCTCAGCACCCATGTAAAAAGCCAGGTGCAGTACGCTCTAATGCGCCAGGGAGGTGGAGACAGAAGGCTCTGTGGGGCTAGCTGGACAGCTAGTCTATCCTAATCAATGAGCCGCAGCTTCAGGGGAAGACCTGGTCTCAAAAACTGATGTGGAAAACGGTCGCAGAACATACCGAATTTAATATGTGGTCTCTACACACAAGGGCATGCACACTGCTCCACACTTGTGTGTGTAGATGAACATATATGACACACAAATATGACACACACACACACAAATAAATGAATATCCAAATAAGAATATATCCATAGGCAAGACCCTGCTGGAAGGAACTGTGATAACAAATAAAAGTTGTGTTGGGACCTTCGAACACCTGATTTTTGGCAAAGAAGCAAATATATCAAATGGAAAAAAGAAAGCATATTTAACAAATGGTGCTGGCATAACTGGATATCAACATGTAGAAAAATGAAAATAGACCCATATCTATCACCATGCACAAAACTCAAGCCCAAATGGATCAAAGACCTCAACATAAAGCCAGCCACACTGAACCTTATAGAAGAGAAAGTGAGAAATACACTTGAATGCATTGGCATAGGAGATCACTTCCTACATATAACCCCAGCAGCACAGACACTGAAACAATTAATAAATGGGACCTCCTGAAATTGAAAAGCTTCTGTAAAGCAAAGGACATGGTCAATAAGACAAAACAACGGCCTACAGAATGGGAAAAGATCTTCACTAACCCCACATCAGACAGAGGTCTGATCTCCAAAATATACAAAGAACTCAAGAAATTGGTCACCAAAAGAACACATAATCCAATAGTAAAATGGAGTACAGACCTAAACAGAGAACTCTCAACAGAGGAATCTAAAATGGCTGAAAGACACTTAAAGAGATGTTCAACATCCTTAGTCATCAGAGAAATGCAAATCAAAACAACTCTGAGATTCTATCTTATGCCTGTAAGAATGGCCAAGATTCAAAACACTGATGACAGATTATGCTGGAGAGGTTGTGGGATAAAGGGAACACTTCTGCATTGCTGGTGGGAATGCAAGCTGGTACAGCCCCTTTGAATGTCTGCATGGCAATTTCTCAGAAAATTAGGAAACAACCTTCCTCAAGATCCAGTAATACCACTTTTGGGAATATATCCAAAGGATGCTCAATCGTGCCACAAGGACATGTGCTCAACTATGTTCATAGCAGCATTGTTTGTCATAGCCAGAACCTGGAAACAACCTAAATGGCCCTCAACCAAAGAATGGATAAGGAAAATGTGGTACATTTACACAATGGAGTACTACACAGCAGAAAAAAAATAACGACATCTTGAGTTTTGCAGGCAAATGGATGGAGCTAGAAAACATCCTTTTGAGCGAGGTAACCCAGACCCAGAAAGACAAATATCATATGTACTCACTCATAAGTGGTTTTTAAATATAAAGCAAAGAAAACCAGCTCACAAATACAATCCCAGAGAACCTAGACAACAATGAAGGCCCTAAAAGAGACATACATAGATCTAATCTACATGGGAAGTAGAAAAAGACAAGATCTTCTGAGTATATTTAGAGCATGGGGACTTTGGGAGAGGGTTGAAGGGAAGGGGAGAGGTGGGGGGCAGAGAAAAATGTAGAGCTCAATAAAAAAGAACAGAAAAAAAAGTTGTGTTGGGACCAAATTGGACATGCATTAACAAAAATATTTCAGGTGGGTTTGAGTATCTTAAGGACCAGATACAGTCACGTAGAAGGAAGACATTCAGAAACAACTTGGATTACTGCAGTGAAAACTGCCTGTAAGGATAATAGGAAGATTCTCTGGATTCTCAAAAGCTTGGGGAAGCTTTGCTTGCATCAAGCAGTCGACAGTTAGAGACATTTAGACATAGAGACAGATAAGGATGTCTCTGGTCACTCATGAAAACGTCATTCAGGGACAGAATCAGCATTAGGATTCTGTCCTGCTTAGGTAAGGTGGCCTTACTGCATCTCTGTCACTAAGGAAATACCTTTTCTGTCCCTTCTTCCTGCATCATCTCTGTCTTCTTCCCCCCACCTCATTTCTGGCTCCTTGGGAGCCAGATGCAGTCCAATGAGTAGGGAAGGAGGTGACTGTCAACGTGTACCAAGCGTGAGGCAGGGCAGAGCTGGGAAAGTAGGGGCCTTAATTCTAAATGTTGACAAGTTCATATGCACTGGTCATTTTAGTTCCTGAAAAGAGTATGCCAAGGTGATTGGGGACATTCGGAATTTTCACTCTTAGCCTCCTGAGAAAGGTTATGGGACTTTTATAGACTTCTATCCAGGGACAGATAAGGGAGAAGCCCTCACACCAGGAATTATCATTGCATGCTTGAGAAGGGTGGAGTGAGGCAGGGATGGTTTCAGAAGCCATCTTCCTGTGTATCTTCTAGGAACCAGGATTGTTGGTTGCTGGTACCCTCTCTACCTGCCATTTTGATTCAGTGATGACTCTGGTGTGTAAGGTGATAAAAGACTCCTGCTGGGGCTGGAGGGATGGCTCAGTGGTTAAGAGTTTTGCCTGCTCTTCCAAAGGTCCTGAGTTCAATTCCCAGCTACCACATGTGCTCACAACATGTGTGTAATGAGATTTGGTGCCCTCTTCTGGCAGGGATACAAGAACACTGAATACATAATAAATAAATAAATCTTTAAAAAAAAAAAAGACTCCTGCTGGAGAGGCTCAGCGGATATTTTTGTTGACTGGAATGATTCAACCGAGTTCCAACTGAACTCCAACTGGGAGACCATGCTCCTCTCTCATATCGCTTCTTTGTCATCTGTGTGTGGACATTGGGACTGGAGTTTCCATTTGCTCCTGCACATATTAGGACACTGGAGAGCATCTCTCCCTACCCAGTGAGGTAGTACAGCCCAAGATGAGATAAAGAATTGAAAGACCAGCTCCTCTTTCCATGGGTACCCCTTTTTTTTTTTTGTTGTTGTTGTTGTTATGATTGGAGAGAGAAAGCACATGGCTCCCAGGAAGCCTGAGAGAAGAATCCCTTTAACCTTACCCAAAGGGGCCAGTCCCTCCCAACACGTGTAGCCCCACCCAAAGATCAGATCCACTCTCAAACGCCAGACTTTCCTATCCCCCGGGTGAGGAAGGTGAGCCGACAGACTGAAGTCGATTCTGGAACTAGCCTTCTCATAAACCCACATTGTTTGACTGAGCCCAAACCACCCAAGGCTTCTTGGAGACATTGGAACTGATAGGCAGGGTACCAAAAGCACTTGTTCTCCATTCAGACTCAGCTACAGTGCTGGGGCATCAGGCAAACCCCAGTTCCCAATGCTGTTACAGCTGCTAATGAAGACCCCCCCCAGGGGAAACTGTGAGCAGCCCTTCTTTAACAGTCAGTCCATCTTGTCCACTGCCAAGGGCTACCTGCAGTGCTCATCCATAAAATATCCAAACAGCTTAAAGGTCCATTTGTATTTCCTGTCAGTGGCCATTCTTGAGTTAACGTGCACCACACATTTATTATCTACCAGGCGAAATGGAGCTGCTGAGAAAGAAGCCGGGGAGAAAATAGAAAAAGAGAAACGATGGAGAGAATTCCTCTTCGGACATTTCTGTAAAGGTCAGCGGACTCTTGTACGCCCAGCCTTGGCAGGTAGGATCTGCCTGTTTTCAGGGCAACCATTTTCGTGTTTGTATGTAAGCAACTCGGACGATAATGATCCCTTGGATTAGTTTAAATGTGCCTATTCCTCCTCTGTGACTAATTACGGCTGAATTCCGCGCATCCAGGAAGCTGGTTGGCATTTGCCGGTATCTGTGCGGACCTGCTGTGTTTGATTACCCGCTATTAGTTCACAGTAGTTGGACAGACCAGCCGACTTCCAGGATTGTCTCAATTATCAAGGTACCTTGTCACCTTTTCCGGCCAAGTTTTAACATCTTTGCATCATCCCCATGGATGGCATGTGCTTTAAACTTGACCCCCTCTAGGGGATTAGTGAAAACACTGGGTGCTTCCTCCTTAGGTGGCTAATGAAGGCCCTAGCAATGACAATAACACAGATTACTATAAAATAGCTCCTATTTCTGTCAGGGCTAAAAATACCCTTTCATTTATATTTTCTTTCAGACTAATGTCTCTGTCCAAAGTAAAGAATTGAAAAGGGGAGAGTCTGAATATCAACGTTATTAGACTAACAACACCGCATTTATTTAGGAGGATGGCTTACAAATGTGTCTATGAATTATAAATAATGTACACTAAGGCTGTAGAATAGAGGCACACTATAAAGTACTGCTTTTTTTTTTACCCAGGGGGTAATTTAATTTTTTTTCTCTTCCACTTGTGGATTGGTATTAAAGTTCCAAGTCCCAGTGGTGGGATCGATGGGCAGAGTTTTAATTGGGGCTCTCTGGTGATAATCTAGATTGGCAGCTGATGTCAATCAATTTCTAAAGAAGCTTCTGAGCCAATGATTAGGCTGTTCCTAGAGATGCGAGGCCCCATGGGGCCACGCAAAGGCTCCCAAGCACAGGAGAATGTTTCAGAACGGCTCGACTATCATTTTCAAAGTTGCTGGCTTACCTAGCAACACGCTGGTCCTGGCTTTCTGACTAAACCAACTAAGATACTATCATGGCACATGTTGGTCTCACATGAGTTTATAAGCAAAACAACGTCCCAAGTTCCGTAGAAGCTTCCATTGCATAAAATGATAACCCCAATGTATGTTCATGAAGCGGTTTACAGTTTTACATTATGTAACTGGGTCCCATTGTTAAAATAGCATCGTGGTGTTCTTTTCTGAGAAAAATATCTAAAGTTCACAAAACTGCACCCCCTCCTCTGTGCACAACCTACGGTTTTAGAAGTACTCTTTTATATGCATTAAGAATCTAACCCAATTTGAGATGAACATTTCACAATGGCTTAATCTTGTTAATTCAGATCTCTCTAATTTAATTCAAGTTGAATTGAGCTAAATTTATTTTTTTCCTCATCCCTGAATTGTGATGAATAATAAGGAGGATTCTAGTGGTAAAAGGAAAATGAATTGCCTGTTTCTCACAAGGCTAAACATACAACTTACCTTAGAACCTGGTAAATTTCACTCTTAGGTGTTTTCCTGAGAAAGTGGAAATACAAGCCCACCCTAAGATGTGCACCTGAGTATCCATGACAACTTTGGGGGGTACTTAAAAGCTGGAAACATTTCAAACACCCATCAGGGGGTGGACAACGCACTTAAACGTATCCAAATAACAAAGTATTCCTCAGCAACAAAATGTGGTCAACTATTGACACATGAGAATGAACCCCAAACACACAATGCTGAGTAAAGAAAGTCAGACCCAAGGATGCTGTGCTGCACAGTTTCATAGATGTGAGGTTCTAGAGTCTCTGGATGAGTCTGCTGTGACACAGAGCAGATCAGTGGCTACCTGGACCTAGGATGAAGTTACAGACCGAGGTATGGGAGGAAGGGTTCTTAGGTGTTAAAAAGGATCCCCACCTTGACAGCAGTGACACTTAACATTGGCATATAGCTGTGAAAACTCACAAATTATTCATCTAAAGTGTGAACACTTAATTGTTTTACAGCTTCTTCTCCATGCATTAGATTTTCTTACGTGATAGCCTATCACACAAGGTCATCACTAACAAAAGTCCCACCTGTCCCAGTGTCTCTACTTCACCTCCCTCTTATGTTCATGTGATCTAAGGTTATACTGCTCTGACTGCCTCAATCTCACCTGACGCTACTTTGTTTTTTGGCTTCAGCAGTTCCAGCAACCAAACAACATGGAGAATGGCAGAGTGTGAAGTTCCTCCGACAGGTCAGAAAGGGTGAGGTCCAGCCATTCTCCCCGGTACCCAAAGCTGCCCAGATTCTCACTTGTTCAGCTCCTGAGTATCCCTTGCGTCTTTACACAGCTGACTAGCCCCATCCCCACTGTCTCCATTTTGCTTTCCCTCAGTGTTTTCCCTCCTAACTGGTGTTCCCTGCTCTCATATCTTTGAAGCAAGAGGATGCTCCACACAATCTTCCAGTTTCCAGAGAGCAAAATCGTAGCCAAAGGCCTTGAGGTTTCAGGAAGGTCACTGACTTAGAGGAAAAAAAACAAGACATGGCAGAGAATGGGGTGGGTAAGGCATTGAGGAAAGAGTGGTGAGGGTCTCTTGTGCTTTCTCTATGGGGCTCTTAGAATCAAGATGTGGTGGTCTAGAGTAAACATTAGTACTGTTTAAAGTGTGTGAATGCATGTATGTATGTGTGTGCTAGTGCACATATTCATGTGTTCAGAGTGTGTGTGTGTGTGTGTGTGTGTGTGTGTGTGTAGAGAAGAAGATGACAACCTTTGGTGCTGGCCACTTTTCCTTTTTTGAGTCAGGGTCTTTCATTAGCCTAGGACTCACGTACCCAGTGATGTTAACCTGGCTGCCCAGCCAACCCCATGAATCCACCTATCTCCACCATTAAGTCTAAGATTTAATACTCACTTTTGATTTATTCATTTTTAATGTGTGTTCAGGAAGTTGAACTCAGATCCTCATGCTTGCAAGGCCGTGATAAAGTACTGACTTTATCAACCAAGTCATCTCCCAGGTCTTCAACACTTTTAATATATTTGTGCTTATTTTCTTCAGTGTTAGTGAACCCCTCATTGACTATGTTAATCCATTTCAACTATGTTCAAGGATATAGTCAAAGCTTCCTGGGAGTTGGTAAGTATGGCAATGACTATAGGAATTGAAAGCAGAGAATTCCTGGTAGAGATGAACCAAAGGTCCCAACTCAGCATCCACCCAGTCAGCATCCACCCAGCCCAGCATCCACCCAGAATAACATCAACCCAGACCAGCATCCACCTAGTGAGCATCCACCCAGACCAGCATCCACCCAGTTCAACATCCAACCAGTCCAGCGTCCACCCAGCTCAGCATCCACCCAGCCCAATATCCACCCAGCCCAGTACCTATCCAGCCCAGCATCCACCCAACTCAGCATCCAACCAGCACAGCATCCACCCAGTCCAGCGTTCACCCAGCTCAGTATCCACCCAGCCCAACATCCGCCCAGCCTTCCCAGTTTTTCTCCAGATCTCACTTTTCTTCCTGCTCTGAGATTTGGCCCTGTATGTATATAGTAGGGAGTGATTTCCTTTGTCTGTCGTGTCCTCCTCTGATTGCCAGAGAGGTGGTGATGGAGAGTGGTCACCAGGGAGAATGAAGGTGATAAGTCCGGGCTGCCTTGGTCCATTGTGAAAGGTCTGTAAGAGCCTTTCCCATCTCAACAAGCGCCTTTTAGCGAGACCTGGGACAGGAGAGCCTCCATTGAGACATTTTCCATCAACTGTGCACTTATCAGGAGAAACACTGGCTCCTCCCAGAGCTTCCCACCTGGAGCATTCTAAGAAAACGGCTTGCTAAAGGTTCTGGAACCGAAGAGCCACAGAAAATCAAACAAGTGAGCAGAAAATGAATTTGACTTTTGGCCTCAGGGGTAGGGAAGATGGAGATGGAAGCTGACAGGTTTCTATGTGACAGGTCTCGGCAGAGTCCCAATGGGTGACTCACAAGTCAGAGTAGCACTTCTTCATGGCCATCCTCAAACAAGGCCTAAGCACCCCTACATGGCCCCTGAGTACAAACTCTCCCAGGCTCAGTGGCAGGGGAGTCAGCACGCAGGACCTGCCTCCTCCAGTACAAAAAACACATTTTTGGATAAAGAGGCTTAAAGACAGCTTCAAAGACAATCGCTGGGCTTAGCCCAGCAGAGAGCTCAGTGCTCAAGCAACGGAGCATTCTATCATGTGGAGCCCGGGGACATAGCCTCTAGTTTCAGGTATTGCATGGTCCTGGCTGTTATTGGCGAACTAACTGAACCCTAAGTCTGTCACTTAGTCTTTGGTCTGTGTTTTGTTTTAACTGTGAGATAGAAAACTCATTGCCTTGTGGAATAGTAGGACGCAGAAACAGCAAGTATTCTAGAAATTAGTGACAACAAAAGATGAATTTGGTATTGGGGAAGAGTTTTCTAGTCGGGAAAGAGAAGGGTATATTCCATACAAGGTTAAAAAAGTTCTCAGAGGAGTGCAGAGGAGAAGAGGGAAGAGATGAACTGGCCAGGGTGTGGAAGAGGCTGTGGATTTTGAGAATAAGAAAGCAAGGAAGGGCAGGTGTTCGAAGCGGAATAGGGCAGGCACAGCTACTGTGTCCACTATTAGCATTGGTTTCCAACAAGCAACAGGGGGTGGCCTGCTGGCTCCTGGGTTAGACAGCTGAGCAGATGATGATAATTTAATTAAACCAAACACCCAGCACAGGAACTGGTGGGAAAATGATTAATGAAATCTCTGACATGATGACACGAAGTGTTCATGGGTCACCCAGCAGACATATGCATCCCACAGCCGGACAAATGGATCTAATGCTCAGGGTTGGGACCGAAGCCAGAAATGTTGATCCAGTGTTACCAGCTGATGTTGATCCAGAGAAGTTCACAGTTTCTTAATCTAAAGTCATGGATATTAGTAATTCTAAATTTTGTACAAGAAAAAAAAATAAACTTTTCTCTCTCCCCAGCATATTCATCAAGCAACGGACAATGTAGACCACTCCCCAGTGGCTTTCAGCGGGGTTTATATGCCACCAGGGGAAGCTCATGGAACTATTGTTGCCCATTGTTGGTTTTAATTATTTCAGCTGATCCTCTCAGTGGTCAATGGAGAAGGCTCTCCACTGAACAATCTGACACTGATGATGGATCCTGAGAGGAAGATTATCCTCACTTCCGAATTTCACATAAAGCAAAGACAAAGCTGTTAAGTGACTGAAATCTCAAGGCTTTGTTTCTCCATCCATCTCTCCCTCCCTCTCTTCGGCCTCTCTCCCTCCACCCCTCCTTTCCTCTCTCCCTCCCTCCACATAAGAGAGCACTGTTGCAGGTTCCCTGGTCAGTGGAATCCTAGCTCATAGCCTAGCTCCCTCCTTTGCCAGAGTCCCATGGACACAGAGCCAGAAACACCGCGCTAAGCACTGCTGGTTTCCAGGTCCTGAGAAACAAGGTAACTGCTGTGGTAAACATCTAAGTTCCCGGGTAACATGTTAAGATAAAATCAGAAAAGGAAATGAGAAATGGGTCGAGAAGGTTTAAGGACTTGAGCACGTTTCACTCTTCTGCTTGCTCATGGAGGGGACTTGGCAGGGTCTTGTTTCGCGTTTGATATCCATTTCTCTCCTTGCAAATGGAGATGCGCACTGACGCCAGGATCTATCCTAAACTCTCCACGTATGCAGAGCTGTCTTGTTTGCAAGCTGCTTCTGTGTGGTCGGCAGGACCTAATGGCAAAAGTCACTTAAACTTGAAAGCCAGGAAAATGAGATGGGCTTTAGGAGTTAAAACTCAAACCAGTGCCTATGAGTTGGGCCAGGAACACAAAACTAATTTTAAGCAGTGTTTGCTGTGTTTTCTGAGGGTCTGCATATACAACCAAAATACAATCCCTTTCTTCTTGTCAAGGAGTGATGGGAAGGGCCATGAAAGCTCTTTTTGCTGTCAAGAAAGAGTCCAGACTTTTTAGAGTATAATAGGCACTTGGGACTTGTTACTTTTTAAAACACTATGGCCAAGGGAAACTGAGAAGATGAGCTAAATAGATTATTCCAAGATATTAAGATTTAATATCAGTATATAAATTGTGAGAGTTTATTATAAAGGCTAACTTAGTGTCCCAAAAGAAGTCAGCCTGCTACACACAGGGCAAACTTCTGGGATCCCTGAGGTAGGGGTGTGTGTGTGTGTGTTCCTTCCAGGGAGTCATCATAGCTGTTTTGAGTTGGGCATTTACATATTTATTTTGATTTTATTGTACTGTGGGCTGAACCTAGAATTTCACTCATACCAGGCATGTCTTCTACCACTGAGCTATATCCCCAGCCCCCTTATAACTTTTTTAAAAATATTTACTTATTTTTATTTTATATGCAGGAGTATTTTGCCTGAAAGTATGTTATACCATATGCATGCAGAGACTATCAGGGCCAGAAGAGGGTGCTGGATACCCTGGAACTGTAGTTATAGATGGTTGTGAGCCCCCATATGGGTGCTGGGAATCAAAACCAGGTAGCCTGTAAGAGCAACAAGTGCTCCTAAGTAATAAGTTATGCCTCTAACCCATCTCCTCCCTTTTGTTTATTACTTTTTATTTTGAGAGAGCATCTCGCTAAGTTGCCCAGGCTGGCCTTGAACTTATGATCTTCTGGTGTCAACCTCCTAAGTAGCAGGAATTACAGGCTTGTGCCACAGCACCGGATGCTTTCTTGTCTTGCTCATCCATTTATCTCTATCATTCTGGCACCAATAACACAAAGAGAAATTGTTAGTCTTTTGTGGGGTTCCTAAACTCCTGAACCCCACCCCAATACCCTCAATGCTCCCATCCTGGTTACAAGAAAAATTATTAGGCTGCCCAAATTCATAGAGGAAAACAATGTTCAAGTTATTATCTTGTTATCCTCTTCTCTGGGAACTGATTGAATTCCTGAAAGCTCTTGAGGTGCCCCTGCTGGCAGTGAGGCTGGGGTTTGAAAGTGAAGAAGCAGAGCATGTGGGGAAATGTTTTCACTGCGTGATTTTCTTCTCACACCTGGTGACAGAATGAAATATGCAAGAGAGAGTGGAATGGGAATATAAATATTGCAATAAAGTCGGAAATGCCTTCATAGCTGGTGTAGGGATGAAATTTGGTTTGGTTATGGAAGGATGAGGCAAGGAGGACAATCAAAATGATCCCACAATGTTGATGAAACCCAGAGTGTGGTACCGGGTACAGAGTGCATTTAAGAGACGAAAGCGAGCTCCACCTGTGCTGGCTGCCATCAAGGAATTCTTTTATCCCTTGTTTCTCTCTCCTATTATGTGTAACACAACCAGACTGGAAGAGAAAAGATGTTCCCGGGGCTTTCTCTGGAGGTAAAGACTCCACCCCAATGACAGGACAAGGATTGATGCTATGAATTATCCACTTGTAAATGGAAATTAATACTCTAATTAGCAAAGTAGAAAAATCCATCTTACTGTAAATAGTGATACTTATAGACCGTGATATTCCTCCAGGGATTACTAGGTTATTTGAAAGGTATAAATCAAGAGCCTACAAAGAAGGCCAGAAATACCCAGAGCAGGCACACAGCTGAAACCAACAGGCTCACCACCAGCTTGCAAAAACAATAGGCAAAAGCAATTTTTAAAGATACATGGTTGTGAGTTTTGACATTCTGCTTGTGGAAGGAGTCCTCAGATAGGCTTTTAAATATTAAAACTGTCATCTAACAAAGCTTTCTAGCAGGACATTAGATTTAAAAAAGAAAGAAAGAAATTAGTACCAGAACAAAGGAGGAGATGAATGTTGTGTTTCAAGCCAAAGCCAGGGTCTCTGAGGATGAAATAAACATTTGATAGCCTAACTGAAAGGCATCTAATTGATGGCCACCCCATGACTGTTAAAAGTGGCGAATCTGCTTTCTCACCCAGCAACTTATTGGACTCTCAGAGAGAACACAGGACAAAGGGCAGGTCAGGATTCTAGCTCACACTGCCGAACAGGAGGGAAGGGTTTAAGGTTCACAGCCCCTGAGCCACAGGTAAAATACAGTCGAGCTTCTTCAGGTGGCCGCCATGATGAACACAGGGATCCACTTCAGTCACAGTAGGAAGGTGACTTTAATACAAGCTTAAAAATGAACAAGGTTGAATGGTTATGAAGACTGCTCCCATCCTCCCCATATATACGGATTCTGGAATGGGTGGCAGATTTTCCTCCTACTGTTCCTCTTACCACTCATTTAGTGCCATTGATTAAGAACTCTGGAAGCTATGGTGCACACAGTGACCCCCCCTCAAACCAATCCTTTTTATGCACACGTGTCTTCCCTTCTGGAACCTGGGAGGCCATAAAGCAGTCACTGGGTCTTGTCTTTCCTCCACTTTGCATTCTAGCGCAAGGGAATAGCATCATATCCAAGTTCAAGTGTTCAAAAACTCAATGGGGACAGACTTTCCAATGGTAAGAAGTGGGTTATATCACTGGCATGCAGAATGAAAGACAGTTGTATCTACCGGGAGAGTTAGAGGTGTCATGTGCTGCTTTCCAAACCACGCTCCTGTCTGTGTGCTTATGGTAAGATGAAGATGATTACATTGCTCCCTTCTTTCATATATATTGAAATATGTGTCTATATGTCAGATAGCAAGCTCAAATTGAGTCCCTCTCATGTTTCTGTTCTCTGACACTTTATACCACCACCCCTGCCCCTGCCAGGAATGCCAAGTCCTGTGGAGGGGTAGAGAGAATCCTGGGAACCCCCTAAGGGATTGTCCATACTAAGATCTACTCCTGCCCTGGTCCCTCCCATCCCCACCCACACAGACTCTCATAGAAGGACCTTTAGCACACACTCCTGAAACATCATGGACAAGACTCAGGTCAACTTTAAAAGGGAAAACGAGTGTACAGCAATCACTATTTTGTGTGACATGGAGAAAGGGGAATTAAAACCAACAGCTGAGTTTAAACAAAGAGCAGAAAACAAAGAGATCAAATTTGTAGACCATTTTTTCTAGGAAGTACTTTTGGGATTTTTCTCTCTGTTTTATGTTGCTTTTATGTAATATTTCAATATCTACTTGTAAGACATTACAATTTTTACTGAGGGCTGCTGAGATGGCTAAGTGGGTGAAGGAGCCTACCTCCAAGGCTGCCAGCCTGGGTTTGATCCCCAGTGCCCACTGATGGAAAGAGAAAACCAGCTCCCCCCAAAGTGGTCCTCTGACCTCCACACAAGTGCTATGGCGTGTCCTTCCCCCACTAAATAAATACAATGCAATAAAAAGAAAACAAAGTTTAAAAATATTATTGACGAGGCTAAAATTTGATCAGCATTCTCAAATCTAGTCAGCTACCCAGAGGTAACCCCATGTCTCTTGGGCATGAATCTCTCCACAGAGCTTTTTGATGTATCTTGATGTATGTATACGTGTCCACAGAAACACACAGTATTGTTTTATGTGTACATAAACAGAATCACACTCAGTCTGGAACTTTCCGTTTGTGTCCTTATGTACCTGACTACCCCGGTTAGTCATACCTAGATCTAACTCAGGAAAAACAGCAAAAGGTGTCACGGTCAATCAATGCAGAGGCCTCTGCTGAGCCAGTCCTGTGGTGGGCACTGGAGTCCTGTGAGGAACCAGCTGGGAAATAAAACCCTAAAACCCGCATCTCTAGTCAGACCCTGCTGACTCTCAAGCAAGCATATCCCCCCCACCAAGCCAGACTGACTTGAGTTTTCCCTGTAACCACAAATTCCCCTGTACAGCCAAGCATACAGATGTGGGTAGTACTCTAGGAAGACAATAGAAAAAAATGGATTTACACTACAGTAACAATTTTGAGTCCTAGCAGCAGTATGTAAAACATAGGGTTTTCCCCCATGTTTTTCTCCATCTTAGATATTATCTATTTTTTTTAATTTTTTTTCTCTTTGGATGCCTTAAAACAAATAGAATAGTAGCTTGTTTTCATCTACTACTGTAAGCTATTCTTTTATGCTTAGCGAAGAATTAAGCACAAACTGTCTAGTTTCACATCCCAGCTCTGCTGCACAGAAGCTATGCGACTTCAAGCTAATCACCAATCTCTCTGTGCCTCAGTTTGCTCCTTTCTAAATGGGAGACTAGTAACACCAACTTCGTGGGATCATGGTAAATATTAAATAATTCAATATACACAGGGCTTTAGACTTCTACCCTGTATATAGTTCGCTTATACTATTTGTCTTTGGCCACTCATCCTTTTTAAAAATAGCGCTTAGTGAGAAACTGAAATTAATTTAGATATTGACTCAACCAGAGATAGCCACTCAGGCAATCTCTGCCCTTGAGAGACACTCTGACATTTATCTCTATTGCTCATTTGGGTCTAGGTTTTATAATATAGTTTAATTTGGCAGATGAGAGCAAATCTCAATAGTAATATGTCTGTGAGAAATACATTGAAACATTTTAATTTTACAAGATTACAAACAATGGCAATTTGTTATTTTACACAAGATAAGAGTACAAAAATATATTTAAATTGCAATCACACTGGATCACTAGCCTTAGACAATTTCTAAGAAATATCTTTCCTAGACAATGTTTATATCATAAAATAATTCCTTCAAGTAAAAAATCCAACAAATCTCACCAATTCAGCATTCAGGTATTTAAATTAAAGCATCTATACAAAATGTATGAGATTATTATTTTCATTTTAAAAGTTAGCAAATAATTGGGGTCCCAATGTGATCTTTTTTCAAATCTTCCTCTTAAGGTGAAGATGTTGGCTCAGCAGTTAAGACAGCTTGCTGTGCAGCCATGAGGGCCAGGGTTCAGCTCCCAGCACCCACATATCAAGCCCCATATGCAGCCAATACCTGTGATTTCAGGTCTGGGAGGAATGGAAAAAGATCGCTGGAAATTGCTGGCTTCCAGCCCAGCCCAGAAAGTAAAGCCCAGGTTTAGGGAGAGGTGCTGCTTCAGAGAAATAGATGAAGTGTGGCAGAGACGGGTACCCACTTCCGCCCTCCATGTGCACGCTCAGGGGCACAAACCTGCACATATGTGCACATATACTCACACAGATACGCATATAAACAAATAAATCCTTTTTAAAATAAAATCTTATTCTGGGCTGGAGAGATGACTCAGCAGTTAAGAATGCAGGAGGTTTACAAAGTACTTTAACTCCAGATCCAGGGATCAACACTTTCTCTGGCCTCTGCAGGCATCCACACACTAATGGTGTATTCTCTCTCTCTCTCTCTACACACACACACACACTCTCTCTCTCTCTCTCTCTCTCTCTCTCTCTATATATATATATATATATATATATATATATATTTCTCTCACACACATACACACATAAAAATAAAATAAATCTTTCTAAGTACATTTTATTCTGATAAAAGGATATGGGAATTTGGAAAATATTTAACACTTAAAATATCCTTCAACTATCTGATAAAGCAACTATGTTATGAATTTATACTTATATATTCATAAGAAATTGTATGTATGTTATATATATCTTAATAAAATATGGGGTATATAATTTTGTTCAGTAGGCTTATTTGTGTAAAATATTAATGAATTTCTATTCACAGTGCTTGCTGGGTGCATTGGAAACACGCTATAGGAAGAAAAATCACACACACACACACACACACAAAACCGATGTCTGTTATTGTCTCTCCTCCAGTAAATCCTTCAATTAGTGTATGCAAAAACAATGCAGGGGTTTCAGCAGGCTTAGGGTGAAAT
Organism: Ondatra zibethicus; assembly: GCA_004026605.1. Lineage (NCBI taxonomy): Eukaryota > Metazoa > Chordata > Mammalia > Rodentia > Cricetidae > Ondatra > Ondatra zibethicus. Next base: position 169,690 of record PVIU01000473.1, read on the forward strand.
GTTAATGAGCCGCTGACATGTTGATGCTAATATGGGTGAGGTCCCCAGGATGTCATCTCAAGAGCACACCATCCCAGATCCTAATTTCCATAAACCCAGGAAGGGAGGCAGAACCTCTGGGATCTGAGATCTCTTCTGCTGGTGGGGACTTCAGTGCTGGTTTGGTTAACTTAACTGTTTGGTTGACTTAACTGTTTGCAGGAGCAACTGAGGGAAGAGAGCAAACCATTTAAAGAAATAAATTAGAAAGGCCATAACCTAAAATGCAGGGTTTTATGTGGAGACAGCCCCTAAGAGAGAGACAGAGCTCTCCACTCTCATTCCCTCACTTCCTTCTGCATTAATTACCCACTGCTGCCCTGGAACAAAAACCCCAGAACTGTTGTTCAAAACAATAACAATCACTAGTCATCTCACTGGGTCTATGGACCAGGAAGCAGCCTGGTCCGGTGACTCCAGAGTGTCCTCGTGAGGTTTTGGTCAGTCTGACTGTCCTGTCTCTCCATGAGTGCATGTCAGGGAGCAGGGCCAGCGTGTGGGCCTAAGGTAGGGTGAGGACTATAATATCACCTGGTTTTCAGAGATTCCTCAGCCTGAGAGGCAAGCCATGGAACGGAAGCTCTGCTTTTAAAACAGCTCAACCTAATAGAGAGAAAATCAGTGATGCTATTAGCAAAAGGCCTAAGTTCCTGGTCACAGGACTTTGCTAACACATGGGTGCGTGACTGGCAATATGGTGCTGCCCCGTCCTAATCTAATCTCTCTCTCTCTGTCTCTCTCTCTCTCCCCTCCCCCACACCCGATCCACACACACCTGCACCCTGAGCAAGCCATCTTATTCAAAGAGACCAAGATGAAAACTGCACACCATTAATGAACCTCTGTGCTTCTGTGGAAACATGAGAGAATTAGCCTAGATCAGGGGTGGCAAATTGGTTTTTGTTCACCCACTGTGCCATGCGAAAGCCGCCACCTTCAGAGTTTTGACAGTCAGTCTCAGACGGAATGATGACACCCATGTAGGCAATGACATCGCTGAGGTCTGACAGCAGAAAGTGGTGGCATTTCTTTGCCATCCTTGGACTAAGCCACCAATCTGGTCCTTTGTGTGTGCAGTGGGGGACACTCTAACCTTCCCGGGCCTTTCTACATACAATGGGACTGTTCTGAAAGCAGCTTCTGCACCATCCAGTTCTGGATACCCAGATCAGTCATAATCAGCAGGCCTCAGAACTCTCTTTTGTAAATAACCAGCTGGTGGCTTAATTGAATTCACCCAGTTGTTTTCAAACTAACCAAATTCAGTCTTCCCTTCAAACCAGCCTGCCTGCCTGTAAGTCGCTATGCGATGATATACGTTATTTTAAACTCTCCTTATTTTTAATGATGTAAACAATGAGAACCCAAGTAAGAGAAAGGAGTGAACACATTTCTTCCCATTTTACCATCTGTTTGAAGCCGCTGATGTAATTCCAGTTTGAAATTGCATTAGCCCTCGCCTCCTGGATTCCTTCCTTACTTCCTTTTGCATTTCAGGCCTTCAGAGAAAGCACTGCCTCAAGGATGCTGGTCAATTATTGCAAAGCTACCATGTGGCTCTGGCCATTTTCAAACTGGTCTCCGGATTTCCTTCCCCAGGAGCTAGGCTGAGTGGAAACCGGAGCTCTCTGAGCTTAAATGTATTTGGTACTTAAGGTTTGATTAGTGATGTTTTCAGCAATATCATCAACATCAGCAGATTTGTTTATGCCTCGGAGGATGGCGGAGATGAAGAGCTGTGGTCCTGCATACTCAATCACTGCACATTAACTGTTTGGAGTTTTAGCTTTTGGATTGTGCATGAGAATTTAATTTTCATTTTGTTTTCAAACACACAGCTGCTTTCCTCTGGTTTGGGTAGCACTGTGGGAGAGACGTCTTCTGGTTCTGTGTGAAAGTTTTGTGTGGGGGGGACTGTCATTCATGAGGATCCATTCAAAAGGAAATTTTCTCTGGGAGAAGCATGTGAAGTCGCGTTGCTTGGGGATGAACTGGGGACACGGATCCAGCCCTGATTTTTGTCATTCTGAGCTATCCACCAGGTCGGTGTTGGTGGGTGTGGAGACACACGTGGGACCCAATTAGGGCAATCAGGAACCTGGCAGCTTCCTTTGCTCTCCTGGGCCTCCGTTCCTCCACCTTGCATTATATTAGCTTCCTTGAACATCTCCACTCTAAACCAAAGCTGCTGATGTGGGCATCTTGACCCCTTTACCTGAAGGCACCCAAGGCAGGGGCACTGCTTGGGGAGAAGATATTGTAGTTGTCGGCAAAGGAGCACAGCTGAGAGCAAACTCAGCTCTGACACCCTTCGCTACTTAAGATGGCGCAGGACCACCTGTGGATATCTGTTCTTTTTGTTTGGCTTTTTGGTTTATGGTTTGTTTGTTTTTCGGGAAATTTCTCTGTGTAGCCTTGGCTGTCTTGGAACTCGAGCTGTAGACCAGGTTGACCTGGAACACACAGAGATCCGCCTGCCTCTGCATCCTGAGTGCTGGGATTAAAGCCGCACACCACCATTGCCACCTAGCGGGTATTTGTTCTTAATATCAGTACCTGGGTTCCATACTCAACTGGCAAATTGAAAAGCTGAGGTGCTGGGGACTGGGTTCTCGGATGAGTTTGTGTTGTTCCATGGCTGATTCTGAGCCAAGAGAAGCAAGGACTCTTGCAAATAGCAGGCAAAACAGATGAGGGAAGAGACCAGGACTTCAATCATGACCCAAATACTAAAGCTCCCAAGAAAATGCAGAGAAGAGGGAAAGACTGACACAGCCAGGGGACACCAAGAACCCTTAGCAGAGGCAGTGACATCTGCACCAGATCTTAAAAGATGAGTTGGAATTTTCTCTTGGGGAGAAAGAGGATCACGGGGAGCAGGAGGGCATTGAAAGTCACCACCCAGAGTGTGTGGCAAAGCAGGTGTGAAAACCACATGCCTCTTTAGCTAATCATCTCTTCTAGTATCTCACGGGGTGTGAGAGATAGGCAGTTATATTTTCTCCTCTGTGGGTACTTTGGCTGGAACTTGGAGAAGGGACCAGCAGGGACTGAGCAGTCTCTATCAGTGATGCAGACCAACTCCCAGTCATGGTGTGGGAATTGGCCCAAGAAGCCTTGTTCACAACCAAAGGTCATAGTATCCTGGCATGTTGCAGTCCATGGTGAGAGGGCTTGGGTAATGCTTTAGTGACAGTGACACAAGACGCAGCAAAAGGGAGCTCGGCTCCACCCCCTCACCAGCCATGAGCCTCCCACTATCCCCTGGAGGAATGAGTCAAGTGCTCAGTCTGTTTCCTTCCTCGCATAACGGAAATAAGGACATCTCCAAGTTCTTAGAAGCTAGTGTTATTTACTGCTACTGCTGTTATGGATGCTGTTCCTAGAAAAGCTTTAGAAGGCACACATGCACTTGAAGAGATTCAAGTATATGTTGAATGTCTACTCACTTGCTTTGTTAAATAGTGGAACAAGAATAAGGAGGAAGCTTTTGATGGGTTGCATGTGGTTGTGTTGCTACCTAGGACAGTAAACAAGATTTGCAAACATTCCCAGAGATCAGCTAGTGACACAGGCATCCTGAGTGGGGCTGCCAAATGCAACACAGGACACCCGCTGTTTACAAAGTTCAGATAGGCAACGAGTAATTTCTCAGTATCATTTGTCTCAACTATTAGTATGTGATGTATTAAAAATATGTAAGTAAGGAGATAGGGGGTCCATATTCCTAGGCTGTGGTTCCACGGCTGGAATCCTTCCTAGAAAGGACGGGATCCATGGCCTTCAGAAGGGGAATTTCCACAACTGGGACCAGACCATCTTTCCTGAGAGATCTCCAGGAAGCTGATTTTAGTCCCTGAAGATGAAAAAAGATTTGCAAAGATGGGAACCACACTGGCCGTTGCATTCCAGGAAAAAACAGAATGCAGAATCCAGAGGGTGTTCAGGGCTTTGGAACCACTGAGGAGACACAAGGGCGGAGAGGTGTCTGGATGGGTTGAGGTGGAGCTCGGAGAGACATATGGTCAGGGAAGTGTTTAAGAACCAGGAGATCAGGACTTTAAGAAATTAGATTGAATGAGTTACTACCCAATTCCGGAATTACTCATTCTGTTTCCTTTCTTAATGGCCTTCATTATAGATATTTGAGTTCCCCCAAGCATGACATTTTCCCCTTTATTATGATGAGTTTGTTTGTTTCTTTGTTTGTTATAATTCTTCTATGCTCGGCTAATGAAATGTTGTCCGACAGATAGGAGCAGCAAGAATCAATGATTATCTAACAAGTAATAAACTGAGCCCAGTCAAACACACTTGTCATTGGAAGTCTTGTTCCGTTCTCTGAAGCATGCATGGCAGAGTGAGTTTATCTAATTAGAAGCGGCTTCCACTGGAAGCCGTCCAAGAGGACAGTGGGTGCGTGCTGCGGCAGTTCAGGTCTCCTTCGATTTTAGAGGTCTTCCACAAAGAAAATACGAAGGCAGTTAACACAAACCCCTGCGTACTGTGATTTTCTTCACATGTGTCTATGGACTGCAACCTCCCCTTTCGGCTGTTGGGACGGAGACCTTGGTCCTCAGGACAAAGCAGACACAAAGGATATAAAAACACACCACGTTCTATTGGTGCTTTTCCCAGATTTAGAAGAAAACATCTTGCCATTTCTTGATTAATTACTCCATGGAAGTTGCAGAGAGGCGAGCTTGGCGCCACACCATGAAGGGCTGCCGTGTGGTCAAAGAAACACTGCCAGGCTTGGTGAGGGGGATTGGGGTTTGGGTTTCAGGTGTCTCACCAATTTTTCACCTGATCTTGGGTGAACTGCTTCTCCCTTTTCCCCTCGTGCTCCCATGTCCTTATTTATAAAACAAGAAGCGGGTCATTATGCCTCCTTTCAACTGCCCCGTTCTGAAATCCAAGAAGCTGTCGGCAGAGGTGACCCCAGACAATTCAAGAGCATTGAGGTTCATTCCTAGAATGGCGGAGATTGGAGGAGAGGAGCCCTATCTTAAGGATAGGTATAAATGACTGGGAAGACTTTAAAATTGTTTTATTCTGAGTAAGTGACCATGGTGTATGCAAAGACTGGTCTAGAAGAAAGAGTGTTGCTGGAAGGCTCTTTGGATTGCCCATTGTTGTTGTTGTATTAAATGAGCTGGAGGCTGTACTGTGACAACACCTAGCATAGATCTCCTTGGAAATCATGGAATAGGTTGTTTCGAGCAACTCTCCTGCTGGAAACATCTAAAAATACAGATTTTTGAAAATCTGCTTAAAAGCACCAAAGAGATGACAAGAAAAGAAAAAAATTATCATATTAAAAGTAAAGAGAAATGAAGACAAATTAGAACCAAGTATCGTGGCACATACATAGGAAAATGCCATAAGGAATCCCATGACTTTGTAAACTAACTTTAAGGAATTTACTTTAAAAGGAAAAAAATAAAGAGAAAGGAAAAGAAAATTCTCCCGGGGAAAGCAGGCCTCGTTACTCCTGCTAAGCTGAGCATATGTGCCGAACCTTAGAAGCTGGAAACTTTGTTTCCACAGCATGGAGAGCTGAGATGCACAGAAATGAAATCAAAGCCCACAGCCTCACACTGTGAAGCATCTGCAAGAAGACCCCCCCCCACCAAACTGGGACCTCACAAACGTTCCCTTCAGGATGAGGTAAGCCAGAGGTGGTCCAGCACCCACAGCATCAATGCCTGGCTCCAGGCTCCTCAGTCTTTTCCAGACTCCTGCAACTGAAAAGTACGGCCCTTGGGTCTGCAGCATCAGTTCAGGGACCGCAAAGGAAATATAAGTCCTTAGGCTCCACCCTGGGCTACGTGTATAAGAGTCTGTATCTCTAGCAAAGTTCCAAGTGTTGAGTAGTTGTCAGTTTGACACAACCCAGACACATCTCGGAAGAGGGAATCTCAGCTGAGGAACTGCCTCCATCAGACTGACTTGCGAACCAGTGTCTGGGGGAATTTTCTTGATTACTGACTGATGATAAAAGATGCTCTAGCCTACAATGGATGGTAATAAACCTGGGCAGGTAATCCTGGAGAGTATACAAAAGCAAACTGAGCAAGCCACAGGGAGCAAGGCAGTAAGCAGCATTCCTCCATGACCTCTGCTTCAGTTCCTGCCACCAGGCTCCTGCTTGAGTTCCTGCCTTGGCTTCCTTTCATGATGGGAGTGTGGTCTCTATGTGTAAGGCAAATCAACCCCTTTCTCCCCAAGTTGCTTTTGCCAGAGTGTCTTTATCACAGCATTAGAAAGCAAGTAGGACACCCTAAAAGCGATCCAAAATCCACTGGAGGTAAGTATACTTTTGTTGGTTTTATTCCTTGAAATAAGATTTTTCTAATGCAGCTTACAGTAAAATATCAAAGATAACAGCACAATAAAATAAAATAAAATGGGCTCCATAAGAGACGGTCAGGAAAACAACAGAGAACAGAAACAAGCCCAGAGACTTCAGAGACTGAGACTATCGGAATTGATCTATAACATAACCACTGATACAACAGTAAATATGAGCGTAAGCATGAAAAAATAAAAAGTTAATCTTCAGACGTCCCCTTTAAGTAGGAACCTACAGAAATGGACAGTAGACTTGGTAAATAACCAAGGAGAAATTCTACACTTGTTCAGCAGAACTTACCCATGTGTGGGTGACTGTCATGGGCAGTGAGTTTCCTGTCACTTAGGAAGTGTGAAGCAGTTATTAGTGGAATGTACCTAAAGCACATTCATTCCGTTGCATCGTTCAATCCTCATGGGAATCGTCAATAAGCATTGTTGTCGTTCACATTTCATAGCAATATTCATCCACCATAGAAAACTTTGAAAAGATTTTGAACAACAAAATGGAGCAATTTAAAGCCTCCTCTAATTTTACCACCTAGAGACAACTTTAACACTGTGGATATTTGGTTCATTTTCTCCACGTTCCCCCCACCCCATTTTTTGAGAGAGGGTGGATTACATGTTGAATATACAATTTTATCGATTGCTTCTACTTCTTAACAATGGATCGGAACCCTCTTCTTCCTAAGTTAATAAATATACAACCTCTGCAGGATGCTTGGTGTTTGCCTGGTTAAGCTCTTGCGTGGGTGTATGACAACTTATTTGAAAAAACTTCTATTACAAGCATTTAAGTTGATGCCTTTCATGTGAAAATAGCATCTTGTGCCTCTAGCCTTCTGCATAGCCTTAATTATTTCCCCAGGATACAATCCTAGGCATAGCAATGGATTTGTGCTTGGATTTTGACAATTTTTCCTTTTTGAGGGTTCCCAATAGCAATGCGCAAATATGAACATTGCCCTGTAAGTTAAACAGACTGTTTCTTTTGTGTTTCTTGGCTATTGGATTTGTTTTCTTTTGTAAATTAAATAAAGTTCATGTGGTACTACACTGTCCAGCCCACAGAAATCAAGACTGCAAATGTCATTTACTATTATCACCCTTGTCCTAAGGTAGCAACCCTTGGACATTGTAAGTGCCAACCCTAAACTTGTCAATATATTTACATTTAAACACATTTATTTTATTGACTGGAACCACACATGTATCTACATTTTTATATGAACAAATTCATGAGCCTTAATCCTTTTTCCGCCTTTGGCAGCAGGCTTAAAAAGGCCCTTTCTGTTCTCAGCATATATAAATATTACTTAAATGTTCATCTTACAGAATCTTGGTGGCTTCATACATTATATGCAAACCCATAATAGAGCAAGAATTTATTTTCGTCTAAAGGTGGGAGAAAGACCAGAGTCTTTTCACAAAAGGACAAATGGTTTACCTACTCAACACTTGCAGTATTTTTTTTTCAACTGTAACAGTAACATTTTGAATCAAGATCTGCAAATAGCCCCTTCTGAGTGGAAAGGAATTAATTGCTGCGTGTCAGAAGTCAGCATGGGGCCAGCGCTGTTAAACACACTAATGGCTGCAGTGAATGGGGCTCTGGCAAGCAGACTGCAAGCTTCTCCCTGTCCAGTGGTGACTTAAGTGGGTGACTTAGAGCCCAACACGACAGTGAAGAAAACCAGACAGCCCTCAGTGTCAGCAGAGAGTGTGCCTGCGGTGTCTGGTTGTCGTCTGCTGGGAGGCTCATCCGAGTCCTTGGCCCTCACAGTGTAAATCCAAAAGAGGAGAGAGCTGAGAACGCCCCAGGCCTGGAAAGACCATGCCCAGGTCTTCTCCTGGTGAGAACTTGGCAGTGCCCTGGGCTAGAGCTTCTCCGACATGGCTGGCCTCTTCGCTCCGTGGACTTCCAGAGGATACCTGCTTTCCTGCCTGCCATACTTTGTCCTTTTCTTCAAAGTTCACATTTCAGATTAAAATGATTCTTCTCTAGAATGTTTCTGTGCTGTATGGCTGATCTTTAGTGAAGAGACCTTCTGCCTTTGAACTGTTGGTCCTGTCTGTCACTGCTGACAAGAGTCGAGGCTATAAGGGCAATTTGATCCCATGTGTTTTAACTCAAACCCATAAGCCACGCTGGCCAGTAGGAAGGAAAGCCCCCAGAAACGATGTGACCCAGGGGACACAGTGGGTCAGGACAGATCTGAAACTTGACATGAAAACTAAAGTCCTGTTGAGTGCCCTTTCTGCCACCTAAGTGGCTCCCTTCCCATCTATGTCAGTGTTTCTCAGGAATCCTGTTTTAACAAGGGCTGGGGAGAGAGTCCAGTTAGTAAAGTGTTTGTCTTGCAAGCATCAGGATATTCCCCCTCTCCATTTGCCCTCTTCTTTTCGGAACTCAGTGCAGGCTCAGGTCTGAGACCCATGCAGTTCCAATAATATGTCACCCTGGAGTTTTTGTTAATTCTATTTGGGTAAAATCATCACTCTGCAGAGATGAATGAAGCTAGTGTCATCTTGTCTTTGAGGGAAGGGTTTGCCTAAGACTCGAACCCACACACAGGCAGGTGAACCTGAAAGAGACAGATGGGATGTCAGAACTTCAGGATGCCGTATGAACTCGAAATCCAGCAACCATAAAAGAAAACATCCCCAGTTCCATAGCCCTGTGAGCTAACAGGTTCTTTCTCTTCTACGTGCAAGCCTTCAAAGGTTGAGTTTCCGTCGCTTGCAACCCATAGGTCTGAGGCCTGTGAGTCTTTGGCACTCACAGGCAGTGTCCCCACTGCCCCACCCCCAGCCCCTCTGCATCCATACTAGCCACCTTACATTCCCAAAATGACCGAGTCAATACCTCTGATTTAAAGATGTGAACTTCTGCTCCTTGATGAGATGCCAGATCAGCAGAACTTCAATTCTCCTTGAGCAGGAATACCATCCAGCAGGCTAGCCATGAACGCCGCAGGTAGGGGCCATGGGTGATGTGAATCTCACAGAGGACTGATCCTGTTAGTTAACTCTGGAACAGCTTCCTTTCCTTTCTGTGAGACAATGCCTTCCCCTAACTGTGCTGATGAAATGGGTACTGTCATGGTCTTTGTCCTATGTGACCAAAGTTGTTGGCCTGGGGAGTTACCTGCCTAAGAATGGATGGAGAAGTAAGCCTCGAATCCTTACAACAGTGGAGGTGGACAGGTAAGAGCAGGAGCCATTGGTGAACAAGTCTCTTATTCTGTACGAGGAATAGGCTTGAAAGAAGGAAGAGGCTGCAGAGAGGGAATGCGGAGATGGGCAGGTAAGAGCAGGTGGCTTCTACCCCTGAATGCTATCCGCCCTTGAAAGCTCACTCCACCAAGTTTCCTTTGAAGAACTTAACTGAATTAAATGTCTACCATTTGTAATACAAAAGGCTTCACACAGCTCTAGGAGCTCCAAGGCCAGACTTGCTTCCATCTTGCCAGTTAGCCACCCATTAAATCAAGGACTTAGCCCTGTTATACAGTAGAATTACCAGGTTCACTTTTGACGTGCGCCATTTTGAGAGACAAACCCAGGGGTAGAAGTTCTCTAATGCATGTGGAAATTTGAAAACCACTGCAGAGGTGATCAGCTCACCAAACTACCTCTAAATAGGACACGTGGCAACGGGCTATGAGGGGAAGACCACTAGGTGGATTTAGCAGCGGGAAGGGCTGCAAGCGGACCACATTTTAGCCACAAGTTCCATGATGGTGCGAAAGTCTCTTGGTCAAACCGCAGCGTCTCCCGCGCAACATGGAAATAACTACTGTGATGTTTCCCTCACAGAGCCCATGTGTGGAAAAGCCTAGAAATGCAGGGATCCTACGCCGGCGTCTCCTAAAACAGATGCCCCACTCCTCATCCAGGGGGGATGGGATACTGCGGCAGCAGGCACCCCATAGTTCCTGGAGTCCAGACTGAAACTTGAGGAGGGAGCGGCTGAACCCCGCAGAAAACGCCCCCACCCATTGTCCTCCTTTACCGCCCCACCCTCATCCTCAAGGTTCCTTGCAGGAGCAGCGCCTCCAAGATTCCTGTCAACAGCCAGTCACCCATCAAGGCTACTTCATGATCAAATCAGCCCTCCCAGGCCTTTTCCTAAAGGATTTTAATCTCTGTCCTTGTTCTCCATGGCTTTTTTTTTCCACCACTCTTCGGCTTAATAAACACCCTCGCTGAGGGCTTCAGCGCCGCTGGAAGTGTCCTCAAGGAGCAATTCTAAGTCCTCAGTAGCTCTGTAGTCATCAGGTGAAGGAATAACTGATCTCAATCAGGAACACCTGGTTTCCTAATTGCACAAATGATTATAATTCAATAATAAAAGTCAATTTAACTAACTTAATTCAGATTGCTTTAACCTCTCCCAGGCGGTTGAGAAGTGAATGAGCAAGCGGGGAAGTGAAAAAGAAAGACAGAGGTCTGTCTACGCCACCTGGCCAAAGGGGGCCCGAGATGTAACTGCTTTGGGTTTCCTCCCACGGTAGGTAAACACGGGCTCTCGCTCTTGAGCTTCTACTTACCAGAGGTTCTGTGCAGGAAGCCCTTGCCCCACCTGTCCACTTTTCCGAGTTAAGCTCACCTTGCTTAGAGGAGTTGGGGAGTGCCAGGAGCTGTGGAGACACCCAGTGCTCTCCAGGGACTTGAAGGAGTTGGGTCACCCTAACATGGTTTTGTGGGTTTTCTAATATTTTCATAGAGCAGCAGGAAACTGGGGCCTACTGAACTGAAGTGTTGTTTGGCATGCGCAGATGAAGACCTGGGCTTTCTGAGCCCTAAGCCCTTTGCTCCCCACCATGGCAGAGAGCCCTGAGCTTTGCAGGCTCTTGAACCTCAACAAGACTTCAGCTGCTCCTGGTGAATTTTAGTTGCTGCCCCGTGAGTCTGAGCCCCTGTGATGCTGCCAAGAGGCTGCTGGTAGGAGAAGGTCTTCTCTGCCACCTTCTCTCTCTCAGAAATAGCTTTGCTTTTAGTCTCCAACAGCCATTGGTTCACGACAACCAGTCAAAGGTGGGCACACAATGCTGGTTTGTGGATGCCTTCAACTTCCTGAAACCTGGAGATTGAGATTAGGGAATGTGACTAAGGCCCCCAGAAGTGTGCCAAGCTGTAGGAATACCCAGAGACTAGGTCCTGCCTCTGTTTTCTGGGTGGGGCAGGAAGAGGAAGATAACATGGGGTCTCACTCATCCATGTCACTCAGTAAACACTCATAGAGTGTCTACCAACTCCTAGACTGAGCATTGACTCTCACCAGAGTGGCACCACAGTGGGATGACTACTACCCCAAAACCATCATGGAAAATAATGCCACCTCCCATTTATGTGAAACCCTAGGTGGGTCCTGTCAGAAGCCCCTTGTGTAGAAGGGGAATCTGAGATTAAGAGGATTGAAGCACTTTACCCAGGTTCTCAGAATTAAAAAAAAATAAAGAAAAGAAAGAGAGAAAGAGAGAGAGAGAGAGAGAGAGAGAGAGAGAAAGAAAGAAAGAAAGAAAGAAAAAAAGAAAGAAAGAAAGAAAGAAAGGGGTTCCTCACACCTTTAATCCCATAATACCAGCACTTGGGAGACAGAAGTAGGTGGATCTCTGTAAGTTTGAGGCCAGCCTGGTCTACAAGAGCTAGTTCCAGGACAGGCACCAAAGCTATACAGAGAAACCCTGTCTCGAAAAAAAGAATGCACAGAGTTCAGGTTCAAACCTAGGTGCCTAGATTTAATGCCTGAGACCTTAACCACTCCTCTACATAAAATTTGTTGGTCTGTGGCCCTACCTCCTTGAGCCCATGGCCTGTGAGGGGTTACAGACATGCTCATGAATAATGATGATTCAATACGAAAGCATCAGCAGAGGCGCACATGGGCCATGGTGGTAGAACTTGGAGGAGATAGATGAATGGATTCTGCATACAATGACTGTTGAAACATTTGACGGTAATGCTGAATCTTGGGTAGGGGAAGCGATTTCCAAAGTAATGAGGAGACATCAAACTGCCAAATGTTTTAATTGTGGTAAAATAGGACATCTGAGAAAGGATTGTAGGCAAGGAATTTCTAGGAATAATATCTCCTCTGGGAATGACAAAAATAGGAGACCTTGGCCTTCAGGTGTATGTAGGAAGTGTGGTAAAGGCTGACATTGGACCAATGAATGCAGATCAACAACAGACAGACAAAGCAATCCAATACCATCAGGAAACTCCTTGAGGGGCCTTTCGCAGGTCCCCGAGCCAAAAGTGGCCCAGTCATTCCCTGCAACTGTGGAGGACATGTCACACCAGGAAAATTAAAAAATCCAGAGCCATCTGTAAAAGACCATACTGTTCTAATGATGGCATAAGCATGAAACATGAGTCAAAATTTCAAATAGGAAATAAGAAAGGTATATTCTGGCAAACCTCTATAAATGATCAGAGACCAAAGCTAAGAGTGCATATAAATGGAATTGTAATTGTTGGCTTGATAGACACAGGAACGGATGTGAGTATCATCACTCCAGAATCTTGGCATCCAAACTGGCCTCTTCAAGAGGCAGATGTTCAATTACTAGGAACTGGAACCATATCTCAGGTTAAACAAAGCACAAGATGGGTTGACTATATTGGGACAGACAGTCAAAGAGGGAAGCTGAAGCCATATGTAGCTGATATTGCAATAAATTTATGGGGCCGTGACCTGCTACAGCAATGGAATACCCAGATTAACATTCCTGCAGTCCCAGGAACTCATAATTCTGGGAAGGATATAATAAGGTATTATGGACAAAGGTCACCAGCCATTTAGGCTATACAAGAACATAAAGCAACTAGCAAACCTTTAGAGGTACCAACAGCCCTACCTTTAAAATGGTTAACTGAGAAGCCAATATGGATCAAGCAGTGGCCTCTAGCTAAAGTTAAATTACAGACTTTGGAACAGCTGGTACGAGAGCAACTAGATGCTCACCATATTGAAGAATCAACCAGCCCTTGGAATTCTCCTGTGTTGTTGTAAAAAAGAAATCTGGTAAATGGAGAATGGTGACAGATCTAAGAGCTATCAACAAGGTAATTCAACATATGGGTCCTCTACAATCTGGAATTCCTTTGCCTTCTCTATTACCAAAAGGATGACCTCTTATAGTTATTGATTTGAAAGATTGTTTCTTCACTATACCTTTACAAGAAAAGGATAGATAAAAATTTGCCTTCACAGTGCCTACTTATAATAATTCTCAGCCTTCTAGGAGATATCAATGGACTGTCCTCCCACAGGGGATGGTCAATAGTCTCACATTGTGCCAATATTTTGTAAGTCAGCCATTGGAAATAATACATAAGCAATTTTCTAAGTCTATAATTTACCATTACATGGATGACATTTTTTCTATCTGATTCAAACAAAGATACTTTTAGAAAGAATGTTTGAGGAAGTAAAGATAGTTTTACCTAAATGGGGATTGCAGATTGCTCCTGAAAAAATACAGAGAGGAGATTCTATCAATTACCTAGGTTATAAGATAGGTTTACAAAAAATTAGGACACAAAAGGCACAAATTAGGAGAGACCAGTTATGGACTCTTAATGGCTTTCAAAGATTGTTAGGAGACATTTCCAGTCTACAACTGGCTGTTGGGATAACACCTGCTCTAATAATTTATTTAAATAAAACCTTAGATGGTGATAAAGATTTGAATAGTCCCAAAGAATTAACAGCTGAAGCAGAAAAGGAAAAAGGTTGAGGAAAAATTGCAGGAGGCACATGTGGATAGGGTGAATCCAGAGCTTAGTTGTATTCTAGTCATATTGCCTTCCAGACTTTCTCCTATGGGAATTTTAATGCAGAGGGAAGATATTATTTTAGAATGTATCTTTTAACCACATAAACCAAGTAAAAAATTAAAACTTATGTGGAAAAAGTCTCTGAATTATAAAAGATAAATTGAGACTTCATCAACTTGCAGGTATAGACAGACCCAGCAGAAATTATAGTGCCTTTCACTACTGATGAAATAAAAAAGTTATGGGAAGACAATGAACCATGCAAAGAGCTTGTGCTAATTATTTGGGAGAAATTAATAGTAACTATCCCAAAAGTGATAGACTTAATCTTATAAGAGAACTTCTTGGATTCTTCCCCGAATTGTACATGATGCCCCAATAACTGGAGCCCATACATTTTATACTGATGAAAATAAATCAGGGAAGACAGGTTACAAATCAGAAGAATTAAGTAAGGTAGAACAAAGCACTTATAATTCTGTCCAGAAGGCAGAATTATATGCCATTCTCATGGTGCTAAGGGATTTTAAAGAACCTCTTAATATCGTTACTGATTCACAATATGCAAAAGAGTTATCTTGCATATTGAAGGCGCTGAATTTATACCAGATGATACAGAATTGACTTCATTGTTTATCCAGGTGCAAGACATAATCAGGAATAGGCTTTGTCCTATGTACATAACACACATCCAATCCCGTATGGGTCTGCCAGGTCCTCTAGCACAAGGTAATGCAGAAATCGATCAATTATTGATTGGAAGCATGTTGCAGGCCTCAGAATTTCATAAAGAAAATCACATCAATAGCAAAGGTTTAAAGAAAGAGTTTTCTATTACATGGCAACAAGCTAAGGATATTGTAAAGAGATGCCCTACTTGCTCTTTCTATAACCAAACACCGCTACCTGCAGGGACTAACCCAAAGGGTACTCAAAGGAATGTAATCTGGCAGATGGATGTGTTCAACTTTGCAGAACTTGAAAAATTAAAATATGTACATCACACCATTTACACTTATTCGGGCTTTCAGTGGGCAACTGCTTTAAGCTCAGAAAAGGCTGATTCAGTAATCACACATTTATTAGAAGTTATGCCCATCATGGGTATATCTACACAAATAAAGACAGATAATGGTCCAGCATATGTCTCTAGGAAAATGAAATGGTTTTTTTGCTTATTATAATATTAAGCATGTTACAGGTATACCACACAATCCTACAGGTCAAGCAGTAATAGAAAGATCAAATCGAACTATAAAGGATATAAACAAACATAAAGGGGTGGAA
Source organism: Ondatra zibethicus (assembly GCA_004026605.1). NCBI lineage: Eukaryota > Metazoa > Chordata > Mammalia > Rodentia > Cricetidae > Ondatra > Ondatra zibethicus. The sequence goes on from PVIU01000473.1 coordinate 185,161, forward strand.
AATGCCCCCAGAAATAGATTACATAATGCTTTATTAACCTTGAATTTTCTTAACACTAATGAGAAAGGGACAACAGCAGCAGAAAGACATTGGATAATGGAAAAGTTTGCTGAACTAAATCAACCGGTTTATTTCCGGATGTGCTGACCTCGCAATGGAAGCCAGGAGGTGTGCTGCATTGGGGAAGGGGTTTTGCTCTTGTTTCCACAGGAGAAGAAAAATTGTGGATACCATCAAAATTAATAAAGTTTGGTTTGAAGAGGAGAAACCTCTTGGAAAGGAGCCATGACAGCTCATCCACAATGATAATAATCATACAGGTGGTAAGGAAAGTGTATAGGATGGGGGCAGAGTTCTGTTCTTTTCTTTGCAGAAAACCACTCATCATTGAAAAATTCAAGAGACCCTGGATGTCTAAATATTGACAGATGGAAAAATAACTAACCAATAAGGATCATCAAAACTATCGAATATGATCCATAAGAACCAAAATTAAAACATATATGTTTATATATATGTATGTATTTATATTTATAAATAAATAGAGCTGATTTTGGAGTTGGACAATGGCTCTGTCCTTCTTTAAATCCAAGCATGTTGTTAAAAGAAAAATTCAGAATTTCTGTCTCATGTCAAGAGCCATCTGTCAGGAATCTTTTTGAAAAAAAAGAAAGATAATAGATTGGTATGAGCTTACTCACACTAATAATAATAGTGAGTAATAGAGTACTTGTGAGTTATTATTTATAGACAATTACATTGGTATAGATTCTTGTATATTGATACAAAGTTAAATTATATTGACTATTATATGCATGCATGCTTCTACCTCTGTCTAAAACATTTTTATATGTTGATATATACTTACCATATTGCAATGTACATTTCTACCTCTGATCAAGATACTTATACATTGTTTACATTTGAAGGTCATTGTCCTCACTTATTGCATAGTTGTTTATTGTCTTAGTCTTTAAGTTATATAGGTATTAAGAATTATAGATCAATAGTCATCTATGTTTGTCATACTTATAGTTAGACTAATCAGGTTCTTTAGATACATAGAGATTACATCCTGCATAGATAGATAATCTTCAACCACTTCAAAGAGCTGTAGAATATGGCATTTAAATAACTTAGAGTTCTGTTGAAGTGAGACACAATCACTCCTGGCAGCACCGATCTATTCCTGAAAGAATGGTGAGCACTGAAGACACTCCATTTGGAGCTTGTTTTCTTCTTGGCAAAAACTGGCCTTTGGGCAAGAAATGCCCATGCCTCAACCACTGACAGAATATATAGTATCTGGAAATGGATAAGCAGGACTATCAAATCTTGCCAAAACAGGGTAAGGCAGTTTTGAAAAATTTCTTGCCTTTGAAAATGGTCTGTCAGTTATTCTAGGCCTTAGCCAAAATTGGTTGCTTCAACATTGCAAATGAGACTTTAGGTGATTGTCCAGGTAGCCAGTTGTCTCCGTCATTTGTTGCAGGTTTGGAAGTTGCTTGATTGCACTTCCTACTTACTCAAGTAATATTATTTCCCTTCTTGGATCTTCAGTGGGGTTGAAGACTAGATAATTGTAGTTACTTTCCTTCCATGACTTGGCCAAGTTATTTATTATATAAGACTTAAGATAGTTAGAATAGGATATTTGTTCTTATTGTATATAATTTCGTATTAGGCTTAGAACTCTCTTATTTAAACAAAAGGGGGAGGTGCTGCAGGAAGGTTTACAGCTTGTAATTACCAGCCTACTGGGGCATAGCCTCTTATACTATATATCCGGACAGACGCCAAAGCACATCCGGCCCCCTTTTTTTTCTCCTGCTGTTGGTTTTCGTTTGCTCATTCGGATTGTTTGGATTCCATCCCCATCCACCATTCAAGCGGAGAATCCTGATTTGTAAGTTTTACCCCTAAATAAATAACTATCTGTCCCTCAGTTCTGAGCTAGTGTGGGATTTCTTTTAAGTGTCCATTCATCACCTCACCTGATGGGTTCCCTGCGACAGAGATGTGTATTCCTGCTAAGACTGATGAGAGATGATCCACCCAGGGAGGAGAAAGCACATTATTCCTGAAGGACTAGGACTGTTCCAGATGTAGTAAGGCAAGGGGCATTCTAAGGAAGATATCTAGCATACATTGGCATAGACTGGGTTGGGAGAAAGCCCACGGTATCCGGGAACCCTCAAAAGTCTGGTGGATAGGTGTGCAGAGTGCTGGTGATCTAAGCCAGGTACTCAGGCTTCCCCAGCAGGCACCTTCCTGAGCTGTCTCCTCAGCCTCTCACAGTATTTCTGAGGCCTGGTTCTCCTGTAGCTGGGTGACCCCTCCAACCATTCACATTTGCCAAGTAGGACAATAACCCAGGGCTGGGGTGACATCCCTTGCAGGTATAGAGGGCTAGATATAAAGTCACCACCCATTGAATGTAAAGGTGTGTTTGAGCTCAAAATCTCCCTCTTTTGCTGATGGAGCACTGAAATAATACCCTAAGCATTCCAGGACTCCAAGGACATTCCTGGAGGCCCCAGCAGTCAGCCTTCCCAAGTGGCGAGAAAGGTATTCTGACAATTAAGCAGGGAGAAATTGGTTCAAATTCTCTGCTTTGTCAGAATTGTTTCATTGCCATGTTTTCTTCCTCTCTCTCTCCCTCTCTCTTTCTCTTATTGAAAATAGTTTCTTTTTTCATACCATGTATCCTGAACATGGTTCCCCTGCCCCAACTCTTCCAAGATCCTCCTCCCCTCCCATTATCCAAATGCACCCCCTTTCAGTCTCTCATTAGAAAACAAACAGGCATCTAAAGAATAATAATAAGATAAAATATAATAAAACAAAAACAAATTGGAATAGGACTAAATAAATAAACAGAAGAAAAAGCACATAGAGATGCAGAGGCACACACGCTTGCACACACAGGAATTCTACAAAAACACAAAACTAGAGCTATAATAGATACACAAAGGATCTATACAGTTAAAAAAATGAACTGACAAAACATTATGAGACAAAGAACCTCTGAAGATGCCACTGGGTTCATTTCGTGTTAGTCATCTAATGCTGGGCATGGGTCCTGCCCTTAAGAGTGGTTTGTACCCATTAGACTCCATCGGTGAAAACTAATTTTTCATTTGTAATTATCAGTTGGAGATAGCTTCTGGATCAGGGATAGAGGTTTTTGTCCATTCCGCTCAGTACTAGGTGTGCCTGCCACAGTCTTTGTGAGCTCATATGTATGCCAGCCTTGTTTCTTGGTGACTTCCACCTCCTCTGGTTCTTACACTCTGTCTACCTCCTCTTCAGCAGGGTTCCCTGAGCCCTGAGGGGAAGAATGTGACAGAGACATCCCATTTAGAACTGAGTGTTCCAAAGTCTCTCGATCTGCATGTCTGGCTGTGGGTCTCTGTATTTGTCCCCCTCTACTGCAGGAGGAAGCTTCTCTAGTGATGGCTGAGTAAGGTACTGATCTATGGGTATCGCCGAATGTCACTAGAAGTCATTTTATTGCTATGTTCCTTTTGTGGAACAATAGTAATGGTTTTCCCTCAGGTCCCTGGTCTATCTGATCTCAGATTTTTTGCTACCAAAGAAGTGTTGAGAATGGGTTCCATTTCACTGAGTGGGCTTTAAGTCAATCAGATATTAGCTGGTTACTCCCAGCTTGTGTCTCATCATGCTAGCGCTTCTTGAAGGGAGGTCACCATTGTCATCAAAGGATTTGCAGCTGGATGCGTCTGTACTTTTCTCCTCTGGTGGTGCCACTGTCGTATTTCCCAGTCCTCTGATGCTGGGAACCCCATGTTCTGACAGCACAAACACCCATCATATCTTGCTCTTTCAGTGATCTGGTCGGAGCTCCTGGGTCTCCCACTCCCTTTCAGGATCCCACCAGGGTTCTGCCCGCCAAGCCTGCCTGCCTGCTTGCTTTGAACAGGACAGTATCTCTTCTTCTCACAAACCGGGAGAACCTACTCATTGCTCTGCCTGCTTCCTAGGCTCAGGATGGTACTCGGTTCACCAGAGGAGGCGGCCATGTGGTTTTCTGGAGCTTCTAGGGTGACTGCCTGGGGTTCCTCCCACTCCCCAGGGCTCCCCCTGGAGCAGCCGGGCTTTATATATCCCCACTTGGCAGATGGATATTCATCAGCTGCAGTGATCACCCTTGATTCCCAGGATGACATCACACCAGAAAGAGCTGTGAATTGAATTCCAAGCTGTTCCCTCTTTTCCATCCCATGCCTATGCCGTTCCCCGCTCCTGAGTCCTTCGTTCTTCACTTCAAGCCATATCCCACTCACCCATCACACCAGACTTTCCTTCCTCACTCTCTGAATTCAGCTCAGGCTCAGGGAAGATCAGGGGCTCAGAGCCCACATGTGCCCCAGACTCTTAATTACTGGGCTGAATTTTAGTGTATTCTTTTTCAGTTGAAGCTTTATTTTTGCTGTGTGTGTGTGTGTGTGTGTGTGTGTGTGTGTGTGTGTGTGTATGTGTACCTTTGTGTGAGTGTATATGACATGTGTTCAGCTGTCTGTGGAGGCCAAAAGAGGGTGCTGGATCCCTTGGGGTTAGAGCTATAGGAGGTTGGGAGCTGCCCAGCAGAGATGTTAGGAATCACACTCAGGTCCTCTGGAAGAGCAGCAGATACTCCAGTCCAAATTTAATGTTTTCTTAGCCCAGCTCCAAGTTGTGACTTTCTTAAGGATGGAACTGTGCCTTATTTTCCATTATCATCCAGAGCCAAACATTTAGAAAATGCTTAGGAGCCACACCGAACTACCTTGGTAAATTTTAGAACCATCTAGGGCTATTAGAACTCTCTAATGGGATTCTGGGAAATCTTCAGGTAACCTAGAAATCTGTCCATCCTTTCTACTTCAGCTGAGCTATGGAAAAATGTGATAAAGTACAAACTACTGCTAGATTCACCCCTGTACCAGCTCCTGGGTGCTCTGCAGGGGATAGCAGACCAGTGAGCACACTGCAGACTGAGACACCTTCTCTTCTCTGCTGGTTCCTCGCCTGCCTTCCTGGGAGATGCCCGGTGCTGGTTTGTTTTCCAGATGAAAGTGAACTTTGTTAATGAGAGACTTTAGGGTGTTCTGAGAACTTTAGGGTGTTCCTGAAAGCAGTGACTCTGCTTGTCTACCATCAGGGTTCAGCCACACAGAACTCACTCTTTATCGTGTTCATGCATGAATTCCTGAATTCAAGGGATATCTACGGAGTGCCTGCCCTAACTATAGGATTAGGTACAAGAACCCACATTTCACCAAGAATTTCACCAAAAGTCCTTCTTTCTCTTGATAAACTTATGTAATGGCCAGTTTATCTAAAAATTCAGCCCTTGTGGACTTTCTTTTTTTCTCAAAATCCCTAGGATTGAACCTAGGGGCTTGGCACATGGTAGGTGTACTAATCAAGGTTCTCTAAGAAGTAGAACAGATAGAATGAGGGTATATGTGTGTGTATCTGTGTGTGAGTATGTGTGTGTGTGTGTGTGTGTGTGCGTGTGTGTGTGCCTGTATGTGTGTGTGTCTGTGTGTGTGCCTGTATGTGTGTGTCTGTGTGTGTCTGTATGTGTGTGCATGTGTATGTATGTGTATATGTGTGTGCATGCATGTGTTTATGTATATGTGTGTGTGTGTGTGCATGCATGTGTGTATGTCTGTATGTGTGTGCATGCATATGTGTATGTGTGTGTCTGTATGTGTGTGTCTGTATGTGTGTGTGCATGCATGTGTGTATGTGTGTGTCTGTATGTGTGTGCATGCATGTGTGTGTCTGTATGTGTGTATGCATGTGTGTGCATGTGTGTGACTGTATGTGTGTCTGTGTGTGACTGTGTGTTTGTGTGTGTGTGTGTGTGTGTGTGTGTGTGTGTGTGTGTGTGTGTGTAGGGAATTTACCAGATTGTCTTCCAGGGTATGGTCTGAGTAGTCTGACAAAGGCAGTCCCACAGCAGAGAGACTGAGGACCTAGGAACTGTGCAGACCACAGACTGCTTGTCTCAGTCTTGAGCTTGTCTCCAGTCAGGCACTGGAGGCCTGGAGGATTCCTGGAGTGCTACTGGTCTTCATTTCACTCTGAAATCCCAAAGAAGTCAGTTCTAATACTGGTGAAGGAATGCCAAAGAATGAGGTTAGATGAATTTGACAACAAGAGTGAAGGTGAGCAGGATGTTCCCTGATGCGAGACATCTTTCTGTATGCTGTGAATATGCTTTATTACCACTGATTTAAAAAAGAAGCTGCTTTGGCCTATGGCAGGGCAGACTAGGCAGGAAATCCAAACTGATACAGGGAGAAGGAAGGCAGAGTCAGAGAGATGCCAGCAGCCACTGGAGAAGCAAGATGTGAGGTAACAGGCCACAAGTCTCGTGGTAAAATATAGACTAATAGAAATGAGTTAATTTAAGATGTAAAAGCTAGTTAATAATAAGCCTGAGCTAATTGACCCAAAAGTTTGTAATTAATATTAAGCCTCAGAGTGGCTATTTAGGAACTGGCGGGCAGGAGAGAAACCTCCAGTTACCATTTCCTTCTTCTATGACCTTTTATGTAATCTGCCACTGGAAGGTGCTGCCCATATGAAGGGTAGGTCTTCCCGTTTCATATAATCTGGTCAAGAACATCCCTCCAGAAGTGCCCAGCATCTTGGGTTTTAACTGATTCTAGAAGCAATCATGTTGACAACTGAAATTATCCATCTGCCTAAGTGTTTTTCCACTAAACTACATTACCAGCTATCTTTTCATTTTGAGATAAGTACATGTTTTAACATTTCCATGACTTGGTCCTTTGTGTCTTTTTTGTTCTGTGTTTTCTGTTTGTTTGTTGCATTAAAAGATTCATTTTGATAGTGAGTAGATAAAGATTTGTGTAAAGAATTCATCTTAGAACCCTCCCTATGCCAATTAATATGTAAAACCTGAACACGTGAGAGGTTTTTCAACATTTGAAGGCTGGAATTTGCAGCTATAGGTAGTTCTCGGTGATTTCCCATCCGTGGGCCAACTGCAGCTGGCACAAGGCAGGAAGTTTATTGTTGGCGGAAGTCAGGAGTGATGGCAGAAACCTACAAAGACAAGAATCAGTGGGAGAGGACATTCTCTTCTGTGGATCTAAGACCCAGGTCCTGGAGAGGGTGTGGACTGAGGGTCAGGGCCAAGCTGGTTCCTTCCCCTGTGCAGAAGGGTACCAGTTTCAGCTTTCATGGGGGTCAGGTGCCCCAAACAGAGAAGGCTTGTGGGGGGAGAAATTGAGATGAAGCTGAGGTCAAGTTTACAGGCCCACATGCTACGGAGCACAGACAGGGGACCCGGAGTACAAGTTAAGAAGCTGGGGAAAGAGAAAGTTCTTTAGCACTATCCGGTCATCTGGGCAGGCTAAAGAGCCTGTAAGACTTGGATATCGATGGGCCTTGAGTTGTATCTCCGAACTACTAAGACTTGTATCTGAGCTACAAGATATCCTTAAGGATAGAAAATAGCTTCATGCTTCAAAGACTGTCAAACACTGAATTAATATAATTGAAAACACAAAATAAGCTGTAGGTGTCCAACCTTACAACTATGGAGGAAAGAATAAATGTAGAATCAAGGCAGTGAGAAAAGATCATTGATGGGCACTCTATTAAACTGGCTTTATGCAAAGGAGCTTTAGGAAAAGCAAAGGGGGCGCTGCCCACCCCCAGTGGTGGGACAGCAGCCTCAGCATCCCTCTCTGGAGAGACCCCTCTGTTAAGCTTCTTTTCACAGACAGCGTGAGAGACCTAGGAAGCAGCGCCAAATGGCTGCTCCTGTCTGATCTCCACATTACTAATGAGACCGGACTTAGCTGTCCTGGCAACACTCTGGTCCAGAGGAACACAAGCCTAGGGCAGGGTAACCTTCCCCGTGACGTCAGACAGAAACAAAGGTAGCCAGGCTGGGGCTGGAATACACAGACTCTGTTCACAATATGGTCCCTGGACACTGCCCAGCCATCCCTGGCCACTGGGACTCAGGGCAGAGACCCAACATAGCAGACTGGGAGCCATCCATTCTGCTGCTAAGAACCTTTACCCTGGTGGTTGTCCAAACTTTGAGCTACAGAGACTCTTAGGAATTATCTAGTCCAACCCCCCCCCTCATTCCCCAGACCAAGTTGCTGGGTTCCAGAGAGTAGAAGGAATTTGTTCTCTGTCACTGGAAAGGTCAGTGAGGCAAACTCACCCAACTGGGTTCACTGTACCACACTGAGCCCTGACGGGGGGCCCTGGGTTTCCACTGGCTTCATGAGGAAAACCAAAATGGTTATATCACACAGTGTTTTCTGTGCGTGAGGAAGTCAGATTTTGTTAAATCCACGAAGAAGAAACATTTGCCAACCAGAGACCTACCCAAGTGATACTGGATTAGAACAAGGGTAAAGAAAACCATACGTGTACATGGCACTGCCCACCTAGCAGGCTCACATCACATTCCCCTACAACAGTGTCAAGTCCATGGCAGTTTTCACTGGCTGAGATTTAGACAGCAGGGAATTAGGAGGGTTTTACAAGCAGCAAGAGAGGTTTGGGATTAGGAGCCTAGAGACCTGCTTCCTCTCCCTTCCACGGTGTCACCCCAGGGCCCAGGGCCCTAGGATGAGTCTCCCAGCTTTAGCATGTTCATCCCTGAGAGATGGTGCCCCACCATGCCCCAACCCAGAGTTGCTGCAGAAATAACATGATGTGGCCTTTTGCAAATGTATGTCTCAGTGTCTTCCAGAGGCTCCCTTCAGGGGATCTCATGGCCACCTGCAAAAAGGTAAGGGACCATGTCTCCAGCAGGATTGGAGACCAGGTGTCCAGAGGACAATTTCTGTCATTAATGCTGGACCTGGAACTGATGGGACCTTTTGCAGATGAATAGGTCTGTAGAATCAGGTAGTCTAGGTCTTTCTGGTCATGCAGCCTTGGGAAGTTCATGTTTTCTGACTATAAAAATGAGGCACAAAACACCCACCTGCAGGGTTATTATAAATATGAATATCAACAAAACTGCAACTATCAAGTTCAATGTAACTAATGGCAGTATCGATGAGCTAGGCTGTGTTTACGCACTCAGCCCATAGCAGCCTATGCATCAGAGGACAGCACTATCCCTGAGTCCCTGTGAGGACTTATTCAAGCTTATACAGCTACTACAGGTAACAGGGCAGGCTCTGTGCTTGTGTGCATGACAGGGGATCTGTAAAGTTGTCTGCTTAACCTATGTGCACGCTGTGCTAGGGTCCTCCTATCACAAATGACCATACCTCAGGATTTAACACAACACAGATTTGCCATCCTGTAGTTCTGGAGATCAGAAGTCCCGAAGCCTGCTGGGCTGTACTACTTCTTAAGGTTCTATGGGAGAATCTGATCCCTTGCCTTGGCTTGTTTCCAGAAACCACTTCCATTCCTTGGCTCTTGGTTCCCTTCTCAGCATCATTCTAAATCCTGTTCTTATGGCTACACCTTTTTTTTTTCCACTGTGACGCCACTCAACAGTTTTATTAGGTGGACCGGCCCAGTGTGCGGCCATGCTCCCATCATCCTGCTTCTCAGACCTGCCCAAGCTGAGGCCGAGCGCCACTCTACAATCAGTGAAGAACACAGTTACTGCACTGCCAGAGCACCATTACTACCAAGGGGTGGGGCAAGCCCAGGACCAGAACACCTCTGACCATGCATGTGCATGTCCTGTGAACCCATTCATGGAGAGAAAAAAGCGTCCTCCACCGGTACATCAGAACCATTCAAAGCCTGGTGAGTCTGCAGCTTGGGTCACTCTCAGTCCTCAGCAAAGCAGGAGAGACTGAAGTCCTTCTGACAGACTGAAGTCCTGACTACAAGGTGAGGAAATGGGCAAGGACTTCTGTCAGAAGCACACTATCCTCCCACAGCATCCGCCTGTCCAAGAATCACCAGAAGTTGCCGCTGGGCCTTCACTGCATGCCAAACCATTGCTCCTGGTCAGCCCACTGGGCTGCCTCACTGTCGCTGCCCTCCAGGTCCCCTTCTTCCCCACTCCCTTCCATGTCATCCACATCTTCCTCCTGGGTAGCGTCCGTGGGACGCTACGCCTTTTCTTCTCTTGATCTGGGTGTCCTGCCTCTCTCTTTTATGGACCTTCATGTTCTACTGGGACGCTCAGCTCCTGAGGATAGTCTCCTGAACATACCCACCTTGGAAGGTGTAAGCGTGGATTTTAAGGACTTCAGTGTAGATTTCTTTGGAGAGGTCATTATTCCAGCTACTGCCAAGGTCTTGAATAAATAAATGCCCTTCCATGAGGAACTGTAAAGTGCTATACCCAGTCTGAAACACGGAAGGTGCTGATCCTGTTATTGCTGTTACTGGACAGAGAGGTGACTGACAAGCCTTCTTGGAGGTCTCCTGGGCTGCCAAGAAGCCAGTCTGTAGGACCACAAGGAGCTTTGCCACACACTGAGTCAGACAGTTTTCTGCCTTAGCCTGTGTTGTTCCAGAAGCTAATGCTGAATAAAGGATGTGAGGCATAAGAAGCTCACGCAAGAGATGAACCCAGGAAAATAAATCGATGAGGCCAGAAAGAAAGCCACTAGAGGGTGTGGAGAAGTTAGTCATCACCACTGTAGGCAAGAGCCACTTAATCCATCTGGGGGCGGAGCTGTGGGTAGTAGGGTAGAACTTGCCTGAGGGCTGTCGGCTGGATATGGACATACCAGCCCCCTCAACCCCCTCAGTCCTTGTTGCCTGTTTCAGGAGCAATGGCAGTGGCACCTGCACCTCCATATGCTTGCACACAGACACAGCAGGCCCCAGGGGCCAGAGGAAGCCACATATAGATACCCGCTGCTGCCAGAGGGGCTGACAGTCAGGCTGCGTGCTGCAATAGCAGAGGCCAGCAGGTGGTTTTCATCCAGCAGAGCTTGTGGTCCCCTCTCTTTATGGGGACACTGGAGTGTCTGCCCTCCGCCAAAAACGATTCAAAAAGTTTAGAAATCAAGGGAGTCTCTATCTGTCCAAAGAGAAGGTCAGAAGTTGGCCTGAAACTCAACCTCGCTGCAGAGATGGCTGTCCTGAAACTTGCTGTCCGTGGGGTTGCGGCCCTGAGGACAGACACTTGGTAGCTCAGTAGCACCAGTGGCTGTCCCCAAATTCCTGTGCCATATATTGCCATGCTCCTCGGAGGTTTCTGTCCACCTTTCATTTTAATTACCACCAAGTGCTAGTACCAAGCTTCAAAGGGTTTTGTCATTTTATATCAGAGAATTGTTTTTCCTTCCTCGCCGTTATTTGGAAAGGTTCCTGGATGTCTTTGGTGTGGTTGTATTGCGTCCCCCAGTGAAATAAACACATGTCCCCATAGCTTGCCATCAGAGCATCCTCACCCTTCCTTCCTCAGCCCAGCACAATCTGGCTTTCCCCTGCCTCTCCATGGAAACAGCTCTCCCTGAGGTCACAAACAGATTCTAAATTACCAAACCCTAGTCAGCTTTCTGAGCAGCCAGTGCTCACTGGCATCTCTCACCAGCCCTCTCCTCCACTGGGTTTCCATGGTGCGACTGAGCGCTGGTTGCCCGCTGCCTGCCTATTGATCTGTGTCCTCCTTGAAGTTTTTTCCTTTGGTGGACCCTTGTATGCCCCCCTGGGGTTTCATCTTAAGCTTCTTTCCCTGACCCCACTCCACTTCCCTTGGGGTGTTTCAGCCAGATCCACAGATGCTCCCCAAAGCCTGATCCTCATCTAGATGAGGTCCTCCCTTCCCTATAGGTCTGTTCCACATAAATGACATCCACAGCAGGAGCCTTACTACAAAGCTGGCTCTTCCTCTGGGGTGGACTGTCTAGGTAAGTGACACTTCCCACCTCTACACTTATTGTCAGGCCTGAGGGTTCTACAGCCTGTTGAAATAGCATCACCATCAGGATACTAAGTGTTTGAACACATATACCTGTGTGAGGCATTTTTCACTCAAGGGATAATGGTCTGCCTCTGGCCCCCATGGGCTAATGGTCATCTCATAGAGCAAAACCGAACCAATAGAACTCCAAAGGTCCCCATAGTCTTAACAATCTCAACATCGTTTGTAATTCCAACACCCAACACTTTCTGAACTGAAGGCAAACCCTTAACTGTAATCCCTATAAATTGCAAAATCTTATTATTTATGTCCAACGTACAGTGTAAGTCTTCCCATTCCAAAGAGGGGGATAAAGTTCAGTAAGATCAACAAATGCCAAATCCTGCAGTTTCGTGTCTGGCATCTGGAACTCACGTGCCATTATCTGAGTTCACCTACAGCCTGCCGCCTATAGAACACATGGGCTCTCTTGGGCTGGCGCCACTCCATACCTACAGTTCTCATGCTCAGAATCTTCAACATCCTGGGGTCTCCCTTGCATCTTAAACTTCACCTTCCTGACATCATCCAACGGCATCTGGGAGCTTCTTTGCCAGGAATATGACCCCCACCAAACACTGCCTGACCTCATCAGATTTTTCCAGGAGCCTTGATGGAAACATTCATTGCCCCATAACTCTTGCGTTCTACATGCCGGCAAAGTCGACACCACGTGGACATTGCTTATTGGTTCTACTGCCGGCTCCAGATGGAGTTTGCCTCCTGTTTGCCACAGCTGCAGTGGCCTTTGGTGGCCTAGGTGGCCTGTCGGTGCAGGGCTCCACCGCTAGGAAAGCTCTCTATTGGGGCTCTCTTCTCAGGTCCTCTCCTTTTAAAGAAAAGTTTTTCAAGTGATTTTCTATTGTTACATCCTGGAGCTTTTCATGGACAGCATCTTGAGCACCAGGGACCATTTCTAGAGTCCCAGGGCAGCATGCGTGTGTTCTTTCTGTGCACTAAGGTCATTGCCAAGCACTGCTGCTTTGTCCATGGGCGCTTTGTCCTCAACCTTTTAACGTGTGCCCCTTGCCCTACCCCCTGCAAACATTTTTTATCATTCAGTTCCACTTTCTGCTCTTTCTCGTATAAGCATGGCTGAGAGCGGTGAGCAGCTAGCATGAATGCTGTGCTCTCATGGTACCCCCTTCACCAAATGACTTAGTCTGTTGCTTCTGAATTTAGGGTCACTCAGATTTTCAGAACATGGACAGAATTACAACCAGATTCTGCCAGAGCATAACACAAATGCCCTCTAGTCCAGTGACTGATATAGAGTCTTTCCTCCTGAAATTTCATGAGCCTGACCCTGATAGTTTGAAATTAAATTCCATATTCCCATGAAAATAGCCCAGTAAGCTCTACTTATAGCATTACAGTGTTCTCTGTTCCACAGCTCCGAACTCTTTCCCTCCCCCAAACCACTTCTAAAGACCTAAGAGCCTTAAGTCAGGGTTATTACATCAATGACCCCAACTCTCAGACCAGTTTCTTATAGTACTTTTCTCATCACGGCGATTAGTCAATACCTACCAAGAAGTAACTTAAAGGAAGAAGGGTTTGTTTGGGAAATAATGTTTGAGAGAGCACAGTCCATCATAGCAAGGAAGGCATGACCAAGTTCATGGTGGCAGAAGTGTGTGGCGTGCACATACTCCTCACATGTTGACAAACCAAAAAGCAGGGAATGTTTGGGCCTGAATTGGTTAAAATCTATCCATCCTGCCAGCTAGGAACACATTTCCCCCTAAAGGCTCCTCAACCTCCCAAAACTGCTTTATACCATGGCCAGGTGTTTAAACACAGAAACCTTTGGGGACAATTTACTTAAAACTATAACAAGGATCTATGATCCCTAAGAAAAATGTTTATTTCTGTGAGAGTCTTATCTCTCACTGGTAGGAGTGCTATCTTTGCCCCTTGGGGGTACAATGGGAAGCCAGGATGAGGCTGTGTCCAGAGCACAGAACATAGCAGACGCTCTCCAAACATCTTGAAGCAAAGGGAACCCTGGTGTGGAGGCTGGCTGCAAAGGGCCCAGTTGTCCAGGGCGTGCTCCTGTTCGGCTCTGTTTCTTCTTCAGAGATGTTAAAGGTAGGTTTTTGCACAGCTTCTGGCCCCTTCCTCCTCCAGGTCCTCATCTGTGATGGAGCAGGAGCAGCCATCTGCCCTGTGACTTGAAGTGTCTATTTCCTCCTTAGAGCTTGAACTGTTTATCACGGGCAAGAGGTGCATTCTGGCCTCCATGCTCCAGAACCCCTCTGTCCCCATCCCCAGACTTGAGACAGCCTGTGGCAGCAGCTTTTATTTTGAAGGTTTGAAGCATTTACCCATTTGGAAAGAACAAATTCTTTTCATAAGTGAAAAAGTTCATAAATTTTAAGTTAAAAAAGAACATTAAAAATTACTAGTGAGCTTGAAAACCCGGGTGAGAAGGATAATTTTCTAAAATATATATATTTTATATATATATATATTTTTAGCAAGAAGTGGAAAACTTAAATAGACTAATTAGCACAGAATAATATTTTTTAAATGTGCCAGTATTCTACTGTTCCAATGTGCAACTAGTATTATTAGTTTTAAAAAAAATCACATTTAACCTGGCAAAACATTAATTTTTTTAAATTGACAAATGAAAATTTTATATATATATAATGTATATACATATATTCATGCATATATAAGATGTAAAACATGGTGCATAGAAATATGTACTCATTTTGAGACACATTTGAAGAGCTTCACCCAGCAGCCTGCCGTTGCTGTTACTGTTCAACAGGGAAACCTCTGGTGACCAAACAAAGGAAAGCTACGGTGAGTAGGTCACAGCTATGGTGCAGTGAGCAGAGCAGATTCCAACCTCAGTTCTGGGATTGCAGGCTAGCAGGGACACAACTCATCGGCAACATGCCAAAGTGCAGGTGACCTCTCCTGGGGTCAGGGCCATGCCGGAATGATCTGAGGATGACCTCAGTTCCCATCCCAGGAAGTGGTTTAGAAATTATGCAGGATGTGGAAAGCAAGCCTGGGGTCAAGGAACGGGGCTGGGCTCCCTGGTTAAGATTCAGCTATCCGTTTAGACACAATGAGAGAAAGCGTCCTTACTTCCTGTTGTCATTGTAGCTGGTGACAATGTAGCAGTCCCGCAGCTGTCCTGTCAACAGCCAACCCAAGGATGGCGGAGACAGGGAAAGAACCCAGACTGAATTGGAACCTTCAGGTGCTGAGTCAGCCAACTACAAAGTTGCTTTTTACCTTCCAGTCCTCATTACACTGGATAGTGAATCCCCTGTGTTGTTTCAGCTAGTTCCCCAAGTTCTTGCCATCCTCTGAGCCTGAAGATAATCCACCCCTGCATAGCTCAGTGGGAGCAAGTGAGAAAATATGTAAGAAAGCACATTGCAAACCAACCAAATAGTGCCAGAAAATTTAGGCTGCAATGACCGTAGTTATTATTATTATTACCATTTTATGTTTTGGTAATATGTATTAGCCAAACTGGGTGTAGCCAACAAAACTCTATGTCATGGATTGATTCATAGATCTAGATTATTATTCATTATTCAGATGCTGTGGAATATTGGGACAGTTTGGACTGTTCTGTCTGTGCAATATTAAATATGTCCCCTACAGGAAACAGAAGTGGCCCCATTTGTGTCCTGAGAAAAGCACAGCAGGAAGGAGGAAGAGTTGCTCAAGCCTCCCTGTGAATTAAGAGCCCAGGAGCCCTGAGCTGTCTACATGGCCCAAACCTACTGTCTGTGTGCAGGGTCCCAGGCACCTGAGATCCCTGCTATTTCATGGCATCTATGCCTCCCACTGGACACATGTTTGAGGGAAAACCGAGACACTGAAATCTCAACATTTCCTTCTCCTCAAGCCTACCCCATCAGAGACTCTCATTGCCTCTGCTTTCAAAATGGAACACCAATGGCTACCTCTTCCTTAGGGCTGCATACCTGGTCCAGGACGCCAGCTTTTTCAAACCTGGACCATCGCCCACTTTCCTACCCAGCTACTCTCAAACCCCCAGCCCACACCCACACCCCTCTCTCTCCATAGCCAGAAGAGCCTCCAAACATAAGGCCAGTTTGTTTCACACCAGATCCACAGAACCTCCCCACCTCATTCAACTCAAAGCCAAGGTTCATGCGACAAGCTTCCGGTCTGCCACAGTTGCCCTCCAACCATCTCCTGGGCCTCATCTGTTTCTCCTCCCCTGACTCTGACCAGCCCTGTGTTCCTTCTTGATGATTCTGAGCCTGCCAAGTGGCACGCCTGCCTGGCCAGCTCCCCATTTCTCTGTTTCTCAAGGCTCGCTTCCTCCTCCCTCCCTTTGATAGCTTTCTCCTCCGAGGCCATGTCTTTGTCCTTCCGTCAATTGTGTCCTCACACCAGAATCATTACCTTGGGTGTCTAGGCCACAGGTTGGCAAGCTTCCTACAAAGGTCCAGATGGAAAATAGTTTAGGTTTTGCAGGCCATACTGCCTCCATCACAGCTGCTCAACTCTGTTGCTGTAGTGAGCAAATGGCCCCAGACAGTGTGTAAATAAATGAACACGGCTGCGTCTCAATAAAACTTTATTTACTCCAACAAAAGGTAGAGCTGACCTATGAGCACAGTCTACCAACCGCTGTTATCAGCTTCCTAGGATACAAGTGCCGGGAGAGAAAGGGTTTGCTTTCAGATCAGACTCTCTGTGATCCCTACCTACCATGCTTGATGCATGTCAGGCATTGATAGCTATTGAAGTAATTGGTTGATGAATAAGTTCTTAGGAGATTTTGAGCTTAGAGACCTGGTTAAGAGTTTGTACTTTTTCTTCTCCAGAAAAGTTTGCAAAGAATCTTTGGCAGTTTTAGAAATCTTCAGGACTACTGATTGACAGCTCTTATCTGCAGTCTGCAATTCTCAGAATGGAGACATTTTGAGACAAATGACAGCCGCTTGCTCGGCTCGCTGTTTACTCCTCGCAGAAGAGTACTCACTGTGAGATGTACGTTACACATCGAGCTGGATGTGTGATGATGCGCCTGACTGCTGCCAACAAAAACACGTTGAAATAAAATCATAGCTCTGAAAACGCCCGGGGATGACACTCCAGATACCCCGTGGAAATGAAGGAGCCTGCTGTGGCTTTTCACAGGAGTGGCTTGAGGACCCACTATTGGCACTGGGTGTGAGTGTGCACAGAGGTTAAGGTGTGACTGAACAAGCAGTCAAGACTGAAGTAACTGAGAAAGGACTAATTCAGCTCACAGAAAAGCATGTCTCTGTCCTAATGCATTTTATATTTCCATAATATAATTCTCAACAAGCATCCCACATGACTGGCATCTCCACTATCTTGGGGTCTCCACTGTAACTTGAGTCTTACCCATACAGCTTCATGCAATGGCCCCTTGAGGCTTTCTTACGCAGGAATGTGACCCTATCACATACTTCCAGATGTCACTGGCTTTTTTTCTGGTGCATTAGTGTCAACCTCTGTGATCCCATAATTCTTCATGCCCGCAAAACCAGCACAATACAGACATAGATTCCAAGTTCTTCTACCAGCTCAAGGTACAGATGGAATGCCTGATGTTGAGTGTATATTTGGCTCATAAATCTAGTAGCTAGAAGGTTGGAAGAATACGGTGCCAGTGACCTGGCAAGGATGTAAACACACACACACACACACACACACACACACACACACACGTGTATATATAACAATGTGATGGGAAAAATGGAGAGGGAAACAGCCCAAGAGCCCAAATATGTGAGGTGGCATCACCCTAGATAACCCAAGAATCTATGTGCTCTGAGAAATGAGATAGTCTTTTCCAAGGGCAATGCCCTTCATGACATAACTGCCTATCTTGAGACTGCGCTTCTTAGGCCTCACCTACTCCGCACTGCCACCCTGAGGAGGAACCTTCTGGCACACCAAAACTAATCTATACATAGCACTCTCATTTTGGTGTGGGACTGGGCATAAGAAGTGTGTGTTCCTGGGTCTGGTAAAGTTGGCTGGAAAAGAACAATTCTTTGGTGAAAGTTGTGTAAGATATACAAATCTGGACCATGGATATCCTCGAGACCCAGTCTGGAAAACTGGTACCCTCCCAGCAGGAGAAGAGCACTGAAGGTTTCTAAGGAATCTGTTGTTACGGTGATGAAAGCTATCTGCAGTCAGGTTGATATAGGGAATGAATGAGCAAGTAGATGTGAATGGACGAGGGAGAGGCAGATGCTAGATGCCAGAAGTGCCAACCTCTGAGGGCACGGTGCATCCCCCCAAGAGGGTTTTAAGTAGAAAGTACCTGCTTGCATTTCTTTCCAAATGAAACAAATGGAGGAGATGGTAAGAACAGAGAGTCTTAATGATAAGGGGCTACTCTGTTGCTTCTACCAATGCCCCTCTTTAGTACATGGAGTCCCATCACCCTGATACGGTTACTATCTGTGTGAACCTTCACACTGAGGACAACCAAGCTAAGACAGTATTCTAAGTCTCTCTTGAATCAACCTTACTCAGGTCCAGCATTCTCCGTGAAGCCATCTCTGGTGTCTTCACCAGGAAAAAATTCATTCCCGAACAAAGCATTCATCTCTCTTTGGGTACAATGGTTCTTACATTAGCACCAGGTTGCCTGAATTTGGCCACGAGGCTACCACTTGCTAAGCCAAGGAAATTTGAGATTGTTGATGCCATGGACTGTACTTGGCCAATTGTAGCACCTTCCACAGTAAGTAGTGGGATGTGATCACATACAGCTGTTCCTTTTCATCTTCCAATTCTTCAGATTCACATGAATCGACCAGTGACGAAAAACATCATATTGTTGTTGGTCTGTGCCATTGGATGACCTACATTGGTTGCATCTGAACACAGACAGACATATTTCTTCCTTTATCCCCTAAGCTATACAGAGAAATAGCAACTTACATAGAATTTTCACTATGTCATGTACCACAAATAAACTAGAGAATATTTAAAATAGGAAGATTAAAAATTACTTTATGAACACAATATCAGTTTCTATATGAGACCTAAGCATCTGCAGATGTTTGTGTCAATGGAATTTTCCGGAAACAATCCCCAAGTGGTAGCAATGCTATCCTTAGAATAGAAACAATGAGATAAAAGCAATACTGCTTTAAAATATTTATTTACTATTATTGTGTGCAAACATGACCATGTGGGGATATGCATGCCACGGTGCACATGTAGAGATCAGAGGATAACTTTGTAGAGTTGAGTCTTCCCCTCTACCTTTGCACAGGTCCCAGGGCTCAAACTCAGGTTACCAGTCTTATGTGACAAGAGTCTTTACCCTCTGAGCTATCTCATGGAACCTCAAAATAATTATATACAAGGGCATTTTGACTTTTATGGAGAAAGACAAAGTGTGTGGGTAACGACATGATCCTAAGAATTTGAGTCAGAAGGATTATGGGCCAGTCCCTGCAGGATGTGTTTTCAAACCCTGATTCTTTATCTTCATTTTTCCACCTGTGAAATAAGTTCAGTCAAATGATTTTGAAGATCCTGCACAGTCCCAAAGTTCTGTTGTTGAGATCAGTAGATTCTCAAGACTTATTCTTAGGATTTACTTGTGTTCATTTCTATGTGTATGGGTGTTTTGCCTGAATGTATGTCTGTACACCATGTGCATGCCTGATGCCCACAGAGGCCAAAAGAGGATATCAGAGCTCTGAACCTGAATTTATAGATGGTGTGAGCTGCCTGTGGGTGCTGGGAATAGAAACCCAGTCCTCTGGATGAGCAGGTCAGTGCTCTTAACCACCAAGCCATCTCTCTAACCCTCTCTAACATCTCTCTAAGAGTTGTTTTTCAGTGGCTACGCAATGAGGAATTTCCTAGAAAAATGAGTGGAAGAATTTTTTTAATTAAAAAAATCCTTTGGAGGACACTCAGTACTAGGACATTGAGAAGATCTTATCTCACACAGGGAGGGCTAAGTTAGAGGTGGGTCCATTGCTTCCTCACTTGATTCTGAAATCACAAGTCAAAAGTCCATAAAGCAGCCACACCTCCCATAAAAACCCAAGACGCTGGAAAACCTGAATCAGAACTGCCCAGAATCCTCATGGGAACAGGAACAGTGAGAGGCCCAAGGAAACCGCCTCCAAGTTCAGCAGGGAGCCCTTAACCCTACTGAACCTGTGGTTTGGCACACTGGGCTGCACCATGACGGATATTTTGAGATCCAACTAAGAGGTGAAGATTCTGTGGCTTTCAGAGATGCCTTGAGGCTGTGGCAAAATGGGAGCTCTAGACCATATGGGCCTGTCTTCCGAGCGTCTCTAAGAACTTCTTCAGCTCTTGGCGCCATCTGCCTAGCGTGGCCATCATTTGTGTGGATGCTACATTCTCCCAAAATTGTGCTTCTTTGTCTCAGGACCCCAGCTCCCAATATAAGTTCAAAAATATCCATTGAATAAATGGATGGATAAAGGAATGAATAAATGAATGAATGAATTAGTGAATGAATGAATGCCGGTCACTTAAATCTGCCTTCAGGAAACATTGATAGGAGAGAAAGAAGAACCTTAAGTCCTATCACGTACCACTAAAAATTCACTTCCAGGTTAAAATCAATTATACGCATTGATTATCCAGTAAGAAAACAGTGGATCGGCCAGCACATGGTCTTCCTTCTTTCTTGATTTCCCAGTCAGCTTGGGCTGGAGAGTACAGAGACCCATGGGCAATAAGCCTATACCTTTAACACCTGCTGTCCAGGCTGTCCAGATCTGATTCTCTACCAGGTAGTGCGGGGAATACAGGGTAGCTGGACTCCTGGGGTAACACACGCTGTATGGCAGTCGCGGCTGACGCCTGTCGGGGCTTTGCCTCCTCACACAAACCCTGTAGCATGTGATTTCCACCCCCTACCCCCAAAGAGCCCTGCCCTGCAATGGGCTCTGAATGGAGAGGGGAGGCTCAAATCCTCTTCAACAGATGTCACCATAATTAGACAACTCATTATATCAAAGAATCGGGGAAGGAGATTGACATGGGTACAAATGTGAACATATTGATAGCTTTTCTGTGTGTGAGTTTGTGAAATCTTGGAAACCGATTTCCTGGACAAGCCTCAACAGATGAGTCAGCGGTTGGAGCCCGGGGAGATTTTCCACAATGAAATTCAAGTCCTAGGAAAGTAGCCTGAGAGCTTTCCGCCCCCTAAGACCATTCCCAGGGCAGCCACGCCCAGAAGGCAGCGCGGCCCTGTACCTGCCTGCTGCTTCCTGTCCTGCCATGCCCTGGGAGAAGTCCAGCGGTCAATGCCTGAGTGAAGGAGGCAGTGGAGGTGGTCGGAGGTGGTAATGTGCCCGGGGAGGCAGTCTCTGGGGGCAAAGGCTGAAGCTGATGACCAGAGTCCCTACCACCATGGCTGCTCCAGTCTGTGGGGAGAGTCCTGGGAACTAACAGATGGCGGGAGGCCCTCCTGAGTTAAAAATTTCCCTGGGGAGGTCCTTCCTGATTCCCCAGCAAGGATGGCGTGGCCAACACAAGCATTCCCACAGGACCCTGTTCATTTGGCCCTTCCTGCCATCTGAGTTAGGAACTTCCCTGGGAAGGACCTCCCTGGTTCCCTAGTAAAGAGAAAGGAAGTATTCCCACAGGACCTTGTTTGTTCTGTGGGAGCACCCTGGAATGCATGTGCCTTGTTGGTGGCAGACCATGAACATTTGGTCTCATGACCCTTTATGCAATATAAGTATTCTAAAAATGGGTGTGTCTAAACTATGGGGCAACAGAAGGAAATGGTGAATTGGCACAGCACACACACACATGGTGATCCATTGCTAAGCTCTTTGCATCTATGCCCCTGCCCACATCCTGAGGTGGACTTTGCAGTGATATCCTAGATAATCACTCTGCCTTCAGCAGACCCTTTCCCTGGGGTCCAGATGCTAACCCATACTTAGCATTTTTCCCTTAGGGGAAACTTGGTAGGGGGACAGAGGTGTAAACAGGGAAGGCCATTCTACAGTCATATGCCAATGTAGCTTGGGGAGATGCTGTGAACATGTAAGAGTTGAGAAA
This sequence comes from Ondatra zibethicus, assembly GCA_004026605.1. NCBI lineage: Eukaryota > Metazoa > Chordata > Mammalia > Rodentia > Cricetidae > Ondatra > Ondatra zibethicus. Next base: position 207,131 of record PVIU01000473.1, read on the forward strand.
CACTTGGGGGGGGTCACTGTGACAATATTGTAAGGCAGTCTCCAGCCTCTGCTTCCTGGACTGAGGTATAAATGGTCATGTGTTCCAAGCACTTCCACACACCACTCTTATCAGCATCAAACCAAAGGGATGTCCAATCTTAGACTTGAACCTCAAAACTGAACTACAGAAACCTTTTTCCTTTATTAGTGAACTTTGCCAGTTATTTTGTCACAGTGATGGGAAGTTGGCCAATGCAGCTTCTCTGCATTTATAAACTCAGGCATTTAGTTCATTTGGGTCTGTCATCCTTTCTTCTCATCTCCTCCCCAGTATTTAACACTGCCCCCACGCCCAGGAATGACTTTGGTTTGACAGAGAAGACAGGACCAACTGAGAGGAAACACTCTCATCTTATGGTCATGGAAGTATTGCTCGCGTCCACAGAAGAACCTATGTGATTGGCGTCCACATCACCTGAGAGTCCTGGTCAACTGTTCTTTTTGACCTTCTCCTCTTGCCTGCCTGTCCCAACACATCAGACTTTCCCCTGTGCTTACAATATGGCCCAGCCATCCGCCATTGATCTCCTCCCTTCCCACTACCTCCCACAATCCTTCCAAAGATCCTCCAGCTTCCTGAAGTTGGCGTTCATGGCTCTTTCCAAGATTCTTGAGGGAAATCCCTTCTGGGAACTGAAAATCCCTGAGTGTCGTGTCTTTCTTCATCCTGATTCTCTTACTTCCAGATCCGGTAATCTATCGAGGACTCTTAAATCCCACCTTTCAGGGAGCCTTCTGGGCTCTGCCCCACCCAGCTCTGCAGCAGCCTGTTTGCATCCTGGCAGTGCACTCGGCTTCAGATGACGAGTGCTGCCATGCCTGCCCGCTCCTGTCCCAGGAAGCACTCCAGTATGACTCGCAGAGCTGGCCCCCAGTCCTAAAACAAGCTGTTGACTGACTGTAGAAGGAGATTATACTTCCTAGGTACAGAAAGATAGTTCACACTGAATTTCTTTCCAAAGTTAACCTTTCCAAAGCCTTGGTAGGTGTATCGTCCTGGTTTTCAGGTGATGATACTGAGGTTTATGAGTTTATATTGGGGTTAAATGAGTTGCCAGAGATCATTTAGGTATGAAGGGGCCAAAGAGGAAGTAGAATCCTATAGCCTGGCTCATAGTCCTAAAGTTTGTGGGTTCCTACAGTGGGGTGCAAGGCCAGATGCTCATTATCTTAGGTCCTATAGAAGTGTTTAGATGCTGTATAAAGTGTGTCTCCACAGTGAACGGGCTGCTTGGGTGCCTTTGTAACAAAACACCCATGCACGTAAGATAAAAATGATTCTAAAATACCAAAATAATGGCAGTGAGATCAACATTTTGGTTTCCCTTGTTGGTCCCTTCAGGGAGTTTGGCTTACAGGTTAGGAAAAAGAGAAGGAGAGAACTTGTAAGTCAAGAAACAATCCAGCCACCAAGATGGGACCAACTGTGGGAGAGGATTTGGCCTACACACAAGAGAGCACAGTAAAAACGTAAAGAGATTGTCAGTGATTTCAGATGTCGCACTGGCATTTCATTTCGACATGATCCATGGAGGAGGGAGCAGGGTTGGGTGTCACCCAGCATAGCCAGACTCCATGCCAGCTTCCCTGACCACATCTGAGAGCTGGGCAGATGTTGCCATGGTGAGTGGACCAGTGCTCTTCATACATGTTTGTCAGCCTATCTGCTGTAATGAAAGATCACAGACCTGAAGGCTGGCACAACCCAAATGAATCTATGCACAGTTCTGGACACTATAAAGACCCTCTTTCTGGTCAGTGGATGTCCAGCTTCTCTGTAGTTGCACAAGAGAGAGACAGGCAGGCAGGCAGTGGGGGGAGGAGAAGAGAGTTGGGGGCAAAAGATCTCATGGTTCTCCTTATAAGGACATCACCTCTATTGGGTCAGATCCTCACTCTAGGCCCTCAGTTAATTTTAGTACCTTGGCACTCTATCCCTAAAGCACTAACATCAAGGGTTAAAACTTCATTTAAATGGAGAGTCCAAAGTTTAGTCCATATTAGAAACCTAATTTTCCTACCCACCAGGCCAGCATCCTCCTGCCCACAAGGCCAGCATCCTCCTGCCCACAAGGCCAGCATCCTCCTGCACACCAGGTCAGCATCCTCCTGCACACCAGGTCAGCATCCTCTATCTACCAGGCCAGCATCCTCCTGCCCACCAAGCCAGCATCCTCCTGCACACCAGGTCAGCATCCTCCTATCTACCAGGCCAGCATCCTCCTATCCACCAGGCCAGCATCCTCCTACCCATCTGGCCAATACCCTCCTACTCATCAGATCAGCATCCTCCTACCCACCAGGTCACCATCCTACTGCCCACCAGGCCAGCATCCTCCTACCCATCAGGCCAGCATCCTCCTACCCATCAGGCCAGCATCCTTCTACCTACCAGGTCAGCATCCTTTCCCTGGGTCTCATATCCACCCACTGTCCTTGGTCTGGACCGCATCATGTGCCTCCAATCTGCCCATGCAGAGCCTTTGAAGGATCAGAGTCTCATCTGTCCTCTCTTCTCTGGAGTCTTCTCCCTTCTCTCTTGACTCTTGGCAATTTCCTACTGGTTGGTTTTCATGACCCTGGAAGTGATGATTCTGGACGGGTATTCAATCGTTTGAGATAGAAACATGTCAAAGGTGGGTTGTGGCTACAGAAATATGATCCCCATTTTACAGTGTGCTATTTAGGCTTACTATGCTACTGAAACTGTGTCTTGGGTGACGTGCTCAGTTTGGGCCCTGGTGTTCACAGCCACTTATGTTGAACAGGTGGAGTCACTGATGGCTACAGGAACTATGGCTATGGCAGAAGTGGCTGTCCATCTGTAAGGGGCTTGGTAGAGGAAGTGATGGGATCTCTGCGGCTTGGGTCAGGGATGAAGGCCAGGTGGGAATCTAGTGAAGTGGTCTTCGCTTAGTAAGAGCACCAGTTGTGAGGTTTTGGACTTCCCAGAGATTAAATGCATGGTAGCCATCCCCCTGTCCATGGATATACCCAAGCAGAGACAGAAGGGCACAGTAGTTGTGAAGTAAGTGTCACATTGGCAACAGCCAGCTATTGCATATGAGGGAACCTATGGAGTTTTCGTTGTAAAAGTGCAATCTGCCTTCTTACTTTACATCTTCAGTCTGTTATGCAGAGAAACAGAACAGCCAGGAGCTTTTTGGAACATTCAAGAATCCAAGGAAGCCAGCTGTAAATGACCCAGAAACCAAAGGATCCCACAGAGAGCACATTCACTACAGCGCCCATCCTCCCTGTTTTGAGCATTCTTAGAGCTCTGAGCAGACTCTCTCTCCGGCTCCAGCTTCAGACACAACTGTATACCCTTAGGGTTTATAACTCACACTACAGAGCGCATCAGTTGCAGAGAGCCATCGGAGAGAGCCACTTGAAGCAAAGCAAACCAGCAAAGATTCACAGAGCACCGTAGCCATGCAGGGAAAACTCTGGTGGTGAGAGCCAGTCTTTGCCACCAGGCAGGAGAGCACAGGGAGAGCACAGGCCACCTCTTTTAGCACCTTTCCAAAGTCTTGCAGTTATTTTTTTTTTAAAGTTGTCCATTGCCTTCATTCAGCTGTACCTTCTACAACGACAGCATAGCTCACTGACTGAGACAGCATTCACATATATGACAACTGAGTCTACTCCCTACCAATCATTTGGACAACTTGTTTTAATGCCCTGAATTTTAATTTCCACACCTGAAAATAGAACACTTATTAGTATTGATTATTATGTGATTAAGCTATGTTAATATATAGTTCACAGGACCTAAGACATATGTACTAAATTAATATTTTCTACCATTAGTGATACTATAGCCAATAGTAATAGGGTGAGGTTACTGTTAAGAAAGATCTCATTCCTAGAATAAGTTCATAAAGCAAAATCCACACTAAATCAATAACACTTCACACTCCGGTATTACAAGCTCTTGAGGACATAGGTTCTTCTCCCCAGCTCTCTCATCTAGGAGTGGCTCACCAAGCTAATGAGTGCTTATTACATGGCAGGAATCAGTCAAAATCTCTACCTGCATTGAGTCACTTAGTTTAATTTCACATCAATTCCATAAGGCTTACACTAGGGCTTTCTTCATTTTTACATATTAGGAAACTCCAGCATAAAATGGCTAAGCAAATAGCATGGGGATTTGGATCTACAAAATCATCCAACCAAGCTCTAATAGACACACATTATCAACCAAGGGCACAGCTGATTTCCTTGAAGGAAATGGTGTGGGACAGTGCCCTCATCTCTGTTTCAGTGTGTCCTGCCACTTGAGGACAGTAGGTCTTGGGTAGCTGCGGAGTGAATGAGTTCCACCTGTTACTAGTTGTAGGAGCTCAAATCTTTATATAAACCCCAGCCTCCATAAACTTATAGGTGGTGGAAGGGGAAGTGAGGCTGGCGTGAGGTTATCAGGGTGTGTCCCCATTTCAGGAGTCCCTTTGTTCATGCCTGGTCAACTTCTGGTCCATATCTTCATCCTTGATGCTCAATGTGTCTTCCCTTTCTCAGTTTACACAATGCCCTCACACACACACACACACACACACACACACACACACACATACACACACACAAACACACACACACAAAAAAAAAAACTTCATCCCATGCAGCTGCCATCTTGCTTGGTCTTGGAGTCAGAATGTCACACTGCTGTCTTCTAGACACCAGGACAGGTGGTAATGTGTGACATTTCTATTTTCTCTCAGTAGACACATTCGACCAAAGAGGAAGATTCCTTAGATTCAGAGAATCAATGAAGCTTATAGGATTAAAGAAGTAAACAGCTCACAGGAAGTTCCTGAAATGTAGAAGACTCACACTTTTTCCCAAGATCATGTAAATGGCACCAACCAAGTTGTTTGCAAGAGAGTCCCCACTGACTGAGCTGCTTGCAAGGGCTGCAGGAAGCAATAGGGATACAGCTCCCACAACTCCTCACCCATGCTGGAATGAGGTTTCAGCAATGCAACTGGTTTAGAATCACCTGGGATCCTATAAGGCACCCCTCGCCCTTGTTCCTGTATGTAGCACCAGTAAACTCACTTGTTTGCCAAGATAGTCTTGCGTGTGATTATCCCTTTAGTCTGTTGTAAGTGCCCTAAATGAATACACATTTGGTCATGTCTCCCCAGGAAACATCACACATTGGAGCAAGAAGAAGGCCTCACAACCTTCAGCATACTTCAGAGGAACAGCAATAAAGCAATGCTTCTCTAACTAGGGCAGAGGAGAAGATGGAGATATGTTCCAGAGTCCGTGAGTTCCCTGAGAACTTTAAAGTGGTGGATTTTTGCCTCTGTGACATTGTGGCTAAAGTTAGCATTCTGATTAAATCTTGGAGTGGCATTTATCTATGGGTATAAACATAAATATTTATAAGGCAGCTCAACACCATGACCACTTAGCTAAGCAACAATATTTGAACTTTACCCCGAGGGCCTGAGACCTTTTCAGTTATGGGTTTTGGACTGGGTCTACCGTCAGATATAAATTCACCTTGTGGAAGGGGCCACATAGCCAATAAAGAGTTGGTTATCCCATAACCGTCATGCGATTATTGCGCCAGTGGGCACGTCTTGCCTGGGAGGTTGGTATTGTAGATCGTAGGGTTTATTCAATCTGCGAAAGACCACTGATGCCTTTTTCCCCCACAGCAGCCTTTGAGACACTCCCAGGACCTGGGAAAGCTCCCCAGAAAGAAGGGAGTTTCCAGCTCACCTGGAACTTGGTTTCTATGCAGCTTACAATCAAGGTATCCAGTGTCTTCAGCAATAAGGTCTTACCAACTAGTTCCGGTAGGCAGCCAAGAAAAGTGCCAAGAGCCTATATTGTTCTGGAGTCCTCTGGGGCCTCTCCAACAACGCCTAAGGTGTTCCACAGCTGGCACTAGAGATTTTGTTTAGTAATCCTTGGCTTTCAGGAGCAGCCCTTATCTAGACATGCAGAATATCTTCCTTCTTACTCTCTTTTTTTAAAACTTACATTTTTAATTAACTTACAAAGTAGCAAGTTTCCATATGGCTTTTTCATACATCCTTAGTTTTAGTTAACTCTCCCTCCCTCGTCTCTCCCCCCCCATGCGCATCCCTGCTTAAACTTTCCACCCTCAGCACTCCCACTCTGTTTTCCTATCTGCTGTGTGATGCTATCTTCCCTTCCTTAAGGCTTCCTGCACTCCAGTGGCCCTCTCGTTGCGGCAAATGGTGATGAATGCAGAGACACATGGCTGCTTAAGGCTCGAGGAACATCCTGGAGAAAGAGGCAGGAAGAGCGTGCAGGAGCCACAGCAAAGGCCTGTGAGATGCTGACTTCTGGGCCTGACGCAGCCGATGCCATTCCAAACCCACAGTCTTACAGAGGATCCTGGCTAAACTCAGGAAATCTCAAAACAAAATAAATAAATAAATAAATAAAAATAAAAAACGAAAATAACAATGAAACCCTGAATGCAGAAATTCCTGTAGGAAACAGTAATAGAGGTAGGAGGGAAATTTGAGAGGGAATTATAACAATCACAATACACAAAATACATATATGAAATCATCAAAAAAAAAAGCAAACTCAATGACTATTTCTTTAAGTAAAATAAATATAATATTCCTATATTTTAGGGGTTAAAGCCCTAAAGATTCTGGATGCAGTTCCTGACACTGCCACTCAACAGTGTACGTGCTGGTAGCTAGGATCCCAGACAAGGTGAGCAGCCTGAGGAAGCCAGCGAGCTTTCCTGCTGACCTCCCTTCCATCCCATCCTGGTAACTCACCAACCTGCACAGGTATGTTTCTGTGGTAAACATTTCGTCCTGGCTCAAGGCTAACTGAGAGAAGCCACCCTTAGACTGAGGAGAGACCTCTGGGCTGATGAGCCCACCACCATCACCTGAGTCTGCAGAATATCTTCTAGCTGATCACCTACCTGCCAGGAAACGTAGTCCTGACGAGCCCCCGATGACACAAGTTAGCACCGTATGTTTGTATCGATTATGATCCTCGCAATTCACAGATTTCATGTTTGCAAACATGCCTGTGCTCTCAGATTTATTGCAACTCCCAAATCAACACCCAGAGTGCATTTATAGTCACCCTCAGTCGGAGCAGAACAGTAAAAATTTAAAAGAGGCACCCAATTCACAGGACCCCAGCTAAGGTCAATCAAGGCCATGCCACCTTCTTGCTACAGCTCAAGTAGCCTTTAGTGGTCTAGTTAGTAGCATGGTTTTGGTTTTTGTTTGTTTGTTTTGTTTTACACTTTGTGAATTTTTGTTGGTGAGCTCACTGTTTTAAGTGGCCTTCGAGCACGTGCCAAAGTGTTCAAGGAGCTGTGACGGGCCTTGCAAAATATGCACACGTAAGATGAGCTTTGTTCCGGTAAGTTACACTGCTGTTGGCTATGAGTTCAATGGCAATGAATTGGTAGTAATATTAAACATGGTGTTTAGCAGCAGAAACACACACCTGGGCAGGGGGGAGGGGATGCCTGAGTCAGTAACGGCACTCACCTACTGTTGGCAGCTCTCACCTCTCTGGTTCCGTGGCAGATAGGTAGTTCAGGCAACTGTGGAGCTGGTAGGGAGGAACTGTTCCAGGTGTTTTACCACACCCTTTGGGCTTTTGTTTGTTTGTTTTCTTTTTTGCAACAGGGACTCAGGTAGCCCAGCCTGGTCTTGAATTTAGAATGTAGCCAAGGCTGATCCTAAACTTCTGATCCTCCTGTCTCTACCTCCTAAGTGCTGGGATTACAGGTGTATACCGCCATACCCAGCTTATCTGGTGCTGGGATTGGGCCTGGAGCTTCATGCATGCCAGGCAAGCCACTCTGCCAACTGAGTTGTCCCCAGCCCCAGGCTCTCCCTCACCGCCCCTGTTCTTTATATCTTCTTGCATCTCATGTTTCCTTCCCACTCATTCAGACTCCTTGGCTTTACATTGTCTATGAAGGTTCTTTGAAGTCAGTGAGTCTCGACTCTCATTGCCAAGTGCAAACCTTCCATGGTGGGACACAGGCCTCCTGGGAATCAACACAGTAAGGTTCTGAACTCGAGTTCCTGGGTGAGCCAGTGAAAATTCTCTGCCTTAGACCCGGATATTAATCCACAAACCTATGAACACCTCATATTTGACAAAGAGGCTAAAACTATACAATGGAAGAATGAAAGCATCTTCAACAAATGGTGCTGGCATAACTGGATGTCAACCTGTAGGAGAATGAAATTAGACCCTTATCTATCACCCTGCACAAAACTCAAGTCTAAATGGATTAAAGACCTCAACATAAATCTAACCACACTGAACCTGATAGGAGAGAAAGTGGGAAGTAGCCTGCAGTACATGGGCACCGGAGACCACTTCTTGTGTAAAACCCCAAGGGCACAGACAACAAGAGCAACAATGAACAAATGGGACCTCCTGAAACTGAGAAGCTTCTGTAAAGCAAAAGATACAGTCATTAAGACAAAAAGGCATCCTACTGAATGGGAGAAGATCTTCACTGACCCCACATCAGACAAAGGTCTGATCTCCAAAATATACAAAGAACTCAAGAAACTAGACGTTAAAATTCTAAATAACCTAATTAAAAAAATGGGGTAATGATCTGAATAGAGAATTCTCAACAGAAGAAGTACGAATGGCCAAAAGATACTTAAGGTCATGTTCAACTTCCTTAGCAATCAGGGAAATGCAAATCAAAACAACTTTGAGATACCATCTTACACCTGTCAGAATGGCCAAAATCAAAAACACCAACCATTGCCTATGCTGGAGAGGATGTGGAGTAAGGGGTACTCTCACCCATTGCTGGTGGGAATGCAAACTTGTGCAACCTCTTTGGAAATCAGTGTGGCGGTTTCTGAGGAAATTGGGAATCAACCTACCTCAGGATTCAGCAATACCACTCTTGGGAATATACCCAAGAGAAGTCCAATCATACTACAAAAGCATTTGTGCAACTATGTTCATAGCAGCATTGTTTGTAATAGCCAGAACCTGGAAACAACCTAGGTGCCCCTCAATGGAAGAATGGATCAAGAAAGTGTGGATTATATATTCATTAGAATACTACTCAGCGGTAAAAAAAAAAAATGACATCTTGAATTTTGCATGCAAATGGATGGAAATAGAAAATGCTATCCTGAGTGAGGTAACCCAAACCCAGAAAGATGATTATGGTATGTACTAACTCATTAGTGGACCCTAGCAATAAAATAAAGGACACTAAGCACTTAGCTCACAAGCCCAGAGAAGCCAAATAGCATGGTGAACCCAAAGAAAGCGTATACAGATCCTCCTGGAAGTTGGAAGCAAACAAGATCATCAGGCAAAAGTTGGAAGCCCGGGTGCGGGGATAGAGGTGGGGGTAGGGGAGTTGGGGAGAGGGGAAAGGGGAAGGGAGAAGGACTGGGGAGAGCTTGGGGGAGTGGGAGGGTGGAGATGGAGGAAAGGTGGACATAATTAACTTCATTCAATATTTACTATATTACCAATAGATAGCCAAGCATGATCCTAGATATTGTGTTCTTGCAGAAATTCTCAGTAAATTATGAGAGCTGGAAGGGCCACTGAATTGTCCTTTGGAGAAGAAAGTGAAAGGCTTACTTATCTCATTTAAAATCTCTATTAGTCCATGCCTTTACCTTTGCTGGAATGTTCTATAATGTAAACGCTCTGAGAAAATTAATCGAGCTACTCACCCCAATGAAATCAAGACGACTCTCTTTAAGTACAACCTCTAAAAATAAGAAAACCTACTATTAACTTTTTGACATCAAAGCATATTTTGAGGGAACTATTTACGTATACGAAAACAAAAAAAAAAATAGTGTTGTGGTAAAAATAAATAAAAAATTTAAAAACTTAAGTAGCCAGCTAAGAATAAAGGCCTCCTAAGACCCCACACCAAAGTCAATATATTCAGGCCCAGAACAGCCACACTGAGCTACAAACACCAAGCTACAGACCACCACTGATCCTGGGAATGCAAAGAAATGTCGGGTTTCTTCACCCACTTCTAAATTAAACTCATCCATAGATGCATTTGGTTGGTGATGACTGAAGGGCCAGAAACAACAGAAATTTGTCTTTCCCACTTCTAGAAACAGATGTTCCCCACCAAGCCATCAGCAGTGCTGTGCTGTGCCACCCCTTGGGGCTGCAGGAGACAACCCATTCCCTCGCTGCTTTCAGTTTCTTACGACTATGAGGACATTCTCAAGCATGTGGCCATGTCACCCCAAGTCTGTTTCCACCATCACACTGCCTCCTTCTGCCAGCTGAACCCATCGCCCCCAACCCCCCTCCCCCGCTAAATGAAGTGTCCATCAAACAATGCTTTCTTCCTTGCAAAATGCTTAATTAAACAGTTGTAAAAGCTCGCTTTTCCAAATAGAGGACACATGACAGGTTCTGGGATTAGGACATGATACATATTCCAAAGGAAGGTCGTTTGTGTTCGTTACTTTCCTTGTTGTTGTAACCATACCTGACAAAAAGCCATTTGAGGGAAGAAGCCTTATTTTTGAGGGAATGCCGTCCGTCATGGCAGGGAAGGCATGGCAGCAGGAACTTAAGGTGGATGTTCACATCACATCCACAGTCAGGAAGCAGAGAGATGCAGGCTGACCCTCACCCACACTTCTCCTTTGCATGCAGTCTGAACTTCTGCCCATGGAATGATACCACCCGCATTTAGGGTGGCTCTCCCTAGCTCCATGAACTTCATTTAGAAAATTCTGAACAGATGTGCCCAGAGATTTGTCTCCTAGGGGATTCTAGATCCCATTGAGTTGGCAATCAAGATTAACCATCACACCACCATTCAACTCACTGGCTATGGTCATTTGTGGACCCTTCTACATGCATACTGATGCTGATGCTGGTGCTGGTGCTGATGCTGATGCTGATGCAGACCAGGGAAATGGTAATCTACAGGGCATTGATGGCAGCTGCTGCTGGTGCTTCCTGCAGCTTAGTCAGGCTTGAGGGTCAGTGAGAGCCAGTGTCCACAGAAATCACCTCTTCTTACAGGTGACAATGAAGCCCAGAAAGAATCCAAGATCACCCCTCAGGCCATATGCAGACTGAGTTCAGTGTTTGACCTCCACAGGCCTTCTTTGTGACCACCCTCCCAAGCAGTGTGCAGTGATGCCCACAGCAGAACCCAGCTGTCAGGCTCCAGGAGAGTTAGCACACTCAGCATCTTCTTTGTCTTGCCTTTTGATAGGGTCTTCTTGGCCCTTCTCAAGTTTAGCAGCATCTGACCTCAGACCTGCTGGGTCCCCAGAGAGGGACCAGATCAACTTACAACTTGCTGAGTGACCTCAAAGAAGGACCTGAAGCTCTCTTAGTCTGCTTTCACCATCTTCCCATGGAAGTTGCAGCTCAGTGTGCTGTGAGGTGGCTTTCTGCACACAAAAATGTTACAATTTGGTAATTCCAACCATCTGAGCATGTTTAACTTGGCCCTCGGCCATCCCAGGATGTTTGATAAAATCTGATCACTTGGACAAGTCCCAGGAAGGGAACGGATCAAAGCTTGCATTCGGTGTTGGGAGCCCACCTGATGGGAGAGAATGTGTGTATGTGGTGGGGGTGGTGGGCTGGCTGGTAAGATTGCAGAGCCTTAAAACTAGGCGGAAGTAGACTCTGGCCAGGGAAGCAGACGGGTTCCTTGCTCAGCCATCATTGGAGATGCTTCCTCCCGCAGCAGATGGGAACAAATACACAGACCCACAGCCAGACATTAGGCAGTAAGTGAGAGACCTTGGAATGCTCAACCCTGAATAGGATGTCTCCGTTAACTTCCTCCCTTCGGGGCTCAAGAAACTCTGCAGAAGAGGAGGCAGATAGGGATGGAGTACATCAAGGAAACAGGGCCCTCTAGATCAGCATGAACAAAGCTCATATGAACTCACAGAGACTGAAGCAGCACACACAAGGCCTACACAGGTCTATACCAGGCCCTTTGTGTATATTTTTTAGCCTCCAGTTTTAGTGTTTTTGTGGGGTTCCCGGGGAAGTGGGTCTTTGTCTCTTGTGCTGTCTCTTGGGTTCCTTTCCTTCTGGTTGTTTTGTCTTTTCTCTTTTCTCTTCTTATCTTACATTTTATTATGTAAAGAAATACTAGGAGGAAGTAATTCAGCACATTCCAAATTTGAACCCTGAACTCTGGAAGGGACAGGATTCGCCCAGACTCATACAACTAGTTAAAGGCAACACAGCAAGCAGAGTGAGTTCTTGACTTCTATCCCTTGATACTTTTTCCCCTGTATTTCAGCTGCCTTGGACACTGTCTTCTAGAAGGTTCTTAGTCTCTCCAGTCCAGTAGGAAGGGTGCTGAAATTGTTTAGCAATGCCTGACAGAGTCACAGAGGGGAGAAGAGTGGCCCACATTTTGCCAGCCTTGATCTACCTTGTTCATGATATGGACAAATTGCTGGTGGAGAGTTTGGTTCTCACTCTCCACAGAGAACTGATTGGTGAGAGTGGAGACTGCGTAAGTGAATCTGCAGAAACCCTGTGGATCCTATCCCACAGGTTGTTCTGGGTGCATGCCTCAGGAGCCAGCCCACACTTAGAGTGTCCTAGCAAAGGCTGGGGACGAACAGGAGCTGGAACTGTGACGAGGTGCCTGACAGCCACATGTGAGAGGCAGGGGTGAGTTCCTGGAAAGACGACAGTTATCACAGAGTCACCCTGCACCGTGGGCACTCAGGAGTGCCCATTATAATATCCCTGCTAGGCTGACGGCAAAATTGTTTGTTTTCATAAGCCCAACTACAAAACTATATGCAAAGACTCATGCAGAGGCCAATCCTCCTATGGCTAAGATGAGGTCTGGTGAGAGTCTAGTGACTTCTCATGAGACTCAAGAGTACCATCCCTGCTTTATACATGAGGAAACTGGGGTTTAAATGAGATGGAGAAATTGCTAGTTCCACAGTTAGAAGGTGGCAGAAGTGAGATTTAAATAAATCTAAACCCGATTTGAGGCCTATTTAAGAATTCATGGGAATCAGTCCTTGTGCCCAAGCCTTCAATCCCAGCACTTGGGAGGTTCAAGCAAGTGGGTTTGCATGAGTTTGAGGCCAGTCTGGGCTATATGGTGAGTTTCAGGTTAGCTCAGGCTACAATAGAATTTACTAGAAGTAGCTTTTCCAGAGCAGAGTCTGACATTTCAACCCCCTTTAATATGGAAGCAAAATCATGGTCTTCCTCTTTTCATTCACTAGACTCCAAACCATCAAACTTCTTGGGCTCCATGGGAAACCGAAGTGACCCAGCATGTCAGCGGAATGGGGTCTCCGCACAGCTGCGCCCTATCATCCCCCCAACACCAGCACAGACCGTCCAGGTTAAAGGATATTGGCACTGCCATACACTCTTCTTTTTCCCAAATTAATCAAGAAGCAGGAATTTCTGACAAATGCCATCTGCTGATTTTTCAGAGACAAGTTTTGGTGGTGTGACCAGCAGGTGCCTCAGCTTTTTCTAGCATGCAGTACCAAAATAGTCACCATGGCAACCCTTGGAGGGCAGCCTTCCAAAGAGAGGCATTGTGAGCACAGAAACTCTAGAGCCCTTTCAAGCAAGAGGGAAGGAGGCTGGTGTTGGGTTTCCAGTATGGGTGAGCGAGCCTCCTCCCTAGCCTCACACTGGGCTCCAATCCCTGGATGCTGGGCATAGTCAGACCTTTCACTGCTCCAAGGCTTCTGTTCCCAGAAAGAGAGCAGACTTGTGAATTATGGACCACAGCAGCAAGCAACCTGGATATCTCTTGCAGAGGCTCAGGTAGCACAGCAAGACTAAGCAATATGGCTCTGAGCTGGATCCTGCCCAGACCTTTGGCAGGTGGACTTAGCTCTAGTCTCAGCTTCTCGTCTATGAAACAGACTGATGAGCAGCACCATCTTGTCCTAGGAAACTTGTGGACAAAGATACATGTGGGAGGTACTGAGAAGATATTTGGTGGACAGCACAAGCAGACAGAAAGAGACAGACAGACAAATGCAGAGAGGTTGGCAGAGAAAGGGACAGACAGACACACACGGGGGGGGGGGGACAGAGAGAGTCAGAAACACACAGAGAGGGGGGGGGAGGGGAGAGACAAACACAGAGAGAGAGAAAGAGAGAGAGGGAGAAGGAGAGAGAGAAAAAGAGAGAGACAATGACAACTGGGTATCAGGAAACCTGGGTCCCTAACTGAGCTCTACCTCTTTCAGTTCCCATGACGTTGAGCTATTCACAGGGCTTTTCAGGCTTGCATCTCCACCTTTCCAGCATGTCCTGGAACTGCTGGCACTGTGGTTGAGAAGGGTCCAACAGTATGACACATATGGTCGGGGTACACCAGGGCTCCCCTTCTTTGTCCCTCTGCTTTGTGCTCAGGAGATTTCATCTGATATCTTCCTGGGAACTGGAACTCGTATGCTGCCTTGTGGCATTAAAACAGACAGAAACACAGAATTAAACATTCCAAGATGTCCCCCTGGGAAAGTCCTGTCCCGATGTGAAGAGAGACCTGAAAGGGACCAGGACGGGACACGTGACACATGGCAACAAGGCACAAATCTGACCTGGTGCAGGAATGAAGGAGAGATGGGTCTGCAGGCTACAAAGATTCAGTGAAGCTGCCAGTGTTGCTGGACCATCACAGCCTCTTAGACACATTTGCTGTCTCTTAGAGATAAGTTTGCCTTTGTATCCCTGCCATGCTCAGTCACTGATTGGCTGGAAGCAGCCAGTAGAAATGTGACCTTAACACAACTGTGGGTGCAAGCCTAGGGGGCTCCCAGTCAACTGAGGTTCCCATCTCCAAGGCATCTTCTCCCGGCCACTTGACCTATTTCACTACAGGGATGTGGCCACAAACCCACGTTGCCACTTCAGAAGCCTGTAACCCATACCCACAAGTCTATGACCAGGGACATTATAGAACTCAGAATCAGCAAGACTTCAACACTCTAGCTCAGCAAAACAAGGTTTCCCCAGCTTGATGAGATTATAGATCCAAGATGCACATGTGAGTGTCACCTGTATTTGGATGTGTGGACAAGCATGTTCAGTGCCTGTGAGATATGGGTGACATATCTGCATAAGAGGACAGCACTTCTCTCTCTCTCTCTCTCTCTCTCTCTCTCTCTCTCTCTGTGTGTGTGTGTGTGTGTGTGTGTGTGTGTGTGTGTGTGTGTGTATGCATGTGTTGATGTCTTGTAGTGATAGTATGACCACTACGTTAAGACGTTAAGTGTTTTACACAGAGTAGCGTGACATCCGTGGCTGTCTTTGAGGTAGGTAGAAAGGTAAGTTGGGAAGTGACTGTGGAGGAATCATCCTCCTTACAACTCAGACTTTTTCCCCCAGATGACACAAGCAAAGCCATGCTTTCAACTAGAAGTATTTTACTTCAAAACTCGAACCCTATCTTATTCATATGACCATTTGTTGCAAAAAAAAACCACATACATGTACATGCACACACAAGACTGAAATGGGGATGGGAACATACGTGGAAAAGTGTAAGTTCATTGTAAATTAATGACTGGCAGAGGGCATGGCCCTCAGAAGTCTCCACCTTCTCAAACAGAAATCTCACGCTGTAACGGCATCTAGAAAAATGTAGGGTGCTAGATATAAGCATTTCTACATCACATGCAGTGGCGTAAACTTCAGGGTCACTCTGATTCTTCTAGTACACACTAATGACAATCTGGCCTTTCCCTGAATCCAGGTTCCTATGGCAATTATTTTTTTACTTTACTTCATAGAAATTGCTGTGTTCTGGGTTTTTTGGGGGGAGTTGCTGATTATATTTTTGCTTTTGGTTTTTGGGTTGTTTGGTTGATTACTTGGTTGGTTTTGGAGGGGTCCTCTTTCTCTCTCCTTTCGTCTCTCTCTCTCCCTCCCTCTCTCCCCCCCCCTTCTGTGTGTGTGTTATATAATCTCCCCTCAGGAGTTGAGTTTTTATCTCTTAAAGGAGGCACACTTTGAATAATTATAGGAGATTAAAGTTTCTAAAGAAAAAAGGATTTGAGTTTTGTCCATCCTGAGTGAGGTAATCCAGACCTAGTAAGACAACCATAGCATGTACTCACTCATAAGTGGATATTATATGTAAAGTAAAGGATAACCAGTCTATAGTCCATGACCCCAGAGAAGCGAAGTAACAAGGAGAACCCTAAGAGAGACATACATGGATCCCCCTGGGGAGGGGAAATAGACAAGAACTCCTGAGAAAATTGGGAGCATGGTGAGGAAGGGAGAGCAGAATGGGAGGGGAAGAGAAGAAGGGACGTGGGGAGGAGAACATGAGGGAGTGGGATGGCTGAGATGGGGGAAGGACAGAGAGGGAGAGCAAGGAAAGAGATTTCTTGATGGAGGGAGTCATGATGAGACTAGCAAGAAACCTGGCACTAGGGATGACCCCAGCTAAGACCCTAAGCAATAATGGAGAGGCTGCCTGAACTGGCCTTGCCCTGCAGTCAGATTGATGACTACCTTAAATGTCATCACAGAACCTTCACCCAGCAACTGATGGAAGCAGAGGCAGAGACACATAGCAGACAACGAGGCTGGGCTCCCAAAGTCCAGCTGAAGAGCAGGAGGAGTGAGAACACAAGCAAAGGGGTCAAGACCATGATAGGAACACCCACTGAAACAGCTGACCTGAGCTAATGGGAGCTCACTGACTCTGGACAGACAGCAGGAGAACCTGCGTGGGCCCAAACTAGTCCCTATGGATGACAGGTGTGTGGCTGGGGCAGTCAGTGGGGCCACTGGCAGTGTCACCAGGATTTATCCCTAGTGCTTGAACTGGCTACTGGGAGCCCATTCTCTTGGGAGGGATGCCTTGCTCAGCGTACTTATAGGTAGAAGGGTCTTGATCCTGCCTCAAAGTAATGCACCAGACTTTGTTGATTCCCCCATGGGAAGCCTTACCCTCTCTGAGGAGTGGATATGGGGTGGGTGGAAGGTAGGGAGAGCGGGAGGAGGGGAGGGAGAGGGAACTGGGATTGGTATGTGAATTGAGAAAAGACTGTTTTTTAAAAATAAAGAAAAGAAGAAGAAAAAGATTTGATTTTTGTAAATCATTTTTCTCTGCTTCTTTCCTGGCAGCCTGAAAAACTAGTCTGAAGGAAGAGTCTTAGAATCTTTCCATTCACGTGTGTCAAGCCCAGGTCCGCCATCTACCATGCCCATAGGTGACTGCATCTGATCTGGGCTCTGATCAGGATGATCAGCAGTGCCCAGTCTCTAAGACATGAGGCTTACTCGAGTTTACTCCATGAATGGGGAGCAGAACGGAGGTGGGAGCTGGGCTCTGGGCACCTCACCCCCCTCTCCCCACCACGCTCTGTTTCTCTAGACAGAAGATACCATCTGCCCCAAAGCCTACTTTTTGCGCCTTGCATTCACTGTGCTGAATGTTGCAAGCCAGCAGGAGCAGCCAAGCTCAGGACAGGGCCACTCGGGGCCAGGGCAGGTAGACTTACCTGGGTGAGCTCCAGCATGGCTATCGGCTGATCTGCTTTCTTCCCATTTCCTTTTTCAGTCTCACGACTTCACAATGAAGAGGCCAGCTTCTGCCAGTGCTGACTGCCATTCAGGTTCTCTTTCTTTCTTTCTCTTTTTTTCTTCTTCTTTTTAAGAATTTTGGGGAAGAAAACCATCATGTGCCCACAAGGGACCTGGTAATCAGAAGTGTCTGGAGATCTTGAACTGGTAAGGCAGGGAGGTGGAGAGTGTTTTCTAGGACATCCTCGGGGGCCTGGGTGGCAAGTGGAGTGCACGCAGCTGCCATCTGGCTAATCTCCAAAGCTCTGCTGTAGTAGAGCGGGTGAGGGGGAAGACGGAACAAGATGAAGGAGCCAGTCTTCAGTCCCAGGCCAGAGCTAAATCTCTGTGCTTCCCAGCCTGGCTTGAGGGGGCAGCACCCGAGCCCCAGTCATATCTAAGTAAAAGCCCAAAGCCACCTGAAAGAGGCAGGCCTTGCCATAGATCCCAGGGGTAAGGTCAAGGTTACAGGAAAGGGAAGGACAAATGAAGGGACTCAATGGGAGCAAGGTCAAGATGGGGGGCAAATCCAGGGGTGGAGGTGGCAGCTGTAATGGAAAATGTTGGTGTGTATGTTATAATCTGTATTGGGCTATGAGTGTACATGTGTGATGTATGTATGAACAGATGCTAGGTAGGGCAAAAACGTGGCATTAGTTAGCAGATAAGAGATCCTGATGACAATGGGATCCACAGAGGTCAAATAGCTGATGTACAGACAGGAGCACTTTCCTGGCTCCCATACCAGCAATTGCCCCTTGACTGAATATGTGGAGAGATGAGCAAGCAAGGAGGCTCACTGAGTAATTTAATCTCTTTCTAAAATGTGTGTGTGCATGCGTGCATGTGTATGTGCGTGTGCAGGTGTATGAGTGCGTGTGTGTGCATTCATGTGTGAGTGCGTGCATGTGTGTATGCATGTATGTGTGCATGCACACTATGGTGTATGTGAAGGTTGGAGGATAACTTTCATTAGTCACTTCTCTTCTCCCTCTTGGATCCTTGAGATTGGACTCAAGTTGCCAGGCTTTGGCTGGAAGCATCTTTACCCACTGAGCCGCTGAGCTGGTCCAGGCTCATCAACTCCAAGGCGCTCTACATGGTGCCCCACAGAGGCTGGAGACTGGGATGCTGGACCTCAAGGTTTTACTTCTGTTTTAATTTTTTAGTGCATGTATGTGCACACGCGTGCATGCGTGCATGTATGTGTGTGTGTGTGTGAACAGCCATGATATGTACAGGAGCACACATGCCGTGATTCTCTCCTTCCATATTAGCATGAGTTCTGGGATGCAAGCTTAGGTCACCAAGGCACTCTGGATGGCACTGTTGTTTGGTTTGGTTTGGTTTTGCTTGTGACAGGGTCTCTCTCACGTAGGCCAGGCTGGCCACAAACTCACTACATAGCTGAGGCCCAACTTAGACTCCAGATCCTCCTGCCTCCACCACCCAAGTGCCGAGATTGCGGACACGTACCACCACGCCCAGCTGAAAGCTCAAACTTTTCAACAAGGTGTGAATCAAATTCGGGAGTGGAGAAAGCACCTTTCCTAGGATTTAGGCATTCTGTCCTCCTGCACTCAAGGCAGAAGGATCTGGCTTGTCTTCAGGCTATTGTCTAAAGGCTGGTGTTTGAGGCAGGGGGATGTCCTCGGAGAACATGCTGCTTCCATGTCCAGAAGCCATAGCCTGTCGTCTGGTAGACACAGCTGGTGACTCAGGCAGGAAAGCAAGCAGGGTGAGTGTCCAAGATAATCCTGACCAGAGTCTTTCAGACCAGCCGTTCCTTGCTGCCTGCCTGCCTCCCCGCCTTCCCAACTTGAACTGGTTTTCTGCCCCACAGACCTCTGAGCCAGCATTTCTGAAGTTAGCAGCCCATGGAGTCCCTGCACCAGAGCCGTAGTACTGGCTAACCCAGGCCTGCTTCAGGTACTGTACCCCGGCCAGCCCTGCTGCCCCTCAGTCCCTACCCTCCCTTCCCTGCCCCAGCCCTCCCCTTGCTGCTGACGCACACATCCTATAATAAGCCTCTGTTACTTGGAGCTGGGGCGGCTCCGTAGTAAGCCGAAACCGCTACTATATTTACACCCTTTCCACATTTAGACAAAGGCTATTTTTAACAGAAGGTCTATTTGTAGGGGTTGCCCACGTCAGACTCTGTTCACATGCGCCTCACCAGCCCCAGCCTGTTATTCCGATTTCACACTTGTACCGGTTCTCTCTCCTTCTCTCTTTTCTTCCCTTCTTCTCCTTGTTGCTTTCTTTCCTTTCTTCTTTCTTCCGCTCTCCAGTTTCCTTCCTCTCTTTCCCCCAAAGGAAATCACACGGAAGTCTTTGGCAAGCTGTGTTGCCACAGTTCTTCAGGGAACACCCAGGTCATGGTCCTCACGGAAAACAAGACCAGTATGGCCAAGGTCTGGGACGGTGGGCCTGTAGTCGGCTGTCAGTGTCTCCTGGAGGCTGCGTACAGGCTATGGCCTCTGGGAGCTATGGCCTGTCGTCTCCATGTTGAACCTGGAAGGGTCCACCAAGCTCTCACTGCCTAGCTTTTTGTGCTATGCCACTCCAATTCTCTCTCTCTCTCTCCCCCTCTCTCTCTCTCTCACTCTGTCTCTCTCTGTCTCTTTCTCTGTGTGTATGTGTGTACGTGTGTGTGTGTCTCTCTTTCTGTGTGTGTGTGGGTGCTCACATGTGTGTTTGTGTCTCTGTCCGTGTGTATGAGTGTGTGTGTGTGTGTGTGTGTGTGTGTGTGTGTGTGTGTGTGTGTGTGTGTGTTCAGGGAAGAGAAAGTTAACAAGGTCAGAAGAAAATAAGCTAGTTGGGTCATCATTCACAGGGCCAGCCACCTTTTAAAAGCTCACTTGATCAGACTCTCTAAGATGGCAGAGTTCTTCTGTTCGTTTGGATGAAAAAGCATTTCTTGCTTTCTTGCAGTATGAATCACTACAGGAAGGGGGATCAACCTTTCAGCGGTCAAGCACTGAAGGGCACTGTGGACACCTGAACTGCTTCAGTGGTGCTCTGTCGTAGTCCTGCCTGCACCCAAGTTCCAGGTGGGGCACACTGAGCCCACCCAGAGGCCCAGTAGCACTTCCTAAGTCATTTAGCTGGCTATGCTGCAGCTGAAATCTCTGGGTATGAACCGCATGCTGGCCCCAGGTCACACACCTTCCACTCCATCCCAGCGAGCAGTGTGTTTGTTCTACCCGCCCCCCCCCCGTCTCTGTCCCCAATCAGGAGCCACCATTTTCACCTTGGTACCCTGGTAGCATTTTTGGGCCAACTCCCCGCAAATGGCGAGCAGTGGCAGATGTGAGATGAAGTCCCAGCGGAATCCAAAAGCACATGTAGGAAGCCTGGCAGACCCTCGGGTCCCAGAAAAAACCCTCGGGGTTGAGTCTTGCTCCCCCCTAAGTCTGTGGCTTCAGTGTAAAATGCGCAGATTACATTGCTGAGAGCAAAGGCCATGGAAATGAGTATCTGTATTGGGCTGTTGTGGAGACAGAATTCAGGCTTCCTGTCCCCCATGCTCCCCCAGCTGAGTTCCATAGGTGCCAGAGAACATGTGGAAACCAAATGCCCCCAGAGCGCCCAAAATCAAGACTTTAAAATTGCTGATGCAGGCTCAGACATTTCCTGGAGACACCGATAAGAGATGTTATCCGCTTGTGTCCTAGAGTCCAGAACCCAGCAGCTGTAACATTAGGACAAGCCATGCTGCTTGTATTTCATTTCATCTCTTCTTGCCTAAAATGGAGATACGAGGAGATAAGGGAGGAGGTGGAGGGCTTGCAGGCGGAGTGGATTTGATCAAAAGGCATTATATGCATGTATGAAATTCTCAAACAGGAAAATATTATAAAGATACTAGTACTATTGCCTGCCTGCCCCCTTAATGACTTGCAGCAATATTGAAATGAAACTGCATGTGAGTGTGTGTAGGGGTGTTTGGGAGTACTCACCCACGTGTGCATGTGAAGGCCAGAAGTCGACCTCACGCATCCTCCTCCACAGCTCTTCCCTTATGTTTTGAAACGGTTGCTCTTATTGAACTTGGAGATCATCCTTGCTGCCGGGCTACTGGCCAGGACCCCTCAGGGATCCACTTGTCTCTGTGGGCCTCCCCCAAGCACTGGGTTACAGGTACCTTCCACCAAGCCTTGCTTTTTATATGGATGCTGGGGAGAGAAACTTGGGTCCGCGTGCTTGCAAAGCAAGCACTTCATGCCCTGAGCCGTGTCCCCAAGTGCAACTACTTTCTATGCTGGCAAATGCAACAGGCAGTGAGCCTTTCATGCTGATGTTTCTGTCATTAGTACGGATAATGAACGAGGGCTCAAAAAGCCAAGGGACCTGTCCAAATTTTTACAGCAAGGAAGTGGTTAAATAGAGGCATCATAGCCCTGACACCCTTAGCGGTGATGAGCTGTATTCAGCCTAGAAATGGGGACACTGATTTCGGATAAGCCCCGTACTCTCCCCAGCTGACCCCCCTGTATCTTTGTCCCAGTGACTTCTCAGCAGTGCGGGTGCCCTGCCTCAGCCGGAGCAGAAATCCCAGAACCCTGAAAGAAGAGCTGCTGTCATGAGGCTTCTGGTTTCAGGATATGCTGGAAAGGTGAGAAGGAAGCTTGTCTCCCCATGGATGGTGGCCAGAACCCAGCAGCAGGCCTCCCCCGCCGGGAGCCTGGGACGTTCCCCAGGTGCCCAGGCATTCCCAGGTCAGCAGGGCCGCCAGCAGTTTCCAAAGCGTTGGCTTCTGACGGAAAACAAAACATCAACGCTTTGCAGGGACCAGGCGCTTTGCGACCTGCAGACAAAACCCACCCTGAAGTTGAGTCTACCACCAGGCAGGGCCTGTGCCCACCCTGCAAGGGGGCCGGTATGATGGAGAGGAATTAAAGTGCCATGGAACTGCTTGTTGAAAGACTTGATAGGGTCTCCGGGCCTTGAACTTGGTGCTTTGACCACACACTTTCAACTCCCCCATCCGTCCATCCCGCACATCTCTTTTTGAGGTCAGGTTCAGGTTCTACTCCCTGTGTTTGATCAACCCTAGCTCTCCCTCTAGTTTGAGAGCAATCTGCCCCGCTCTTGGCTCTCCACGCTCCTTGTAAATACCTCGCCATCCCGTGCGGCTTGTGCCGCAGACACCGTGCAACAGATGGTTCTGAGCTGCCCACGGGGGTGGTGGCACAAGAGGCTTGGCTTCCACTTCTTCCAGTGGAGTGGGGCTCTGGGCTGAAAGGCCATAGAGTGTTGCAGATGCTGGCGGTGCTCTCTGATAAGGACCCACACACTCATCCCCAGCAGCAGTATCCCCTCTCTGCCTTCCGATGGCTCACAGTTGCCCACTTCCTCCAGAGAAACGCTCTCAGGAGGTCGGTGCCACCTCTTCCCATGCCAAACTCCAGCTCCCACCAGACTCAATGACGATGTCACAGAGTACACTCCTCAGAAAGGGACACCTCTTCACGGAGCTTTAGCCCCTATAGTGTTAATACCACCTCTATGCTCCCGCAAGTCCCTGTCAAGGTTGATTTGCCCCAGATACAACACAATATCAGCTTAAAATTCCATTTTATCACTAAAAGTCCCACATCCCTAGGTCACCTTCAGTTTTGGCAAAAAAAAAAAAAAAAAAAAAAAAAAGCGCAACTAATCAACCTGGGATGGGTCACAGAATTTAGCATTTAAAATTGAAAAATTCCCAGTAAAATTTGCATTTCAGATAACAATGTGTACATTTTTAGAAGTATGTCCTGGGCAATACTTGGGTCATGATTATAATTTTTAAATTATTGTCTATTTGCAATACAAATTTATCCGGACATCCTGTGCTTCACCCAGTAACCCATATCTGGAAACATCTGTTTGGTATGCCTCCCCGTCTCTGTCCCACATCCCTCTCTCCCTGTAGATCTATCTTGAAGCATTCTTCCTCAGTAAACTACAAGAGCCTAAATCTTTGTCTTGGGTTCTGCCTCTAGAAACCTGATCAGAGGCCCTATTGATCCTTCTGCAGCTCTGGGTGGCCAGAGAAGTCTCTCTGTGTTCACTGGCCTTCTCAAAGCATGTCTCTTTGGTCCAATCCCTTAGACTAAATGGATGGTCTAGGGGACATCTCTGGATGTGTGTAAAGGCAAGATACTAGCTTGGCCTGTGTCCTCGAAGAACTAGAAACTGCAGGGAAGTGGAGCTGTCTGATATCCTTGTGAGCACGTCTCCTTTAAGGGGATTCTATCTCTAACTACCCATAATAGAGCTAGGTTGGTAGGTTAGTGTCTGAGCCTTGCTTTAACACAGCTGGAATATGAGCCAGGATGCAATATCTTCTGGGGGCCTCGCATCCTCAACTCAGTGAGCCTGGGCCTTTTCATGTGTCTAGCAGTCTTGTTGAGTTTGTAAAGTCCTGGAGCTGGGACTTGGCACAGTAGTAGGTAGTACTCACTAAGCAGTTAGTGTTGTTGGTATGTGTTGTAAACAATGACAACAGATGACATTCTGTGTTCCCAGATGGGGAATGTGGAATAAAAACTATGACCTATGTGGTCTCACTATAGCTGAATGCAGCACAAGGCCACCCAAAGATAGGGTGGGCTGCCTGGTAAGGCGGTGGCTCTTTCTGTCATTCCCAAGGAAAATGGAAGGAAGGAGGACATTTGTCTTCCTGCCAGTGACAGATAATTTCCATTCATCATCTTCTTTAATCAAACATGGAGATGTTCTGGCAGAGTCTGGGTGACAGTTTGGAAGGGCACGCCAGCCTCTAAGAGTCCTTCCCAGGTCTGAGATACAGGAGTCTCTGAACAAATCAACACTCCATATTCACAAGGCCACAGACTACTCTGGTGTCCAGGAACTTGGCAATTGGTTCCACAATAACTTCCCGAATTCCATACCTATACTTTTCACAACAATATATACTCCCAGGTCTTAGACAACGCAGCCATGGCCTGAATGGGGAGGACAGACCCACAGCCACTTGAAGTCTTTCTGAGCCTCAAGTCCTCCAACCCGGAAGACAAAGCTAAGATTCTCTCCCCTCACGTATGCCTTCCCCTCTTGGGTGGCAGTATCCCAGATCAGGGCCAATGTCTGCTCTTTCTCTAGTCCTCCAGCGGTCCGACTGAAGGAACTAGCTTTTTCTGGGACTTCTCCCACAACTATCCCTGGACAGTAGACATTCTCATCACCCATAAACACAGTGGTAAACTCTTTGTCACAACCATGACACTGCAGAGCTGGATGGGGAGGACAGACCCCATGGAGCGGCTCGTCCAAACCTTAGTAGATCCATAAGTCTCCATAAGCCTCGCTGTCCCCTTTCCCCAGAGAGCGCTCACCCCTCACCCTTCTCATGATTGAATGTCTCTGCTGCAAGAAGGTCCTTCCGTCATACCAGATGTCCTCTGACGTATTATTGTGGCTTCTTCTGGTTGGTCCTAGCTGTCCAGTGATGGTCCAAGAGACCAGTCTTTGCTGGAAAGTGCTATGTGTGGTGGTGGTGGTGGGGTTACAGGATGGCATATGGAGACAAAGAAAGAGGCTCAGCCAGAGGTGGTGAGAATATTGGAGGAATTGGTCAGGGACACACATAGACTAAAAGCAGCATGGTATCCGCATGCTTGGAAGTTTTCAGCATGCCTTTTAAAAGTTTTGCTGTCCAAGAGTCACTGCTGACCTTTCTAGAGAAAGCATCCCTACCAAATTGTCACCTACGGTGCCCACCAGGGTGGCCTGGGAGAGCAGGGACAGCCAAACTAAGTCACAAGGAGGACAGATGACAAAATCATCTCCTTCACCGTGAGAATGGGCTCTGAGGGTAAAATTGTTGGCCCTCCTAGTGTTTCCTAGGTTGGGCCCACGCCAAGTGACACTAAAAACCAGACTTAGGACAAAGGGGTTATCAGAGGTACCAAGAGCTTCCTTCTGAATAAAGTGATGGAATGTCTGGTAAGACAGAGTGCAGACACCATCAGTGAAGGATGCAGGCTGTGTAGGAAGGGAAGGGTCACTGAGACCTAAGCACAGGAGGAAGCTGGACCTGACGGTTCTTTATTCTGGATGGGCTATGAGTTTTCTTTTACTGTTTGTACATCGCCAACACACCCCCAACACACACACACACACACACACACACATACAGGTCCATACAAAGCCAGGTGAGGTATACCACTGAGGGTGTGTGACCCTTGCTTAGGTTAGCTTAGGTGGTCCCACAATTTTCCATTGCTGACTTGGTTACGAGCAAGAAATAAACGCCTCTCCTCTCTCCTTGGGAGGAGCGGAGCAGATTGCCTGGATCTGCCTCATTCTGCCCTGGCTCTGGTCTCAGCACCAAACGCTTCCTTCTGCGCAGTCTGTTCCCGTGACAATGCAGAGGGGAGAGCAGGAGCAAGGACCACAGCCAAGAGTCTCAGAGCAGCAGGCAGGCGGGGCTTCGCCATTGACTAGATAGATCACATTTGCATGGGAGAAAGAGGAGATGCGGGCCCCTGGCTCCCCACACAGGCAGAAAGTTTGGATGGTGAGTTCTTATCCCCAAGCATGGATCAGAGAAACTCTGCCAAATGTCCACCGCTCCAGGGTTTGCTCAAAGACAGAGCCTGAGAGAGGTTCCCACAAGAGGGGCCGCTCACACCTCTGCACCATGGAGATTAAAATAATAGGTTAGTTCTTTGCCTAAGAGATGGAATCCTGTTCTGCTGCCTAACACTGGAGAACCAGACCCTCTTTCTTTATTAAATACAGACAACAGCCTTGACTGGAGCTTCGTGTATATGCAAACATTTTGACTAGTCCATCCTACATCCTGTGACCAGCCACTGGTGATTCATAATGCCCTATCACCTACCAGGGATCACTGAGTTTCCACCATGCCTGGAGCCTGCTGAGAACAAAGGTAAGAGAGGGCTGGAACTTGCCCTCAGGGGGTTTATAGTCTGGTAGAAAGGCAAGACAGACCATCAAAAGCAAAAATTAAAAAATAAAATAAGATCCATGCATTCAAGCCACTTCAAGCACGTTGTTAGCACTGTAGCCAGCTGGCAGGACTGCCCGTGGAAGTGGGCTGGGGAGGTACTTCAAGGGTGACCAGAGTTTTACAAAGCCACAAAGGGCAAGAGTGGGAAGGGTTGGTGTGTGCACAAAGGTATGGAGAGAACGCAGCAAAGCTTTCATCTCTTAAAGAACCAGGAGTTCTGTGCCATGTCCAGACCTTGCCGGCAACAAGGTAATGCTTACAGGAATAGATTTAAACCAGCACGGACACTTGATTGTCACAAATGGAGGCAGATCAGCACCTTTGGTACCAAGTAGACAAATGTCAGGGATTCTACCAAAATCTCACTGTGTTCGGGGTGCCCCCACAACAAAAAAATGTTCCAGGCCACAATGCAATAGCTCCAAGGTTGGGAAACCCCAAGACTCTAGAATGTTTCCCAGTATCCTCGGCCTCGGCCTCTAGAAAGGAACAAGCAAGACACTAGGGGACATATGGGATGTCAGATCCTACAGTCCAAAGCTTTGCTTCCCAATATCTCAGCTAGCCCTTCCTGACTTCCTGCCTTTCACTTATGAAAAACCTGAATCCACTGTCTGTCCTCAACTTGCTGATAAAAACATTAAACATAAAGCTTTGGGGGACAAAGTTCGTAGCACGTGCAACCGATGACCATTTTCAACCCTTTGACCTATTCATTTCTTTCTTTTTTTTTTTTTTAAAGACAATGTGTCTCAGAGTTGTTCTGGGATCTAAGAACTACTTAGTTATCATAGTCTCAGTTCCAATCGCAATTAGGCCGGGCCCTGGGTACTCCAAAGACCCACCTGCCTCACCACAGGGGATGTAGGGTATATCATCTGTCCTAGAGCCTGGAAGAAAAGACTTTTCCAGTTTCCTGTATTCATATCTGAGTGAGGGTCTGAGAGAAGCCCCCCAACACCCTCTGATTTGAGCTAGGACATTCATATAACCTGCTGACCGCAGGGGACCTCCAGCTCCCTGAGACTGAGAGAGCTTCTCCAGGCCAGCATGGCAGGGACAGCCGCTCAGCTCATGTTCTCTGACCAGGAGGCGTTCCCAGCCCTGTGATCTGGCCCTTCTTCCAAAGTGGCAGATGGGCACAGGTGCATGTCGTGAAGCTGCCCCCCCCCCCCGCCCGCCCGCCACTGGGCATGTCTGACCAGTCATAGCCAACAGAGGACAACACAGTCAGCTGAGCGGTGGGCACCTTCCAAGTGGAACCCCCAAATACTGCTGACTGCTACGTCACTGTCCTCAGCACAAACAAACCACGCCAGGTCATGCATTGCAGAAAAACCCTCCTAATCAACCCTGGCTGTTCCAACAGTTTGTTCAAGGCTTATTTGTCTATGGTTAAAAATTTATAACATGACAGTCTTTGACCTCAATGGCTCATTGTGATCTAATTTCCTGTATTTCCAAAGGCATTCAAGAAAAAGAACATTCCCCTCCCCTCCCCTCACTCCCCCTTACCCCCTTCACCTCCCAAAGCCTGATAATTATGAGCCTAAGGAAAAGATCTGAAGCCATGAATCTTGGCAAGTAATAGAAATCTTTTTTGGTATTAGGCCTACCTGCGCTATATCAATACAGCACAGAGATCTGTATCACCCATCAAACAACCAAGACCATCACAGTGTCTCAGCGTGGATCCCCGTATACTGCTTCTCGGTGGCTCCTTTTCCAACCAGCATTGCCCAGCTACTGCAGTTACATCCCAATCTAGTATTTGCTCCTTTTTTCTTCCTTCTGCAAATGTGACCGGTGTGGAGAGCACCCTGTCCCTCCACTATAGAGTGAAATGAAAGGGGGAAGCAAAAAGAGATGAAGGCCAAGCATGCTGGCGCACGCCTTCGATCCCAGCACTTAGGAAAAAGAAGCAGGCCTATCTCTGAGTTCAAGGCCAGCCTGTTCTCCATAGTGAGTTCCAGGCCAGCAAGGATTACATAGTGAGACCATGTCTTTAAAAAAATTTTTTTAAAGCAGACAAAATAAGGTAATTTAAAAGGGCCAGCAAGAGATGATGGTGGTTGTGATGATAATTACATGAGCGAAGGCAAGGTAAGCCCTGGATGGATGTTGTAAAGGTAGTCAGAGGTCCTCAAGGGCCATATTGTCCCTCTTGCCACTGTGACCAACTATCTGATAAGAAGGGACAAAAAGGTGTCAGAATTTCTTTGGGCTCATGGCTTGAGGGGATCTATTCCATGATTGCAGGGAGGGCACAGAGGTAGCAGGGGACAGTGGTTTGATCACGTCTACAGGAAGCAAAGAGCAACAGAGGACAGAGGGAGAACTAGGGTGTAACTCTTAAGGCCCACTCCTCAATGGCCCACATCTTCTAGCTGGGCCCTACATGCCGAAGGTTCCACAGCCTCCCAGACAGAGCTACCATCTAGGGACCAAGTGTTCAAACAAGGGGCGTCTTTTGGATCTGAACTATAATTGTCCCTTTTCTACCTGGGGACCTTGCAACAGTAAATGAGGGAAATATATATTACTGTATCAGTGTCGTGACTCTGGGCCCACAGAGTAAGCATCTCTTTCTTGGGGTTCAGTACAGGGATACCCATTTCTCTGTGAACCAAAGTGTTTGCATGTCCTGTGAAGTGTTTACATGCCCTGTGTTTTCTGAAAACATCACAGTCCCTTTGCTTTGTGCCACTCATCCCCTCAAACTGCTCAGCGTGCTTCTCACGTGCTTTCTGGGGTGCTGGAGGAGGTCAAGGACTGATCCAGGGTAGAGGCTCAGCAGGCAGCTATGAGACATTATGGCTGTGAGGTGACCCACAGTGTCAAATGGCTACCCTGTGTCCCTGTGTGATGGGTTTCTAAAAATACCATCCCCTCCCCGATCCTGCTACTCATGGTGCACCAGCTCTGCCCTCTCATGTGCCAGGCACACAGCAGGGGCATGGACAACCTGCTCCCTCCTTACTCTCCCCACTGCCCCTCCAGTCCAGGTCATTGTCTATTCTCAGCATGACTGTTGCATTAGCCACCTGCCTTCTCTTTCTTCTCCATGTGGACGATCAGGTGGTTACTGGGAAGCACAGTGACCTGTTAAGAGGCCACAGCATAACACAATAAGCAAAGCTTATTCTTCTATTCATTCAGTTGTTCATTCAGTTGTTCAGCGTACCTTAAAACACCAGGGTCAAGGGCCTTCGCCAGGTCAGGGCTGTAGTAAATGCTACACACTAGGCGACAGAGAAGTTCATGCTCTATGACTCTATGCAACACTCGAGGGTAGCCCAATGCAGTCTGTAGTGAGAGCGGTCAGGATGCTGGCGACATCTTTGGAGTGAGAAAGGACATGGGGAGTTCTCAGGCCTGGAAATGGATTGTATCTTAACCTGAGTGGCTCTCACAGGGCTAATTAGCATATGAAATCCACTGAGCTGTAAAATATGAAAAGTTGCATTCTTTGATTCATGTTTATTAAATTGCAATCCTTTCTGTGGTTTTATGTCAAGTCTATTCTGCTTTTACTCTTAAGAGCTATATGCACACCCATAACTCAAGAACAGATGAGAAATACTATTCCAACATTTTATCAGCGTTTGTGGCTGATGGGTGGGATAGTGGTAAAGACAGAATTTACTGCTTTATCCTTTTCTGGGTTTCTCAATTATTCCACACCGAATATATCCTGCTTATATAATGAGATTAAATATGCTAAATGTTATTTTTAAACATTTTAAAAGTGCGAGCCCTTGAAATGAAACACTGGGCAAGCATGAGGCAGGTGGCTGTCTTCCCAGGGCAAAGCCTGCTCACCAGTTTTTGTCCTCTTCCACAGCAAGGACACCAGCTCAGGAGGACGGTCCAGGTCTGTGGGATTTCGGGCCAGCTAAATAAAGCTCTTGGCTCCGTGGGGGCTGAAGTAAGTGGAGCTGCTTGGGGAGCCCTCGGGGCTTTCCTGTCCTTGCTGAGGGGCATGCCAAGCCCCTCATCACAGCCAGGGGATCATACCTGACTCAGGTTCCAGCCAAGCTACCCTGAGTCTGCTCAGGATCCCCCAGCCCCAGGCAGCCTGGATCTCTGGCTCCTTGAACCCTCCTCGTCATCCGCAAGAAGGAATAACTGGTGTGTGAATTTGAAACCACGGAGAGGTGAAGGGGACCTGTTGGTTGGGAGTTTAAAACAATGAAAAGGAAAGCTTGAAAGCCTGAAGGAAGGGAGAAAGTAGAATAAGGAGGTTGGAGGATGGCTCTGTCCTTGGTCCCCCTCCCCCACCCCACCCCCAGAAAATGGGGCTACTGTAAGAGAGGATCTGAGGCAGCTTTTGTTGTACAGTGCTGTTGGAAGAGGTAGACGGTGGTGCCTCCTCGGCTACTAGTGGACCTTCTCTTAGCCCCCAAAGTCTAAACCTAACAGGATCCGGGGTAGGTTTGTCTGTGTGCCCGCAGCCTAATTTCTGCATTGGCAAAGTCAACACGGTCCTGTGAGTAGCAACTTGTGATTTGCAACAGTGTTTTGTATTTCCAGCCTAGATCCTAAAAACACTTCCCTCTTCCTCCCACCTCCCTCTCCAGCCCCTCAACACAAGACTCCCACAGAGAAGTCAAGTCGTATGACAGCTTTTCACACTGAGCCAAGGCGGGAGCCAGTGGCCAGTTCTGCCCTGTGACATACACACACACACACACACACACACACACACTCACACACACACTCGGCCTTCAGCAGTCACATGGGTTCCAGCCGCCACCACTTGCCCTCTGTCCCTGACATGGTACTCTTTTCCTGGCAGGCCTCCTGAGCTGACTTGTCCCTCCAAGCTATGGCTTGGCAGACAACTGGACTGACAGACAGAATGCCAAAAGGCTTGGGCAGTTCTGTCTCAGCTGACCTCGAGGTGGGAACCCTTCCAGGGAGCCTCCTGAACACCGTGGTGTGTGCCCCATGGGAATTAGGTGCCTTACTGGCCTGAAGCAAGAGCAGAGGAGTTATTGGCAGTGGGTGCATCACAGGCAACCACAGCCGGCACCCCCAGCCGCAGAGAGCTTGAGCCCCAGGTGCTGAGTGAGGCTAGGTAGGCAGCCAAGGGCTGCTATTCAGTATAGCTCATGGGGAGGTTGGAAGTCAGGCATTGCCGGGCCTTGGAGAGCAGGACAAAGGCAAGCCCAGAAGGCGCCATCTAGATAAGCACTCCTCAAACAGAAGGCAACAATAAACAAACAAACACAACAACACCCAACTCCAGCACAATGGGTCTCAATTGGAAATTGTTTCACGAGGGGACATTTGGCAATGTATTGGGTCATCAGAGCTGTGAAAGTACCACTGTCACTAGTGGAGAGGATGCAGCCATGGAGTTTCCTAGGATTGTTTGACCCCAGTATGGACAGTGCTGTGGTATTCAAGTCCTGTTCTGAAAGAAAGCATTCCTGGGTGTTGACCAAGGTTTCTATCCCACCCAGTCCGGCAGCTGTTAAGTCCCAAATAAACACACAGAGTTCTACATTAATTATAAACTGGTTGGCCTGGAAGCTCAGGCTTCTTATTAATTAATTCTTACATCTTAAATTGGCCCATTATTCTCTTCTGTGTCAGCCACGTGGCTTGGTATCTTTTTTGGTGAGGCGGTCACATCTTGCTTTCTCTGTGGCTGGGTCACAACTGTAGACTGAAACTTTCCTTTTTCCAGAATTCTTGTTGCCCCACCTATATATACTTCCTGCCTGGCTACTGGCCAATCAGCGTTTTTTTAAAATACAAGTAACAGGGTACAGACCATTGTCCCACAGCACCTGGGCCTACAAATCAACTCAGAGGACTAACCCATGGCTGTCATCTACAGAGTTGGAGCACTTCGGGACCTGACCAGTGCCTCAAGGCCAAAGCCTCAGCACACGCATGATGATGTCCTTCCATGATCTTGGCCTGACCCTCCTCAGCCTCACCTCTTTCTGGGTTTTGTCCAAACCAAACCATTCACATTTTCTATGTGTTCTATGACTCTTGCTAGTAGAAAGGGGTTCTGCTTTCTGCCTAGAATTTTCTCCTCTCGCTTCCGTCTGGCAAATACCCTTGCTGTGGGGTCCAGCTGTGACATTGCCTCTTCCCTTGTAGCCACCTCACCTCCTCCACAAAGTTGTTCTGCCCTCACCTCAGACAGGGTGCTGAGATGGTTCTGTGTCAGGGCTCCCCCAGAGCACTGGTCTCTCTCCCCAGTGCCAAAAGAGATCTTAAGCAATTGGAGTTACCTGCTAATCACTGATGTTTCCCTGACCATGTGGTGAGTGTGCACACCTGGCCCTCAGTGACCAAAGGTCACTTGGGGAACTGAAGAAAAGGCAAAGGGAGAAGGTCAACTGAGTCATCCGAAGAAGGCAAGAAGTCTAGGGAGACTGCACAGTGGATTGAGCGCTGGCCCTGCAATGTGAGGACCAGAGGGTGGATCCCCAGAACCCTTGTTTAACACAGCAAAGACAAGGGATCCCCAGGGCGATCTGGCTAACTAGACTAGCCAGAATCGGCAAACCCCAAGTTCAGCATGAAGCCCTGTCTCAGTTAATAATAGTGGCTGAGAACCTTGACATTGTTCAGGATCAAAATTCCAAAGAACAGAAGGGGTGAAGAGGTAATATTACTAAAACAGGCACTTTGCACCATTTCCTTAACACATAGCCATTCAAGTTTTTACATCATAATTTTATGACTTCGCTTCTGATTATTTAGGAGCCATTATTGTTTTTCTTGTAAAGAAATATGATGTTTGGGCAATGTGTATCATCTCCTAAGAAACTAATGGAAAAGAAAGAGTTAAATCTCTAACGAAATAAATAATAGTGATGGAGAAAATCAGCATCAGCGTCAACTTCAAGCCTCCACATGTACACACACACACACACACACGTGCACTCACACCACACACACACACACACACACACACGTGCACTCACACCACACACACATACACACACACACACACACACAAAGGAGGAGAATTGAGACAGGAAAGAGTACTGAAGGACCAAAGAGGACTCAGAGTCATTCAGTGTGGAAACTCAAAAGGGTGGTAGAGGTAGACAGCCAGTTCCAAAGGAGGCTTTGTAGGCTCCTGATACTCCTCAGGCTGGACATGTGGAGCCTGAGAGTGGGCTTTCTGCAAGTGTTGGCAGGGCTTAGCATGAAGACACAAAGATTTGGTCATTTACACATGTAAGTGAAGACTCTTGCTTTTTTGCAAATCACCCACGTAGGGAAGGCAAAGTGGTAAGAAGTCTTTCTATTTTACATATAAAGATGCCTGTGCTCTAGGAGGTGAAGGAATCATCTCCAAATTCCCAAGTACTGCCCCTCCCTCCTTCCCTCCCTCCCTTCCTTCCTTCCCCTTTGGGCTGCACCATTCTGTGTCTGCCAGGGCACTATCAAGTGACCTGTTTTTATGAGCATTCCCAGGAGACAGCAACTAAAAAGCAACTCTCCAATGCATCTCTTGTATCCTTGTTCTGAGGGAGATTGGTTGGGATGTAGCTAACCCATAATGAAGCACACATATTGAAAGAGGATAACTGAGTTAGAATTGGCTTATGTGTGTCCAATTATGTGTGTCCATCCTCCAAATTAAAATCATGTCTTCTCTTTGAGTGTCCATTGTCCCTGTCTCTTTTCACGATCTTCGCAGGCAGCCACTGACCTGCTTTCTATTGCTATAGGCTAATTTTCAATTTCTTGCCATTTACATAAATGTAACCATACAGTATTCTCATTTTATCTGTCTTCTCTCACTCAGTATCATTACTCTGAGGTTCAAGCATCTTATTGCATGCCTTAAGAGCTTGCTACTTTTTTATTGACTACTAGCATTCCAGTGATACTTTACATTCACTGTTTAGCCATTCACTTGCTGGTGGATGGTTCCAGCTTGGGCTAATCACAAATAAATATTCCACGGCCATTTGCAAAACAGTATCTCTGTGTGGACATATGTCTTTATTTTTTGTAGAGGAAATGTCTGTGTCATGTGATCAGTGTAGACTTAACTATCTAAGAGATCGTCACATTGTTTTCCAAAGTGATAATACCATTGTACGGTTCCCCCATCCATCCACATTAACAGTGGGTGTGATCAGTCTTTCTCCAGGTGAGCTGTTTTAGTGGGTAGTGGCCCACACTCTGAGTTGGTTTCTACAGAGGATGTCGAACATCGTTTTATGTGCTTACAGGCCATCCAAGCATCTTTTCTGGTGACATGTCTACTTAAAGACAGACATCAACAGCCTGCTTCAGGAATGAGGCTCTGGAGACACAGCGGTGAGTGCAAGGCTGCAGGAGTTTCTTTGTTCCATGGAGCTGGCATCTACCAAGCCCACCCATTTCTCTGTGAGGTCCTTGGTCAGCAAGTGGCCCTGATCCAGTAATCCATCCGGAGGGGGTCCTTAGATCTACACCACAGCCTACTTCAGGGAGGAGGGGATGTGAGAGCCAACTCCAGTGCTGAGGGGACCTAAGAGAGGGCAGAACAAGAAAAATCCCCAAGTACACAGTTAGTCACAGCAAAAATCTGACCAAGCTGCCGAGACTCTCCTAACGGCATTTGAAGGAAGAGATGGGCAGGCGCCAATGCAAGAATTCCTCCAACAACCTGAAAAGCAACATGATCACACCAGAATCCAGCGAATATGTAACAGGAAGACTTGAACAACCTAATCCAAAAGAAGTAGAAAAAAATCAACTTTAAACGTAACATTATGAAAGTGATAGAGACCATTAAAGAGGATGTGAAAAACTCCTTTAAAGAAATGGATGAGAATACTAACAAAAAGATAGAAGAAATTAATAACTTCCTCAAAGATACTGTAGAAAACCAAGAAAAAGCAATCAAACAGGTAATGGAAACAGATCAAGACTTGAAAGCAGAAATGGAAGCAATGAAGAAAACACAAACCGAGGGATGGCTGGATGTGGAAAATCTGGGTAAACGAACAGGAACTACAGAGACAAGTATAACCAACAAAATACAAGAGATAGAAGAAAGAATCTCAGATGCTGAAGATACTATAGAGAAAATAAGCTCATTGATCAAATAAAACAGCAAATCCAACAAATTCTTAACACAAAACATCCAGGAAATCTGGGACACCATGAAAAGACCAAACCTAAGAATAATAGGGGTAGAAGAAGGAGAAGAATTACAGCTCAAAGGCCCAGGAAATATATTCAACAAAATTATAGAAGAAAACTTTCCCAACCTAAAGAAGGATGTTCCTATGAAGGTACAAGAAGCATTCAGAACACTGAATAGACTGGATCAAAAAAAAAATCCCCTCACCATATAATAATCAAAACACAAAACATACAGAATAAAGAAAGAATATTAAGAGCTGCAAAGGAAAAAGGGCAAGTAACATATAAAGGTAAACCTATCAGAATTACTCCTGACTTCTCTATGGAAACCATGAAAGCCAGAAGGTCTTGGATAGATGTGCTGCAGACACTAAGAGACCATGGATTCAAGCCCAGATTACTATACCCAGCAAAGCTTTCTTTCACCATCAATGGAGAAAACAAGATATTTCAAGATAAAAACAAATCAAGCAAAACATAGACACTAACCCAGCCTTACAGAAAGTACTAGAAGGAAAACCATAACTAAAGGAAGCAAACAACACCCATAATAACATAGACATCTAACAACCCTCCACCAGCACAACTCAAAGAAGGGAAACACATAAACTCTACCACCAAAAAAATAAAAATAAAAATAACCAGAGTTAACAACCACTGGTCATTATTATCACTTAATATCAATGGACTCAATTCACCTATAAAAAGGCACAAGTTAAGAGAATGGATATGAAAACAGGATCCAACATTCTGCTATTTACAGGAAACACACCTCAACCACAAAGACAGACATTATCTCAGAGTAAAGAGTTGGGAAAAGGTTTTTCAATCAAACGGCCCTAAGAAACAAGCGGGTGTCACTATACTAATATCTAACAAAATCGACTTCAAACTAAAATCAATCAGAAGAGATGGAGATGGACACTTTATACTCATAACAGGACCAATTCATCAGGATGAAGTCTCAAAGCACACATCAAACCCCACACACTAATAGTAGATTTCAACACTCCTCTCTCACCAATGGACAGGTCAACCAGACAGAAACCTAACAGAGAAATAAGAGAACTAACAGAGGTAATGAATCAAATGGACTTAACAGACATCTATACAACATTCAACCCAAATAGGAAAGAATATACCTTCTTCTCAGCATCTCATGGAACCCTCTCAAAAATTGATCACATACTCGGTAACAAAGCAAACATCCACAGATACAAAAAAAATTTAGTAACCACCTGTGTCTTATCAGATCACTGTGGAATAAAGTTAGAATTTGACAACAATTCTACCCCCAGAAAGCCTACAAATTCATGGAAACTGAACAGTCAACTGGGTCAGGGAAGAAATAAGAAAGAAATTAAAGTCTTCCTTGAATTCAACGAAAATAAAGACACAACATACCCAAACCTATGGGACACTATGAAACCAGTGCTAAGAGGAAAGTTTATAGCACTAAGTGCCCACATTAAAAGAACAGAGAAAGCTCACATTAGAAACTTAACAACACAGCTGAAAGCTCTAAAACAAAAAGAAGCAGACTCACCCAGGAGGAATAGAAGACTGGAAATAATCAAACTGAGGGCTGAAATCAACAAAATAGAAAGACAGAAAACAATCCAAAGAATCAATGAAACAAAGAGCTGGTTCCTTGAGAAAATCAACAAGATTGACAAACCCCTACCCAAACTAATCAAAAGGCAGAGAGAGAACACGCAAATTAACAAGATCAGAAATGAAAAGGGGGACATAACAACAGACACTGAGGAAATTCAGAGAATCATTAGGTCTTACTACAAAAACCTGTATGCCAAAAGTTGGAAAATGTAAAAGAAATGGACTTTTTTTTAAGATAAGTACCACAT
This sequence comes from Ondatra zibethicus, assembly GCA_004026605.1. Classification (NCBI taxonomy): domain Eukaryota; kingdom Metazoa; phylum Chordata; class Mammalia; order Rodentia; family Cricetidae; genus Ondatra; species Ondatra zibethicus. The sequence continues at coordinate 244,708 of PVIU01000473.1, forward strand.
ACCAAAGTTAAATCAAGACCAGGTGAACAATTTAAATAGACCTATAAGTTGTGAGGAAATAGAAGCTGTCATAAAAAACCTTCCAACCAAAAAAAGCCCAGGACAAGATGGTTTTAATGCAGAATTCTACCAGACCTTCCAAGAAGAGCTGATACCTATATTCCTTAATGTGTTTCACATAATAGAAACAGAAAAGTCATTGCCAAACTTTTTATGAAGCGACAGTTACCCTGATACCAAAACTACACAAAGACCCAACAAAGAAAGACAATTACAGACCAATCTCACTCATGAACATCGATGCAAAAATTCTCAATAAAATACTGGCAAAAGGAATTCAAGAACACATCAAAATATCATCCATTATGATCAAGTAGGCTTCATCCCAGAAATGCAGGGCTGGTTCAACATACAAAAATCTATCAATGTAATCCATCATATAAATAAACTGAAAGAAAAAACCACATGATCATTTCATTAGATGCTGAAAAAGCATTTGACAAAATTCAATACCCCTTTATGATAAAGGTCTTGGAGAGATTAGGGATACAAGGATCATATCTAAATATAATAAAAGCAATATACAGCAAGCCAACAGCTAAAATCAAATTAAATAGAGAGAAACTCAAAGCCATCCCACTAAAATCAGGAACAAGACAAGGATGTCCACTCTCTCCATATCTCTTCAACATAGTGCTTGAAGTTCTAGCAATAGCAATAAGACAACATAAGGAGATCAAGGGGATTCGAATTGGAAATGAAGAAGTCAAACTTTCGTTATTTGGAGATGATATGATAGTATACATCACTGACCCCAAAAACTCTACCAAAGAACTCCTGCAGCTGATAGATACCTTCAGTGATGTGGCAGGATACAAGATCAACTCAAAAAAATCAGTAGCCCTCCTATACACAAAGGATAAAGAAGCAGAGAGAGAAATCAGAGAAACATCACCTTTCACAATAGCCAAAAATAGCATAAAGTATCTTCGGGTAACACTAACCAGAAAGATCTATTTGACAAGAACTTTAAAGCTTTGAAGAAAGAAATTGAAGAAGACACCAGAAAATGGAAGGATCTCCCATGCTCTTGAATTGGTAGGATCAACATAGTAAAAATGGCAATCCTACCAAAGGCAATCTATAAATTCAATGCAATCCCCATCAAAATCCCAACAAAATTCTTCACAGACCTTGAGAGAACAATAATCAACTTTATATGGAAAAACAAAAAACCCAGGATTGCCAAAACAATCCTATACAATAAAGGAACTTCCGGAGGCATTACCATCCCTGACTTCAAACTCTATTACAGAGCTACAGTAATGAAAACAGCTTGGTATTGGCATAAAAACAGAGACGTCAACCAATGGAATTGAATCGAAGACCTGGATATTAATCCACAAACCTATGAACACCTCATATTTGACAAAGGAGCTAAAATTATACAATGGAAGAAAGAAAGCATCTTCAACAAATGGTGCTGGCATAACTGGATATCAACCTGTAGAAGAATGAAAATAGATCCATATCTATCACCATGCACAAAACTCAAGTCCAAATGGATTAAAGACCTCAATACAAATCCGACCACACTGAACCTGATAGAAGAGAAAAAGGGAAGTAGACTGCAACACATGGGCACAGGAGACCACTTCCTACGTATAACCCCAATTGCATAGACAATGAGAGCAACAATGAATAAATGGGACCTCCTGAAACTGAGAAGCTTCTGTAAAACAAAGAACACTGTCATTAAGACAAAAAGGCATCCGACTGAATGGGAGAAGATCTTCACTAACCCCACATCAGACAAAGGTCTTATCTCCAAAATATATAAAGAACTCAAGAAACTAGACATTAAAATTCTAAATAACCCAATTAAAAATGGGGTACTGAACTGAACAGAGAATTCTCAACAGAAGAAGTTCAAATGGCCAAAAGATGCTTAAGGTCATGTTCAACTTCCTTAGTGATCAGGGAAGTGCAAATCAAAACAACTTTGAGATACCATCTTACACCTGTCAGAATGGCTAAAATCAAAAACACCAATGATAGCCTATGCTGGAGAGGATGGGAGTAAGGGGAACGCTCATCCATTGCTGGTGGGAATGCAAACTTGTGCAACCACTTTGGAAATCAGTGTGGCAGTTTCTCAGGAAATTGGGAATCAGTCTACCTCAGGATCCAGCAATACCACTCTTGGGAATATACCCAAGAGATAGATGCCCAATCATATTACAAAAGCATTTGTACATCTATGTTGATAGCAGCATTATTTGTAATAGCCAGAACCTGGGAACAACCTAGGTGCCCCTCAATGGAAGAATGGATAAAGAAAGTGTGTAATATACACACATTAGAATACTACTCAGCAGTAAAAAACAATGACATCTTAAATTTTGCATGCAAATGGATGGAAATAGAAAACACTATCCTGAGTGAGATAACCCAGACCCTAAAAGATGAATATGGTATGTACTCACTCATTAGTGCACTTTAGCCATAAACAAAGGACATTGAGCCTATAGTTCACAAGCCTAGAGAAGCCAAATAACAAGGTAAACCCAAAGAAAAAAATATATAAATCCACCTGGAAATTGGAAGCAGACAAGAACACCAGGCAAAAGTTGGAAACATGGGGGTGGAGGTAGGGGTGGGGTTTGGGGAAGGGGAGAGGGGGAAAGAGAAGGATTGGGGCGTGCTTGGGGGAGTGGGAGGGCTGAGATGGAGGAAAGAGGGATATGGGAGCAGGGAAGAAGATATCTACATTAAGGAAGCCATTTTAGGTGTGGCAAGAGACTTGGCTCTAGAGGGGTACCCAGGTGTCCACAGGGATGTCCCCAGCTAGGTCCTTGGGCAGCAGAAGAGAGGGTGCCTGAACTGGCCTTGCCCCATAATCACACTGATGATTATCTCAAATATCACCATAAAATCTCTGTCTGGCGATGGATGGAGATAGAGACAGAGATCCACATCAGAGCACTGGACTGGGCTCCCAAGGTCCAGTTGAAGAGCAGAAGGAGGGAGAAGATGAGCAAGGAAGTCAGGGCAGCAAGGGGTTGGTCCACCCACTGAAGCTGTGCCTGATCTAATGGGAGCTCACCAAATCCAGCTGGACTGGGACTGAACGAGCATGTAATCAAACCGGACTCTCTGATTCTGGCTGACATTGGGGGCTGACTGAGAAGCCATTGATAAAGGCACTGGGACCTGTCTCTGCTGCATGTACTGGCTTTTTGGGACCCTAGTCTATTTGGATGCACCATTTCCTAGGCCTGGATGTAGTGGGGAGGGCCTTGGACTTCCCACAGGGCAGGGTACCCTGACCTTTCTTAAGGCTGGATGGGGAGGGAGAGGATAAGTGGTGGAGGGACCAGGAGGGGAATGGGGGGAGTGGAAATTTTTGAATGGAAAAATAAAATAAATAAATTTTTAAAAAAAGATAGATATCAAGAATTTGTCTTTTTTTTTTTTTTCTAGATGTCAGTCACAGGTCCTCTAGAAATCAAAGCCTGAGACAAGAACTGCAATTCCTCAGGGACTTTACTGGAATGGTAAAAATTTCGGTGATCTGGGCAGGGGGACATGGAGAAGTGAGACAGTTAGCATGCAAAGTACCGCTATCCCCAAAAGGTGCCAAAGAGACACGGCTGGTCCCATGGCAGTGTTTGCTCAGCACCTAGAACGTTTTTGAAACATTCGCCAAGAGTGAGCACTCCGCTTGCAAGCCCGGGAAAGAAGCAGCAATAGCTATTTCTCTGACAGCGGCCTGCTTTAGAGCAGGGTTTACCTTCCAGAGCCACCTCCTGATTACTTCAGGGCTGAGCCTTCGGGGCCATGGTAGCCACTCAGGTGAGGGCATCTCACACCTGCATTTGCTGCATTTTTACCTGGGCCCAGAAGACAATGGGCAGCTTTAACACAGGGAGCAAGGCGAGGGAAATAAAAAGGATGCACGAGGTTGAAGTTTTGTCATAGGCTAGTGTCTGAGCTTCTCTTTCTGCTGCTGTGACAAAACACAACGACAAGCAAAGCCTAAGGAAGCAAGAGTTTGCTTCAGCTCACAGTGCAGGGTGCAGCAGGTCAAATAACCTTTCCTCTGCAGCCGAAAGAGAGCATGGCGGCATCCATGCTAATACTCAGCTCCTCCTTTTTATTCAGTCCAGGGTCCAGCTCATGAAATACCGTAGTCAGGGTAGGTCTCTCTTCCTCATTTAACCCAATTAAGAAAAGTTTTCACAAGCAGACTCGGAGCCCATCTCCCTGGCGAGTCTAGATTTTGTCAAGTTAACAATAACACTAACAGGGCTCACAATGGCCATAAGCGGACTCCCGAGTCAAGAATTTGAGGGTGTGGGGCTTGGGGTAAAGACATCCCAGACAGCACTGTTATGTGGAGGAGGGGAGGGGATGAGGAAGGACAAGGCAGAAAAGTTGATCCACAGTGCAGAGAGGAGCAGGTTTTGTGGTGGGCGTCAGGGGCTCAATCCTACTAAAGACCTCTAGGAGACAACAGGAAATACACTATGGGTTTTTCTACTATCCCCCAAGGAAAGGAAGAGGGACCCAACTGCTAGCAGAAAGGAACCATTGGCGTATCTTGAAATGGCCAATGCCACATCTGTCACACAATGAGGGTGGGGATGTCAGTCAGCAAACGTTTCCTTAAAGAGCCAGAGGGTAGCCACTTCAGGGCCCGCAGCCTAAAACTGGTTTCTGTTGCAACTGGCCAACCCTGAGGCTATAACTCAGGTGTAGGCAATGCACAGACAAATGGGCATGGCTGTACCCCTCTACAGTCTTACTTTCAAACCCAGGCAGCCTGACTGCAGGCCATGGTCTTCAGATCCATGGACAACAGCTACAGTATACCCCCTTTAGTACATGGAAAAACTGGGACTAAGTCAAGAAAGGGAGCTGGTTGTGTAAGAAGTCTGAGACACATCTGACTTTCTGACCAATATTTCCACTCTGCTCAGTGATGTTCATCTTGCAAGTTCTGTGTGTGTTGAGGGATCTGGCAGCCAGAATCCTTCAGGGAATTACCCACGTAACCTCTAATTCTTCAACGCATTAGTTTGTTTCTTTTTGGTGGCTAGAGAGGCCCCAGGGACTGAAGCCTTCCAGTCTCCAAGAATGCCACAGAGTAACTTCCTGTCCCACGTCACTGAGTGAGGCTCCTTTGGAAGCCTCCCCCCGGGTCAGGCCCTCTGCCACCAGCCTCGGCCGCCTTGGCAGAGCATCTCCCAGGCCCAGCCATAGAGCACAGAATGAAAAAGTAGTTAGAGCTTTGGATCCTGTAAAAATTCTAAAAATATCCAGGAATGTGTGCACATATGTGGCCCTTCTGTGATCAAAACATCTGGAGAGAAGATCAAATCCTGCTTTAATCAGCCTAAACTTATGCAAAAATTTTGGGTAGGAGCGGAAGTTGAAAGTCATTGACTTTACTTGAGGGGAGAAAAAGGACATCACAATTTGTTGTTGTTGTTGTTGTTGTTGTTGTTTTTAAGACAAATCTAATAGAATCCTTCCCTGGGGTGAGTTCTGGACTTGTGCTTCCTTGGGACCATGGGATTATTTCTCCTGAGGGAACTCAGGGTAGAAAGTTCACTGGCTACAAGCTTGAATTCCTGATTTGACGTTTTTATTTTTAAAGAAAAGGACAATTAAAATGCTACATCCCTTACTAAGAAACATTAGGAATAGACATCAAACCAAATGACACCCTCAAACACGAGATTTGAAGAAGGGCTCTTGTACCCAGGCATTTACCAGATGAGACTCAGAGAGGGCTTGCCTAGCGATCCAGAGAGTGGGGAAGAGGCAAGACTGACTGGCAGATGTCTGAACCCTCAGCCCGCTAATGCCCCGGGAAGAGGAGTTGCCGTGGGATTTCCATCCTGGTTCTGCTTTGCTCAGCCAGTGGACCACCTCTGCTGAAGACAGCTAGCGTTGCCTGGGGAAGCCAGGCTCAGAACTCCCAAATCTGGGCAGCTGCTTGCTATGAAGAATGAATAAAGGCAGGTGGATATGTACTGTCCCCAGAACTAATTATGGCCCAGACTAGAGTAGAGTATCCTGGTTATTTGAACTAACTAATGGATAAACCTGGGGTCCTATCGGGACCCAGGCTTTTATCCTTGACTAGTAGCAGGTAACTAACCCTTTTCCTGAAGCAAGGCCCTATGGGACGAGGAAACAGGCCGCTCCCTAAAGCTTAGGCTGCACACCTGAGCCACTCATGGTTCCCACCGGCCCCTGAAGAGTCAGTCGAAGCTTTGCAGCTCACTGCTCCAGCAGGCGGGAAGGCCAGGCAAGGATCTGAAAGAGAGGACACAGAAGGGCAAGGGTCTCAGCTTAGCTCGCCACCTGGACACCAGAATTTCCCAGCCCGCCCTTTATGTGGTCTGGAACCCAAGCATGGTTTGACTTATCCCACTACAGATGTCACCAAGTATACTCTAGATCAGTGGTTCTCAACCTTCCTAGTGCCGTGACCTTCTAATCCAGCTCCTCATGTTGTGGTGACCCCCAACCATAACATCATTCTCATTGCTACTTCAGAACTGTAATTTTGCTACTGTTATGAATCGTAATATAAATGCCTGTGTTTTTCAGGGGTCTTAGGTGACCCCTGTGAAACAGTTGCTCAGTCGCCAAAGGGGTCACGACTCACAGGTTGAGAACCACTGGCTCTAGGGGCTTCTGTTTCTCTCCAGTTATTCCAAAGGCTCATGGCCAGGACCATCAGGGCCATAACTCTCAGCCATACAAGAGAAGGTCATGCATTCTCAGAACAGCTCACACAGTGTCTTGGCAGTTCTGTCCCTCTGTCCCTTTCCACCACTGTCACTTGGTTCCATATGCACCCGTCGTGATGGGCAGTCTGCAATCCAAGGCCTTTATGACTGCTCTTTTAAGCAACCACCCACTCTCTATTCTTAGCTAAAAAGTCATGTTCTTTCCTACCAATCCAGTCGCTAATAAGGCCAAGACTCCCTACAGGTCATCCAAGAACAATGCGTCATGACTGCAGTCAGGCACCCCAGACTAGCTAGGGCCCACCCTAGCAGGCTGTCGTTCTGTGGTCCTTCCCGCGTTAATCAGTCCACAGAAGTAGGAAACAAACATGCTCTCTTTGCCACAGAGGAAAAATGCAAATTATGTAGAGCCCTCCCTCGCCTTTTGTTCCTTCCTGCGCTGATTGATTTCAGCCCTAAGCACTCTAGGCTCCTGTTGAGGGAATGAGCTCTGGTTCTGGAGCTACAAACAGACTGGGGACACTTCCCCAGCAGCACCCTCACACCTCCCCAGATGGACAGGCCCCATGCTCCAATCCCAGCATGCTCGGCACGTGTCCCGTTCTTCCAAAATCAAGAGTCGCCCTGAAACATGACCGTGTCAGGACTGATAATGATGGCAGAAGGATGGTACACACTCACCTGCCTGTCCAAGTGGCCTTAATACAGATGCCCAAGGCATCCTGTGGAGAAAGAGTCTAAATTTGGCAAGGGTAAGAGCTATCACTGGCCTGGGATGCTGGCCCCAGTTCGAGAATGGAGCTCCTCTCCACACCTTACAGTCAGTTCCCACTCCTGAGCCACAGCAAGAGCTTTCCACAGGAGAAACAAAAGAAACTAAATCTGCCTTCTGCACAGCGGACCCTACCAGATCACTTCACTGCTCTGAACTCATGTTCTCTATGACCCTAGTGGTCTAAGAAGACTCCAAGGCTGCTCTGGTTTACAAAACGCTGCCCCCCTTGCACCTACACTGCTAACTTTAGGTGGCAGGGCTTCAACTCACCCTCAGTTTAGGAGAACAATTGTGCATTCTGAGTTACTTTTTTTTGAGAATGTCTTTCCTTTATTTTGTTCATGGGAACAGCAACTCCTTCAATGATATGGGGATGTCTTCTGGTATAGGCCTCAGTTTACCCAGGGGCACAGAGTTAGGCCTTTCTTTTAGGATGTAGTCTAGGCTACTTCACAGAAGCAGGAAGAGCTGATACTAAAGCCTTCTCTGGAGTTAGAACTGTTCTCCCTCTGTTGGCTCATAGCTCTAGGGAATACAGTCTATCATGGCAGGGAACATGGTTCAAAAGCCTGATGCTTCTGTTCTTGTTGTTTCTATGGACAAGAAGCAGGGGAAATGAAGGCTGGCACTTAGCTTGCCTTCCATCTCCTTTTTATTCAGTCTGGTTTCCTAGCCACCCACTTCCTTCTTCAGTTAAACTTTCTGGAATTACCCTCCTCACAGACAGTCTCAAATGTGTCAGGCAAGATCAGCCATCACACATACGTGCTCATAGAACTGGCTGGGCTGATGCCAGACAGAAGGAAAAGCTGATCAAGGACTTGTGGTTTTAAGATCTCAGCACAATACTTTCTCATCGGGGGATAGACAGGTGCTCAGAGACTAAGAACACGGGCTGCTCATCTGGAGGACCCAGATTAGATTCCCATCATCCACATGAAAGCTCAAAACTGTCTACAACTCCAGTCCCAGGGGATCTGAAGACATCTTTAGGCACATACATAGTACACAGACACATATGCAGGCAAAACACCCATATATGTAAAGTTAAAAAAAAACCTTGCTATCACTATCACCAATATTCTATATAATTTCATGGAGTGTAAGCATTAAAAATAACTTATGTAGCATGCTTAGGATTCAGGTCACTGTTATATGAGCAGGTAGTTATTACAATAACAATAATTAGTATCAGTTAAAGACCAAATCTTCATCTTAGTTGATTTTAGGACAAAATGCCATGTTCTGTTGTGAACAGAAAGCAATTCTCCTGGAAAAAAATAATGGCTGGATAACATCAGGCACAGTATCCTATCAGGAAGAAATTCAATATGGATTCTTCCCCATCCCCATTGATCAAGTGAAATGCTGCACATAATGGAAAGTTCGGTGTCGGCACATTGCTCCCTAGGTTTTCTACCTTGTAAGATTTCCACTGTCTTCTGGAAGGCCAGGATGAGCATCCCCAGTGAGCACTTGATCTTCGGTGGACAAATGGAGAGATGTGCACAGACTCCAGATGTGGGGTTTTGGGACACTGGGAAACCTTGGGGTCCTTCAGTGGACAGTCATCAGGATGGCTGGGAGCCAAGTATTTGGTCTGTACGCTGGATCCATCCATGAAAGTGGTCTCTGCAAAGGGCCAGTGGGGCTGGAATAACCCTTCAGAGAGACTAGTTTCCAGTCTGGGAAGCAACTATGAATACGGCACTTACAGGCTGTAATATCTAAGGTTCAGCATTGCCTGCTACTCACGAAGGAAGAATATTCTGGGTTTAGAGTGTGAACTCTTGAGTCACGCTGATGTGGATGGTGAAGACCATGTTCTACCAGGATTATTTGGGAAGGGAAGAAAGCCAGACCATGACTGGGTAAATAAATGCAGGACTGTTATAAAAGGCTGCTTGTTTGTTCCTAGCTGCTCAGCCACGAAATAATCACACACAAAAAACTTATCATTTGCAATACTGTTTGGCCAACAGCTTAAGCCTATTTCTGGCTAACTCATATCTTAAATTAACCCATCTCCATTAATCTGTGTATTAAGGCTATGGCTTGGCGGATAAAGTTCCGGCGTCTGTCTCTGGCAGGGCTACATGGCTTCTCACTGCCTTCTTTCTCCCAGCATTCAGTTTAGTTTTCCCCACCTAGCTATATTCCACCCTATCACAGGCCAATGCAAATTCTTTATTCAATAATCAATAAGAGCAACAAATATACAAAAGGACTTCCTACATCATAGGACCAAGGGAATTAAATGACCTCTGCCTCCCCTCAAGGAATAGAAGAACTCAGAATCAGAAAGCCCAAACACATGGATGGTACCATGACCGAGGCCACTGAGTCATCAGCTGTTTCAAATGTTAATATGTGTCCAAACGTGCACGTGATAGTCCAGAGGCAATCCGAAGGAGGAGAGGATAAGGGCTCCACTCTCAAGGTCTACAGCTTTGGAAGTCATCATCCTGAAAAGCAATATGAAAATGGGATTTGGCCAAGGGAACCAGGAAACCCTAAATTCAGCACTGTCCAACCACTTTCTTCCTAATGAGGAGTCCAGCAAGAGACATGAATACCAAGAATGGACATCACTGGTTTTTGTGTAAAAAAAAAAATCTATCCTAGAATTTTAATAAACTAAGTGAGACCATGTAAAGGGTTCCTTAATCAGATGTCATATATGGGCTAGTCTAATTTCTACTGCTTACAACAAAATACCTCACGCTAAGTATTTTAATTAAAAAAAATTGTATTTATCTCCACAGTTCTTAAGGTCCAAAGAGCATGCCACTGGACCTCTCAACATTGCTACACTGGAGACCAAACCTCAACATGAGTTTAAGTGGGGATACACCATATTCCAGCCATTAAAATATGAGTAATTATTGTTCCACTATACCCCAGGGACCAACTCCCATGCCCAAGGCAAATACATCTGGGGCTGCTAGCATTTGTATATAACTTCCAGATTGGTCCTCCTTTGACCTGACCCTGAGTCAGTCTCTCATTTGCTGGCCAGAGGTTAAGAATGCCTTAGGGAAACTGCAAGCCACAGAGAGAAGTTAAAGAAGGGTTTAGCACAGCCCAGTGAAGAATTTCCCTTTTAAAAAATATTGTTATCATTAATATTTTGTGTGTGTACATGTAAGTACTCTCTCTGTCTCTATCTCTTTGCATGCCCATGTGAGTATGTGTGTGTGTGTGTGTGTGTGTGTGTGTGTGTGTGTGTGTGTACACGTGCATACACATGTGTGTGAGTGTGGAAACCACAAGTTAATGTCTTCCTCTATCACTTTTTTTTTTTTTGAGATGACTCTCTCCCTAAATCTGAAGCTCACCTATTTGGTTAGACTCTTTGGTCAGTGAGTTCCAGGCATCTGACCATGGGTCTGCCTTCCCAGCACTGGGATTACAAGTATGAGCCATCACAGTCAGCTTTTAATGTGGGTTCTGGGGGTCTGAACTCTGGTCCCCATGCTTGCTCAGCAAGCACTTGAGCAACTGAACAATCCCATTATACCCATCAACCTGATGAAGAGCTTTGAGAAAGGAAAGCCCTCCCTATAAGAAGGGCTGCATCCAAAGGTGATGAACCCTGTCTGTGAAGGTCGGGTTTTGCTGGAAAGGCTATGAAAGAGTGACTTAAATCTGAATTGTCTCCCACAAGCTCAGATTTTGAGTATGTGTTCCCCCAGATAGTTTGGGGGAAGCTATGAAACCTTCTCGAAGTGAAGCCTCACTGGTCACTAGTGTGGGCCCCTGTTTCTAGCCTCACTCCCTGCTTCGGGATTTTCTGTAACATGAACAGACTCTGCCACGTGCTGCCACCGCCAAGCCCTCCCCTCCATGATGGATTGAAATTCTCTGAACTCATCAACCAAATATCAGGCCTTCATCCCTTAAGCTGCTTCTGCGAGATGTTGGGGTTACAACCACATAAAGGTAACTAACGAGACCCTGGAGAAGACAGGCAGCGGGCCCTCCCCGTCTTAAGAAGTTGTCACTCCGAGTTATTTCACCCTGCCCACCTGCTGGTATTTTGACCACTGAAGTTCCTCCATTTCTATGATAATAAACCATTAATAATAGCGCCACGATCCTGGTGTGAACCAGAGTGAGAAGACCGCACCACATGCTGGATGTGAGTGCTGATGGAGTCACTCCAAGGAAAAACACCAATTGGCCAGAGATAGGAGATTGCAGGCAAACGTGGCATGGAGGCTCTTGCATTGCCAGTTCTAGAAAAGTGTGAGGTCATGTGGATTTTAAGACAAATAAACGCAGATAGCCCATTCTTCCCAATGTCCTTTAAATCTATAGTTTTCCCTTCAGAAACTCTGTGCCAGCACATGGTATATGGTCCTGCTTCCCAACAGCTTTAGAAGGTGCCAAATATTTAATGACACCCCACCTCGAAACAATAAATACATTTGAGTCAGTCTTAGGCTCCTGGGGAAAGGGATACTGAAAATTTGATGAAAGGGATTAATAAATTATAACCAAGCTATTAAGATTTGAATCACTAAAGACTCCTGACACTCTTTCCCTTTCTCTAATTAGAATTAGGAAACAAATAAACAGACTCGCCTCCCTGTACTCAGAGTCCGGCCCCACCTTTCTGAGGCCATGGTGTTGTCCAGCTCACAGACTTCCATTTAGACAGTAAAACAGTTTTCAACAATTGGCAGTGTGGTTCTGACAGTCAGTGTAGAGACAGTGTTCTGATTCTCTAAGCCAGATGTTAGGACCTTATTGATGAGATGCCAATCACACAGCTGGGGAAGGGGAAGGTCCAATTTGTGGGCCGTGGGGTATCTTTCCAATCAAAGTCCTCCTGCTGATGGATTTCAGGCCCTGCTTCAAGCTGCATAATAAGATTCAAGCTTCCCAGAAGGAAACTTAGATTGTTTCCCCCACCTTTGCTTTCTGTGTGGACAGAAGCTGAGTCCAAAGGAGAGGGAGAGTGTTGCCCAAAATCATGCAAATTTTGATTTAAAAAAAAAAAACTCACACCACGGGGCTAGAGCTGGCTTAGTCATGAAGTGTTTGACATAAAAGCATGAGAACCTAAGTTTGGATGCCCATGAATTATGTGAAAAGCCAGGTGTGGTTGCATGCATATATGTACAACCCCACCACTAGACAGGGTGGGAGGAAACAGACAGATTCCTAAAGCTACTTTGCCAGCAACCTAGCCAAATCAATGAGTTTAGAGCTCAGGGAGAGACTGTGTCTCAAAACAAAAAAGGTGGGAGCAATCAAAGGAAAATACCTCTGACCTACACAAACACACACACACACACACTTACATATACACACACCTACACACATATACACATACATACACACATATGCACACACACACAGACATACACAGTTATACATACAGAGGGAGAGAAAAGGAGAGTATACACTGCACACAATGCACACAAATAAAGCCTATACAAGAACCCGGGTCCCTTGACTCTTGGATCATGGTTTTCCACATCTGTTTCTGTACCAATTGTGGGGACTCAGTCCAATGGTTCTGTCCTCCTGATCTGCGTACTGGAGCAACTCTTTGGATTGCAAGCATCAGAGGATATCTACTCTGATAGAAGCAGCAAAGGGAACCCTGACATTTGGTAAAGCCTGGATGGCCCCTCCTCTACTTGATGAACTGCTATGGAGGTGTGCCACACTCATTCAGCCTGAGCCCAGAGACTGACTCTTACTTGGGTCCATATCCCAGGACAAAGATAGCATAGAAGAGTCCAGGGTGGGAATGGAGAGCAAAGAGATGGAAATTATGAAAATTTACCATCTAAAGACTTTTATTTTGCCTCTTAGTGTAGAGTGACTCAAAACCAAGAATGGACGTGTGTCTCAAAGCCAACAATGCAAAACGCATTTTCCTCCAAATAGTTCATGGGTTTTGCGTCAAGGAAATCTTCAGCAAACATTCATTCAGGTTTATTATCTACTGAGTGGTAAGCAAAGAGAAATAAGACACAGCCCCTATCCTCTGTAGGCTCCCTGACTAGGAAGAGAGATGGATGTACCAGTGGTTGCAACCTGAGATGACGGCGCTCCGTGACAGGTGTGTGCAAGGGTAGAGCTGACAGCTGAGCTAAGTGTTGAAGGATAACTCAATTGGGAAGATGGCGAGAAAAGCAGATTCCAACGGAGGAAATGCTAAATCATGACATGAGATGGCCTGCGAACGCTTGGCCAGTGGGAATACCACGGGCACGTTTTAACGTGCCAAACAAAAGAAATGTAGATGGGTTTGTTTCTCCGTGTGTTCCTTTTTCCAGAAGAGGCCATCCCTGGCGAGTGGGAGAAGCATCCGTTTGGAACAGGATTAAAGGAATAAAAACCCAGTGTTGCATTTACAGTTGCTGAGCTCGGACTTCATGTGCCAGGCTGCTTCTGTGCCTCCCAAGCACCACACCACGACTGCATCACGTCATCACCAGAGGGTGCAGATGAGGAACTATGCCCAGGAAGAATAATCAGTACTAATGTGACCATCCGCTTCTCAGCTTCCCAGTCCTATTTGTTGAGATCCAGGGATGGGAGCTCATTAGACTCGGCATCATAGATTCAAGTCCAAAGCCACACTAAGCTGTCTCTTGATGAGGGTTTTCTTTGACGGTAATGTCCAGCAATCCCAACTCCTTCCCAGAACTGCCTCCGTGGACACTCTAAAGCATGGGGGAATACTTCCCCAACCTCTCTTGTGCTCAGACACCCCAGATACCTGACCACTATCTTTCTTTGTGGGCCCGGAAGTGTGGTCTCTAGGGATGTGCGTGTGTCTTGCCAGCCCCATCCATTTCCTGAAGCGTTCACACTGTTCCATGTCTTTCCTGTGCTCCCATCACTGCGCCACTGAGACAGTTACGTGTCAGCCCTAAGGGCCAGCAGTACCTCCTTTCCAGAGGCAACCACTCACTCACATATGGTCCCTCTCTCTTCTGGGTTTTCCATGGCCTCGGAAATGCTTCCCTACTGTTTGCCAAAGCTGAGTTTCACTTATGTCCTACAAAAGTACTGGTTGCACGGAGCTTTCCAGTTCATCCCAGGGTGCTGAACATCACTTGGGTCAAACTCCCAGGCAGAGATTCCAGGCCTGCCTCTGCCACCTACTGGCTGCCAGTCACAAAAGCCTGTGACTGCAAAGTACTCACCCAGCCAGGCCAAGGCCTGGCACAATGGTACCCATAGGTAACCTCGCTTTGGTGCACATCTGGCAGCTCTGTCCCCCCCATACACACACACACAATGGCTAGATCATGCAGAAATGAACAGATGCTAGCAGTGCATGACCAAATGTTCCTGATCAGCCCAGCCATGATCCGCTTCAACTTCCAGAAAGTCCCTGCCGTGTCTAGTAAGTGAAGCACACCCTTCCCCGTTTTTGAGCACATTATGTTTGCCCCTCTTATTATAGCTCTTTGGCTATTTTAATGAGATTTTTGCATGAGAGTGGAATAAATACATATATTCATGTTTTTGTCTTGGACCTCATCAAAGTATTGCAGCAGATAGGTTATTTTAAGAGGTGTTTCTGACTGAGGGATGCTCTGACTCCTTTGGTGCTAACCAGTTCACTCTCTAAGGACTGAGTTTCGATCCTGACTCCTCCTCCTACCGATTACATAACCTCTCTGAGTCAGTCATCTCTTCTGTTAAATGGGAATGATGCCACCTATTATGACTGGAATATGAATTGCTCCACAGAGACCCATTGTCTAGGTCCCAGTTGGTGACATTATTTGGGAAGGTTCTGGGAGGTCTTAGGTTTGGGAGTGCGCCTCTTTGGAAGAAATAGATCAGTGGGGAGTCTCGGTCATTTCTATAGTATCCTTTTTCTGCTTCCTACCCACCAAGTTGTTAACTATTTTGCTCTGCCATGTCCTCCTCACCATGACCAACTAATACCTCTGAAACCAGGAATCAATATAAATCTTTCTTTCCCATAAGTATTTTACATCAGGTATTTTGCCGCAAAAACACAAAAGTAATATATCCCTATTCTCACAGGGTGTTGTAAATTTGATCATTAACTACCAATTGCTCATCACAGGCACTAAATTAAGCACTGTCCTCCTGCGTTTAGTTTTAACTGTTTTTTTTACATATATTGGGGGTGTTTTCCTTCTATATTACCTTATAAAACTCCAGGGAAGAGAAAGATTGTCAAAACTTCACTTGACCCTGAAATGAACCAAGCAAACTAATACTGGGAAGGATCTTTTAGATGAGAAACTACATGTTACACAAAGCCCAGCCTCACCAAGTCATTTGGGCAACAAAGTACAACAGGTTAAGATGTGGACTGGACACGATCCCCACTTCCCTGGCATCCTTCCCTCTGGAGCATCTGTTCCAAACCTCCACCTCAAACATCAGCTTGTAGTTTCTAGGCAAAAATCTCAGGCAGGACTCACATCTCCCAAGTCCCAGCCACCATGCCCAAAATGATAATCACTTGAGAATGTTAATTGAATGCTATAATTATAGACTATGCATAATAGGCATTTTGCACTGATGTTGTACACTGCCAAGAAAATATTTACTTGGCTAACTCAAGTCCATGACCAAGTCTATTTTTTTCACAACAGAAATAATGCTCTCATTTGGCATCACCAGACGCACCCGTGGGAAGCATCCTGGATGCTGCAAACATAATCAAGATGTCTTATGCTTGTGCCCTCTTATAAGTCATATGCCTCCTTTCTTTGCAAGAATATCCTTAAGTCTTGTGTGGGCTCTTTTCTGTTCCTTCCTCACTTTTCAAGAAATTAGCTGCTTGCTGAGGATTCGTTGAGCACAGACAGAAGAGCTTGGAGCCTGTGTTCGGGTTTCATGTCTCAAATCCACTTTTTTATCAAATCCATTCTTTCCTTTGCTCTGGACGCTCATTTCCCTTTGGCTTTTGGTCCATGCCATTCAGTAAAGCATCTTAAAATCATAGGCTATGTGCTGGTTAGTTTTTTATTTATTATTTATTTATTGTCATAAACTTGGGTCATCTGGGAAGAGGACCCCCAATTGAGAAAATATCTCCATTAGATTGGCCTGCATGCAAGTTCATGGGGGCATTTTCTTGATCGATGATTGAAGGAGACAAGGCCAGCCCACTGTAAGCAGTGACACCCTAGGCAGATAGTTCTGGGTATGTAAGAAAGCAAACTGAGAAAGCCATGAGGAGCAAGCCAGGAAGCATTGTTCCTCCACAGTCTCTGCTTCAGTTCCTGCCTCCAGGTTCCCACCTTGAGTTCCTGCCCCGACTTCCCTTCATGACGGACTGTAAGCTGTGAGCTGAAATAAACCCTTTCCTCTCCAAGTTGCTTTTGGTCACAGTGCTTTATCATAGCTATGGACAGCATACCAAAATAGGCTGCTGCTTTTACCCACTTCACCTGAGGCAGGCCCCCTCGCCAGAAGCTGGTCTCTGACACTGGAAGGAGTGGGTGATGTGATTTTGCCCTCAGCTGACTTCCCAGGTGTTCCTTAGAGTCTGTCTGTCGTCTCCAGGGATGAGCTGTCTATCTTGGTGACCACCTAGTCCTAACATGCATGGTTCTCCTCACCCTAGGGAAGCCCTGTCTGACCCGAGACAGCCCTCACCCTCTCACCATCCTTCAGGGCTCACGGGGTTGGGAGGAAGGATTTAGGGCGTGGACACTGGGGCTGTGGACTTGACCCCATAGAGAACAGCATTCTTCCCTTCATTGTTGACGTCAGCGGGCTTGCAAGAAGGGACACAAGTGTAAGTGCCTTGTCCCTGCTGTCTTTAAATCAGAAATCCCAAAGGCCTCTGAAAACCCAAGTCCTTTGGTTTCTTTCCTGTCCCTCCATGTTCTGGATACTTTGCGAAATTTCTGCAAAGCCAGCTACGGACCGGGATGAGAGTGTACGTATATGTTTCAGAACGCGTTCTCTGCCACCATCCACCACTGGCCCCTTCATGTACTTTGATCTCTGTCTGTTGCTTTGGAAGAAGGCTTGGCCTTTCTTCTCTGCCATGACTGTCATCGGATCTGGGAATTTCTGTGCTCTTTAGATCACCCTAAAGAGAGAATCTTCAGGCCTCCCTCCCTCTCCTCCAGTCAGAAGAGCAAACCGCACTTGTAGGATGTGTGATCAGTTCGTTCGTTTCCAGACCAAACTGTGGAGAGTCTACAGTGGGGCCGCAAGCCTCGAGAAAAGCTTCTCCTTGAGCATGCTTAGCTCCTCCTGTGGAAAACGCTTCTTCCTTCTAGCCTTGACTGAAAGGGTTCCTGGGAGAACTGCTCTCAGGCAGGTGCCCCGCACTGGACCCCTTCTCTGGAGGCCCACTGACATTACAGGGATGAGCCTCAGTTGGCTGAAGTGTCCCCCATCCTCCCTCCCCACACCCCCCTTGGGGACCTCAAGCGTTAGAAGTGCGGCATAAGCAACATCCTGCTCACCAGTGTTCCCACCTGCTTTCCGCACCTGTTTTCTTGGGTTCCCGATCCAAGGGGAGAGGAAAGATGATTCAACCTTGCCTGTGTGTTTATCCTGCTGGTAGACTGTCATTAAATATGGAAAATCATGCGAGTAGAATTCCAAAGAAATGGATCAGCAGGCTGACAGCTCCCCTGGACTCATCCGTGTGTGGCTTAAGAAGCCGGATTTTATAAAAGAAAAAAAAAAGGTACTTTCGGGACTCAGAAGAACAGGAGGGAGGACCATGCTCGTCAGTATGAGCACGCAGCGGGTGAAAGGGCCCACGCAGCAGCGACTTCTGCTGGCAAGCTCCTATTCGCTGCAGCTAGGAGAGGGAGGGCTTTTTTCTTATCCCAGTCTCCCCAATAGCCCTGCGGGCTATTACTCTGCTGTAGGTTCAAAGATATTGAAGATTTTAGGAAAGACCAGATGAGTCTTAAGAGGTGGCTTCCGCGGTCGGTAATGGCTGGTTTAAAACGTTTCCACGTCTGACTTGAAAGGAGTCTGTTGAGACACTGCCAGTGGTGACGCTGACCTTAAACCTCTCAGCTTGAAGTAATTTGGAGTTTTCTTAAACCTCTCACCTGTGATGCTTTTCAGGGTGGGTTTAAAATATGCCCACCACGTCTTCTTCCGAGGGTAAGCGCTTGGTGTAGGTAGGTCAGCTACACCAGTTAAAATTCCCAAAGCACCCCAGTGTAGCTCTAGCTTTCTCAGTATGACTGTAAAACAACGGGATGCTATTTTAGCTGTATCAGTGATCACAGGGCTTTTGAACTAAAAACCTCAAGGGGACTCTAAGTTGAGCATTTTCAAGAGGCAGGTGCCTACGTAGGCAAAGTTCTTGACCCTGTTTTCCTTTTTGAATTGTATAAGGATAAACTATAACAAAAGAAAATTCCTCCGTAGTATTTGCATACCCTCGTCTAATGCCAAGGGGCAGAACAGAGGATAATATTAGAATGTTAAAATGCAACCCTGGACAGTTGTCTGCTCTCTGCCTGGACCTGGTTCTGAGACCTGATCCTGAGAAAGAAAGGTCCCAAGGGGAGAGCCCTGATGCGATGTTTCCTGGGCAACCACACACAAAAACCAGAACAGTCAGAAAAGCTCCTCAGCACAGAAAGAAAAGGAAGACCCCCCCCCCCAAATGCACTTTGGAAGCTATGTTAAACTGAGTCTCAGACCCACCTCTTACCCCGTGCATCTCTCCCCTCCCCCACACTATCTGAAAGCTCCAAAGGCTCAAACAACTTTAAACAGTGAGAAGTAGGAAAGGTTCCCTAAAGTCCTCAGCTAAGGTGACCCTGACTGTCCCTGCTCCTGCTTTGACAGTAGAATTCGTCCTCAGCCATCAACCCAGGGCTCCTCTCATGCAACCAGCCGATCATCCGGGCCATCTAGTCAGCACACGCCCCATCCACCCAACACTCCCAGTACCCACCGAGGGTCCCAACTGAGAGAGCATGACTTTAGTGCCCCATCTGATCGTGAATCTTCTAATTCCCCATAACCCTGGAGATGCAATGCTGCAGCTGGTCCAGGCAGCCACCCACTGTAGGAGCTGCATGACTTTTTCAGGACTCACCTGGAATGTTCTAAAAACAGGGGTAGGGAGTGTGAAAGAGGTGGGTTTGCTCTAGACAGCTCCCCCAGAAGATGGCTCACCACTGACTTCTGCTCCCATCCACTGTCCCAGGAAGTGGAAGCTGGTGTCATGGGGACTCTTCAACAGAATGGGCTGAACTCTGCAGCACTCTGTTTGGCTGGATGTGTTGCTCTGTCCTCAGAACAGCCCCTTTCCCTCCTAACATCTCAGGGTATGAATGTGCTCTCGTGTCTGTCTCTTTGACAGCACAATCACTCCAGTTTCTTCTGTTCTGGCTGGCTGCCCTCTCTGTTTTCTACTTCCGGAATATAAGAAGTGTAGACTGCTGACAGTGACATCACTGGGCATCCATGGAGAAAAAAAACCTAGTCACCCCGCTCCAGAAGACTCAACCAGGTGCCAGAAGCGCCTGCTGTCTGGTGCTCCTTCAAAGCTGGCCTAGCAGGGAAGGAGCTGCTCGCCTGTAATTACCCCCGGAGCAAAGGTTAAGCACTTTGAAATATTGGACACGTTTTTAAAAGACTGTTTTCCAAATTTTCAAGAGGGTAAAATGTAAGAACATCCATTTTTAGGTTGCTGTTACATATTCCTGTGTCAGCTGCACACCACATCTCTCTGAAGACACTCGCTGATGAAAGTTCAGAGTTTCTCAGTTGGGAAGGGAAGGAAATTTTCCCTCCGAGCTCCTTCTAGCCTTCCTAGCTTGTAAATTTTTTTATAGTACTAAACCTTTCCTGGGGGACTAGTATTATGGTACTTAAATAGAGGTTTTGTTGGTTTATTTTAAATAAGAGTTTTTAAAAAATGGCTCCTTTTTGGCACGTGGGAGAAACTCCTCAGGAGTTGCTCTAGCCTCTAGAACGTTACGTAAAGGAGTTGATAGCCATGAACCCAGACAGCCTCCAAGTACCCTGCCTTCTGTAGAACAGTCTCGGATTCATGAACACTCCTCAAGCCCCAGAGCACAGGAAGGCCCTTGGAAGTCCTTTGGTTCCTGGGCATTTCGTGTTCTTTCCAATGCCTGTGTTACTGTCTCTTTAAAGAGTAAGGTCAGTGTAGAAAAACCCTTTAAATACAGTAGAGCTCCAGCCTTCTTTTAAGGCACTCCCAAATGGCAGGGTTCAGGAACACAGCTAGTGTCTACAGAGAGACAAATGGCTCACCTGGCTCACTTGGTAATATGTATGACGTCTGATGAGACAGCAGAATGTAAGAGGAAAATGTCAGCCAGGAGTGGAGTCACACCTTCAGTCTCAGCACTCCAGGAATGGAGTCACACCTTCAGTCTCAGCACTCCAGGAGTGGAGTCAAACCTTCAGTCTCAGCACTCCAGGAGTGGAGTCATACCTTCAGTCTCAGCACTCCAGGAGTGGAGTCATACCTTCAGTCTCAGCACTCCAGGAATGGAGTCACACCTTCAGTCTCGGCACTCCAGGAATGGAGTCACGCCTTCAGTCTCAGCACTCCAGGAATGGAGTCACACCTTCAGTCTCAGCACTCCAGGAGTGGAGTCACACCTTCAGTCTCGGCACTGCAGGAATGGAGTCACACCTTCAGTCTCAGCACTCCAGGAATGGAGTCACACCTTCAGTCTCAGCACTCCAGGAATGGAGTGACACCTTTAGTCTCGGCACTCCAGGAACGGAGTCACGCCTTCAGTCTTGGCACTTCAGGAGTGCCTTCAGTCTCGGGGAGTGGACTCATATACCTTCAGTCTCAGCACTCCAGGAGTGGAGTCACACACTTTCAGTCTCAGAACTTGGGGAGGGGAGTCACACCTGCAGTCTCTGCACTTGGGGAGTGGAGTCACACACCTTCAGTCTCACAGTCTCAGCACTCCAGGAGTAGAGTCACACACTTTCAGTCTCGGCACTTGGGGAGTGAAGTCACACCTTCAGTGTCACACTCCAGGAGTGGAGTTACGCACATGTTCAGTCTCAGCACTCAGGGAGTGGAGTCACACCTTCATTCTCGGCACTCCAGAGGCACAGGAGGGGGTTAGTAACTCTGAGGCCAGCCTAGTTTACAGAGCAAATTCCAAGCCAGCCAGGACTATGTAGTGAAACTCCTTCTCCAAAATCAAAGAGAAGGGAAGGAAGAGAAAGCAAGATTGAATTAAATATAAATATCAGATAAATAAGTGATATTTAGTAAGATTGCCTCAAATATTGCCTTCTGTCTGCCCAAACTCGGTTAATTCTGAGCATGACTAACCTATGGAAATTCTCCATTATATGTAGGAGATACTTAGAGAAATTACTTCTTTTTTTTTAAGTCTCCATTAAAGACGTAACAAATCCCGTCTTGACAAAAGAAATACATGCCAACTGAGGCATATGGCCAGTCTCACCCAGTGTATGCGCCTTGCACAGAATTGGAATCTGGGCTTCCACTCACTTCCTAAGAGCTGATAATTAGGGGAAACTAAGCTACAAATGAGCACAAGGCAAAAATAGAAGGGAAAGTAAGGAAGCCGTCCCAGCTCCTTAGCTACTCTAAGTGGTCAGGCTCGCGTGTTTTCTCCACGGCTGCCTTCTCCAAGTCCAGCTCCTTCCCAGAACACAGTAAACACTTGCATAATAAGATACAGGGAATATCCGAATGGCTAGGCCACCGCTGCACGCAGCTCTAAAGTAGCAGTCTAATTAGGGTAGAAAGTGTGAGGCAGTAAGTGAATGAGTTTCAGTAAGAAACAAGTTTTTCTTCCCCAAGCAAGACTGCTTCTTACATAAGGTAGAGATAAAACCCATTGAAATTTAAGAAAGAGTCCAATGTATGTCTGGTATAAGCATGAGGTGAGTTTCCACAATACTGAATGCCATCACTCCATTACATAATTTCCTATTAAGGAGAGCTATTCTGTGATCAAATGTGAATGTGCATATTGAAAGGCCAGGGAAAAAGGAAATCTTAACGGAACCGGATGGATGAGGATAGTATGAAATGGATTGGGATGAGTTGTAGGGTGGCTGATCATCCTGACAATTTGGTAGGATTTCAAATCCCCATGGAAACACACTTCTGGGTATGTCTACGAGGGTGTTTCCAGAAAGGCTTGACTAAGGCGGAAGACTAGCCCTGAATGCAGGGGGCATCATCCCATATCCTGAGAGTCCTGGACTACACCAAAGGAGAATGCAAGCTGAGCTCCAGCTTGCATTTCCCACAGCCCCTGGCTGTGGACACACTGTGACCGGCTTCTTCAGTCTCTTGCTGCCATGCCTTCCCTACCGTGATGGACTGTGTCTCCAAATAATCTCTTCCTCCTGAAGCTGTTTCTTGTCAGGTATTTACACATAGCTCTGGGGAAAGCGACTGATGAAGAAGGGGTGGGACAAGAGATGAGCTGAATGGGATGGATGGGAGGAGGGTGGGATCTAATAGGATTGGATGGTGGGGAAGATGGGATGGATGAGATAGGGTGAGACTGAATAGGAAGGATGGTCAGGATGGGGTAGGATGGGATGAGATAATAGAAATGGAGCTGGACCACTTAATAATGCTAAGCCTGTCGCTCTCCAGGGTTCTAACTATGCTAAAACGACATTCTAACACACCAGAAAGACTGTGCGGCTCTGAAACAAAACTGTCACAATGTTGCCACACACCGTTTTGGAGATTTAGTAAAATGTTGAATAGAAATTTATTCTAAAACACAAAACAAACAAACAAACTAGACAACAGAGTGGGTGTTGTTTAACTGGCTAACCAGAAATCCACTAATGTCGTTTGGCCAAGTCTGCAAAGGCAAAGATGTCTGGGGTTCCAAATTCCACAACTGAGCACACCCCAAACCTGTTCCTGCCCCTCTAATTCTTTTGCTTCTGAATTGTGTCCATCTGGAGAATCTGCCATGGACCGGATCAATTTTAAGAGATAGCACACTAGCCAGGGGGGGAATGTAATAATATTTCCTTCCATAACAAGGGGGTGATTGCTGTTTCCACAGAAAAGAAGCAAAGATTGAGTTTTCCATTCCACTGCAGGTTTTATTTTTCTGAATGCAGAGGCAACTTTGAGTGGTTCGTTGTTTCACTTTGCAGCTTCATCAAGGAACTCCGCAGAGGTATTTAATTTTCCAAAGTTGGTTGAAGCAAATATGGACAGCGTCTGGTCTTTGATTTGATTTAATGTTAAATTTTAAAGACTTAATTTTTTTGTCTTGTACTGAAGCGAGAACAACTCTTCTGTAAACTCATTTAAGGAGGCAAACAAGCTTTAGTGATCAGAATAAGTCCTTCAGCATCACATATATAATTGCCTAAGCAGAATGTGCCTCTGTGTGAGGAAACTTTAAATTGAATGTGAAAATGAAACATTTAGTTAGTTTAAAGGACTCAGAGGAACAGGTCCACTTGAGCAATGTGAAGATCTGCATCATAGTGCATTTTCTGGGAACTGTAACATCTACCCATACTATCATGAATATATTATGCCAGGAACAGAGACAAACACTGTCAGACAAACAGTGTCAGAGTTTATTAAATGACAATAAATGTATAAGATCCAGCAGTTTCAATTGCAGCAATTTGCCAGACACCCTGGTGATCTGGCCGAGGTGAATGCACATTCTTCTATTCTATCTTAATTACTAAAATCATCTCTCCTATCACACAGTACACACACGTGTGGGGGGGGTTTATATGCATATGTGCAGTTTACAGAATATGCAAGTTAAAAGGGTCGTGGCAGCGCTCAAAAGGTTTCAGAAGTGGGCAGCTGACAATCCAGGCCAGTACTGGCAGGGAGCGGCCGCTGAGACCACTGCAGTTAGGGTTTGAGAACAAGCCAGCTTTGAGGTGAAAGCTCTAACCAGGGTCAGAAAGGCAGGGTTGGGTCCAGGTCCAGAGAGACAACCAAACCACTGAGTGAATAGGCAGGCGGTGGAGTTGGTCATGGCAACACCAGGGGACCAAGCTAAGGTTAAAGTCCCATGGTCATCCAGGTATCAGATGATAGGTTGGTGAGGGGACACATTGTCATGGTGTTAGGTGGTCATCACTTTATAGGATCTTAGTGAGGAAGTGACACCCTTTCCTCTGATTGGTGTGTCTGATAAATTCTTGTCCAGTTTCTCTGATATAATCTCACTACATTAACATGTCTCTAATCTCAAGTCATTTGACAAATGTGTAAGATGGCTCCCTAAAGTAGTATAAATGTATAGTAGAACTCCCAAGAACAAGTCAGTCATCAGTGTATGCTGGGTAGGTAGTGCCTGTTGATTATATTTGAATTAGCAAGAGAATTAAAGTACAACACTTTAATGTGTTTTAACTCCACTTCTTTGAACAAGAAATTTGTCCTTTTCAGTCAAAAGTTCATTGCTTTGATGAAAATGAAGATAGTTAGAGCTAGGATACAAAAATAAAAAAGACAAGAATTCAAACTTTACCCAAACCAGAATCTTCAAACTGTAAGACTAGGGGCTAGAAAGATGGCTTGGTGGTTAAGACCACATGTTGCTCTTGCAGAGGACCTGGGTTACTATTTCTGAGAAGAAACACCATTACCAAAACAACTTGGGAAGGACGGGGTTTATTTGGCTTACACTTCCATATCACAGTTCATCGTCAAAGGAAGTCAGGGCAGAAACTCAAACAGGGCAGGAACCTGGAGGCAGGAACTGCTGCAGAGGCCATGAAGGGGTGCTGCTTACTGGCTTGCTCACCATGACTTGCCCAGTCTGCTTTCTTATAGAACCCAGGACCACCATTCCAGGGTTGACCCTACCCACATTGGACTGAACTCTCCCACCTCAATCACTAATTACAATAATGCTTTACCGGCTTGCCTACAGCCCAACCTTACAGAGTTATTTTCTCAATTGGGGTTCTCTCCTCTCAGATGGCTCTAGCCTGTGTCAAGTTGATATAAAATTAGTAAACACACACATAACATAAAAGTTAATAGATCTTTACCAAAACAAACAAGCTGTAAAACTGAGGCTTGGGATATAGCTTGGTGGGTAGAATGTTTATAAGCATGCATAAAGTATCGCATAAACTAGGTGCTGTGATAAGCAAATGCCTGTGGTTCTAACTCTCTGGAAGTGGAAGGCAGAAAGACCAGGAGTTTGAGGGCAGCCTAAGATACACAAAACTCTGCTTGAAGTGGGGAGAGGTGGGGGTGGAAAGGGAGGGAAAGGGAAGGGAAGGGAAAGGAAGGCAGAGGAAGAGGAAGAAGAGAGAGTAACATTACAACTCAAATTTTTCAAGCTTGCAAGATGGCTCGGTGGTGAAAATACTTGGCACACATGCCTAGTGACCTGAATTTGATCCCAGGTAGAAAGTGAGAACCAACTCTTAAATGGTGTCCTCTGCCCACAACAAACCTGCCATGCAAAAACTACAGTTTCTGAAGTTCAAACTACTAGAGGCACTTTGAATAACCGCTAGTCAGTGCCTCCTAAAGCCAAGCAGAGCATACATGTAGCTAGGAACCTATACCACTTTCACCATTAGGTACAGGCTCAGGAGAGACGTAATCAAGTGGGTGGGGACAGTGTTCTCTGAGACGCTCACTGTGGCATTTGTGACAGCTAAGAACTGTCCTAGGTTTTAGAAGACATCTGCTTTTCCATATTTGCTGTGATGTTGTCTATAGGTTTGCTGTGCATAGCATCATTCTGTGCTGTGTTTGAGTCCTGGTCTCTTCCGGGTTTTTACCCTGACAAGGTGTTGAACTTCATCAAAACCCTTTTCTACGTAGACTATCAAGGCTATTGTGTTGTTTCTGTCTTAATTTACTTATGTACTAAACCTCCTTGCTGGTTTGTGTTTGTTGAACCAACACTGCATCCCTGGAATGAAACCAACTTGGACATAGTGCATGACTTTCCTAATATGCTATTAAATTTGATTTATAATAATTTTACTGAGATTTTTCACATCTGTGTTCTTCGGGGATGTTGTTCTGTGGTTTTCTCCTTCTCGTGTCCTTTCCTGGTTTGGGCTTAGGAGTAATTTGGCTTCAGAGAGTGGGTGTGCAGTGTCCCCTTCTGTCTTAAGGAATGAAGCGAAGCGTTGGCGTCAGCTCTTGTGTAGAGGGTTAGGAGAATTCGGCAGTAGATCCATCCAGTGCTCACTTCCCTTGTTGGGAGACTTTAATTAGCACTTCACCCTCATGGATTAGTGTGGATCTGGCTCTGCTCAGA
Organism: Ondatra zibethicus; assembly: GCA_004026605.1. Taxonomy (NCBI): domain Eukaryota; kingdom Metazoa; phylum Chordata; class Mammalia; order Rodentia; family Cricetidae; genus Ondatra; species Ondatra zibethicus. Next base: position 271,476 of record PVIU01000473.1, read on the forward strand.
GCTTCTTGATTTAATTTGGGGAGGTCATATGTATCTAAGAGCGTTTTCATTTCTTCTAGGTTTTTCTGGCTTGTGGAAGTCTCTAATAATCCTCTCTTTTTCTCTGAAATCTGTAGTAAGAGCCCTTTTGTATCTCTAGTTTTAATATTTAGGGGAAATCACCATTGATCGTGGTTTGCACACATTTATCAATCTTATTGTTTTCAAATATTCAGGTTTTTATTTGATCGATTCTATTTTGTCACTGTTGTTTTCTGTTTCACTGATTTCTGCCCTGAACCTTATTTTTTCTTGCCATCTTCCATGTTTGAATTTGGTTTGTTCTTATCTTTCTGGGACCTTGGCATGTGTTGTTAGTTTGAGATCTTCGTTTATTTGTTGCTTTTCGTGTAGGTCCCCATTGGAGGAACCTTCATTTTACCAAACTGAATTGGAGACTTGTGCAGGCTGTGTGCCTGTCCTGGGGGGTCAAACTGCCCAGCTTCCCAGGGGCTTCCCTTTAGGTAGCAGCCGCCCAGCAGGGAGCTGCAAGGCTGAGGCCTCATGTGGCTCTCTTCTTTTCACCCTGAGTCTTCTTTCTGCTCTTCTCCTGAGTCCTTTCACGTCCTTCTTGGGTTCCTAATGATCTTCTATTTCCTCTTATTCTGACTCCCTTTTTCACTGACTCACAAGGTGGCACCTATCGCTGTCTCCTAACCCAGCAGCCTTGCTGTAGCCTTGCCTGGTAGAATATCTTCAAGATTACCCTGCATATTCTGAGGCCTCATTGTCTCTTTAGAAACAGCTTGTTAACTTACACACACATACAAACCTGCTAATCTTCTGATCAGGTTTTTAATAACCTCTAAATTAATGTGAGAAAAAATGATAATATTAAGTCCATGAATATGGAATGGACCTGGATTTCTTTGCTTCCTTTTTTACTGTAGCAAGTGGGCCAAGAGAAAAAGCAATGAAAAGTGGAAGGCTCACCCCAATGAGGAGTGGGGGGCTGACCCCAGTGAGGAGTGGGGGGGGGCTCGCCCCAGTGAATAGTGGGGGGTTCACCCCAGTGAGAAGTGAGAGGCTCACCCCAGTGAGGAGTGGGGGGCTGACCCCAGTGAGGAGTGGAGGTTCACCCCAGTGAGGAGTGAAAGGCTCACCCCAGTGAGGAGTGGGGGGTTCACCCCAGTGAGGAGTGAAAGGCTCACCCCAGTGAGGAGTGGGGGGGCTCACCCCAGTGAGGAGTGGAGGTTCACCCCAGTGAGGAGTGGCTGACCCCAGTGAATAGTGGGGGGTTCACCCCAGTGAGAAGTGAGAGGCTCACCCCAGTGAGGAGTGGGGGGCTGACCCCAGTGAGGAGTGGAGGTTCACCCCAGTGAGGACTGAAAGGCTCACCCCAGTGAGGAGTGGGAGGCCTACCCCAATACAGTTTTTGTTCTTTAAAGAGTCCCAAGTCCTACCTGCTTACTCGGGTAACATGACATGTCATTTAGGTCACTATGGCCACATGTGATGGGTGAATAAATCTTTCAGTATACTTTTTATATTTAGATGTCTATGTCCTTGACCAGTTTTACCTTGAAAAAATAATAATTTTTTAAAATCTCTTTTATGCTCCTACAATTTATTGCCAAGCATCTAAAATTCCCACTGCCCAGCTTGCTATAAATGTCACCTGATTTCTTGAGTTTATCTTTCTGTCCTGAGTTTCTGGACTCATACCCCTCCCCCCGGAAAAGATCTATATTTAAGAAAATAGATATGTGACTTATTATAGTTTCTCTATATATTTGTGCTTTTTTTCTGGCCTATTTCTACATGCTTAAAGTTGCTCAGAAGCTATCTAGTTTTCACATCTGTTATTATTACTTTTTAATTGTGGAAAAAATTTTTGATTGCATAATCTTGTCAATATTTCTATGGATGTCTTCTGCCGGCATGGGGGATTTTAGGTGCTATAGATATTTTAAATAAATTATTTTAATTTCTCTGCTTGTGAGATTAGTATGCATTTTAACTTTTTTATGTGAATGCCATCTTTTTGTGATGAATTCCTAACCTATTATTAGCTTTCCATCTCCTCTGTCTTCTCCCATTTGTTCTTTTCATTAACCACACTGCCTTCTGCCTTTTGGCAGAGACACCTTAGTTTTGCATATTCTAAATAGGGGATATTATCTGGTCTTATTTCTTACTCACTTAAACATGGCATACATTTACTAACTCTGAGAAAATGGGCCAATATTCTTAATTTTTAGACCTATTGTCTTGGGCTCGATGTTGAAGCCGTCTGTTGACTCTCGATGATTTCACTAAGCACTACTTAATTTGTTCTGTTCTCAGGGTATCTGCCCCACCTACGAATTTAACAGATTGGCTGCCCTTTGGATCTGTTATTAAAGTGATTTTTTAAAATAAGTGGACAGTGAGAACTTTCATGTGTCCTAAAATAATGGAAAAGACAATAACAGCGACAGAGAGAAGCAGCACTTAGGGTGTGTGCCCAACCCTGTGCTACAGGCTTGGTATCCATCATCTCTGTCAATCCTCCCAATAGAAGGGTCCTGACAACATTAAACTAGCCTCTAATTGGCAGAGACTATTTAAACCCGGAGTATTCTGTTGTCAGAGATTGCTTATTCCTTTCCAAGCTGCTCTACTCAAAATAATCACACAGAAATATGTATTATTTGCAATGCTGTTTGGCCAATAGCTTAAGCGTATTTCTAGCTAGCTCTTATATGCTAAACTAACCCATCTCCATTAATCTGTGCAAAGGGGAAAAGATCCTGAGGTTTCAAGCCTACACAAAGAACTACAGACAACTAAGGAATGCTGGGATTGGGAGGAATAGTCTTTCCCAGGGAAGAGCACACCAGTTGACTTTCCAATAACAAATGGTCAGTCCTGTAAACACACACACAATTATCATTACACAGACAGAGCAGGATATGTTTTAAAACATACATATATGTACATATATATGTATGCATATAAATAGATATAGATAGATACATATACATATGTATATAACAGCAATTAATGAAAAAAGAAGCATGAATTTGAAAAATAACAAGGAAGGGGATATGGAAGAGTATGGAGGGATGAAGAGAAGGGAAAATGACAAAATTATATTGTAATTCCAAAAATATAAGAAATACCTTCATTTAAAAAAAAGAAAGAAAATGAAAAAAAAACCACCTAAACTTCCTACTCCAAACTGTAGAGTGCCTATGCACTGAACAGCATAGCCCACAGCAGATGTACAGACCCCTGAAACCACCTCATCACTGCCTTCATTTTAAAAGTGATATTTCATTTCTATTAATGTACCAGCCTTTTTCTTTTGGGCCACCAACCAGCTCCCAAATCATGACACAGGGACTTAATAGTTTTGAATGCTTGGCCTAGCTTAGGCAGGTTTCTGGCTAGCTCTTTTAAATTTTTTTATGGTTTATTTAACTTTATTTTATGTGCATTGGTGTGAAGGTGTCAGATCCCCTGGAACTGGATTTTCAGACAGTTGTGAGCTGCCATGTGAGTGCTGGGAATTGAACCTGGCTCCTCTGGAAGAGCAGTCAGTGCTCTTAACTACTGAGCCATCTCTCCAGCCCCATAGTCTTTTAATTTAAATTAAATCTCTATTTACATTTTGCCTTGGGGCTTTTTACCTCTTGTTATTTCCTGACTGTCTCTACTCTGCCTGGCTTCTGGCCCCGGGTATGTACCTCATTTTCTCATCCTTCTTCTCTTGTTCTTCCTTCTTTTGGAGCCTAAATTTCATCTCCTATTTATTCTTTCTACCTGCTAGCCCCATCTAATCTTTCTCTTGCTTAGCTATTGGCCATTCAGCTCTTTATTAGACCAATCAGGTGCCTTAGGCAGGCAAGAGGAAACAGCTGCAACACATCTTGACATAATTAAACACACATGCTTACCTGATTAAACAAATGCAGCATAAACAAAAGCAATACAACTTTACACAGTTAACATAATATTTTGCAGCATAAACAAATATAACACATCTTTTAAAATAGTATTTCACAACATATTAATGTACATCAATTAACAGATAATAACTATACATATTTATAGGGCACACTGTGACATTTTAGTACATGCATACAGTGTATAATGACTATTTCAGAGTCACACACTGGCCATCTCAGCTGTTGAGCAACTAGCCATTTTTAAGTAAACTGAAAGTTCAGTGGCATTTCACTCCTCCCGCGTGGTGCAACCACTACCTCTGCCTACATCCAAATATTTCTGTAACCCCCCAAATAATTTTATGCTCATGAATCACAAGGTTGATCTCTCTCTTCCCAGACTTATGCAACTGACTCAACATGAAAGCTATGTGCTAAAATTTGAATAAGTTTATTAGTAAGTCACAAAAAAATCATCCTTGTTAGGGTGTGGCTCACTTCATTCGCACACAGTCCTTGTGGGGACACCTAGGTCATCTACTAGAAGAAAGAAGATCTAGTCTCATGGTGTTTCTTTCTCTGTAGACACATATTTGGAGAGAGGGGTGTAGAGAAAGAGAGAGAACATCATCATCATCACCACTACCACCATGGTCGTCTCTTTCCAACTAGTTTCCTTGGACCACTGACTGTCATCAGCACCACAGCCAATCTCCCTGGTTCTTCCAGTGGAAGGGCAACACCTTTTCTTTTTGTCTTAAATCAAGTGAAAGATTTGTGTTTTCTCAACTATTTTAAATCAGCAAGGTTTTTCTTGCCCCCAAGGATTTTGTACACACCCTCTGTCTGTCTGAACATTTGTCCTTCATCTCTCTCATGCAGCCTAACTCTTCACAGAGCTCTCCTAGGGGCTTTTCCAACCAGACCTACCCCTCCTTGAGCCAATCTTTCCCTCTATGTCAGCTGTGTTACGCCACCCTGCTCTTTTGCTGAAAGGTATCACTCATTTTCCTGGTTGTAGTGTTCTGTATAGACTTCACAACTTCCTCTCCCACTTGGCCATTCAGGCTCACTCAAAGCGAGGGAACTCCTCTGCTCTTTTCTCCCCCACCCAGCCAAAGGCATACAAAGCCTGCAATAAACACTTCATTGACTAGAAGAACAAAATCAGTGTAGAATATTTTAGGATCCTTTTCCTTAAAATTAGAAGGAAATGATACATTTGAAAATGTGAAACTTCAGGTTGCAGAATAACAATTCTCAGCCTACTTATACCAACAGTTGATTTAATTATCATGACAGCATTGCTATATCAAGGAACTAGCTCCAAAGTCACCAGTCTTCTGGGTTTGCCTGGGACCTGTCCTAACACCAGCTGTCACCCACCCAGCACTGCCCCTGGCTTGTCTCCACCTGGGATGAAAGTACAGCCCAGTCTGACCCATAGAAGTCTCTTTTAGCATGGAGTCTTATTGTGACCCTCTCTTCATGTAAAAACCTCTTTTTGCATGCACAGGTTATTTGACAAAAGAACAAACCTAAAACCGAACTCACACATTGATTGGTATATTACTCCCAGGAGCCATCAACTTTCCTCTCTTTATCCCTAGAGTAGCTGTCACTAAGTATTGTACTATTTTCTTTTATTCTTCTCTCATGCATTACATTCTGACTGCATTTTCCCCTCCCTCTACCCATTCTAGTCCCCACACACACTCCAGATCCACTCCTCCTCCATTTCCCTCAGAAAAGAGAAGGCCTCCCAGGGATATCAATCAAACATGGCAGAACAAGTTGCAATAAGTCTAGGCACAAACCCTCATATCAAGGTTGGTTGAGGCAACCCAGTGGGAGGAAAAGGGTCCCAAGAGCAGGCAAAAGAGTCAGAGACACTCACTCACACTCACACACACACACACACTCACACACACACACACACACACACACACACACACACACATACACATACACTCCTGCTGTTAGAGTCCCACAAGAACACCAAGCTACACAACTATATCAGCATACCATTTTTGTGGAATTGAGCGATGCATGTAACACTTCCATGTGCTGAGATAATCTGTTCACACACAGCTCACCAGGACATCAGCCATCTGGGAACACCTTTACTTGGGTTTCTCTTTGCAAGTGATCACAAGTCGTCATGATATTTTGTTTGTCTTTTAACAAGTAAAGCTTGCCTGAAGATCAGAGTTCAGAGGTAAGCCACTAGAGGCCAGGCAGTGGTGGCACAGACCTTTAATCCTAGCACTCAGTAGACAGAGGCAGAGAGATCTCTGTTAGTTCAAGGCCACTGGGCTACACAAAATTGATCTATTCTAATAGAGAAACAGAGATCACACAAAGGTGATCCCAGCAATTGGGATCCTATGTCTTTAATCCCAGCATGAGGGTGGTAGAGACGGGAGTGGTATGGCTGGGCAGAGAGAGAAATATAAGGCGGGAGGAGACAAGAGCTCAGTGCAATCTGAGGCAGCAGTCTGAGGCAGTCCGGAGATACAGTCTGAGGATTCCTAGAGACAGGGTCACCCCTTCGGTCTGAGCATTGGTAGAGGTAAAAGGTCTCTCTGGTGACTGGCTGCTCTGTTTCTCTGATCTTCAGCATTAACTCCTATAGTTGACTCTGGGTTTTTATTATTAAAAACAATTAGAATTCATGCTACAATAAGTTGCTTCTATGATCCTTCTTTGCAAAGCTTCTGGTGAGAATTATGCTTCCTACAGTCCTTACCACTTCATTCAGGTTAACCTGTGTCCTGGAGAACGTTCTTCCTTGGCTCTTTCTCATTTTGAAGTCCACTTAGTGAAATTCCCTAGCTCTGCCCTTGCCCTCCCCTTTGCAAACCTCTTCCTGCTTCCTTCCATTGTCTGTCAATAGTTCTGCATCAGCCATCATGGGGAGGGGGGTCTCCTTTTTCTTATAATTCCTTGGTGCTTATGATTATTTCTAAAAGAGAGTTGACTCGAGATCTTTCTGCTTCTGGATTCCCGTGACATGCTTTGTGGCACATTTCTTTTCCTTCTCCTTCCTGTCTGCTCCTGCTTTATTCCTTTTTATAACAGTAATTACTAACAATACCGTTTGAGGTGTCTTCTCTCATTTAGTCTCCCTATTCTTCCCTTTCTGAATGAATGCATTACCAAGGCTGCTGTTTTCTTTCTTTGGGGGTTTGTCTGCCTCGGAACCCAGGAGCCCTCATGACTTTTCTCCTGCTTCATGCTCTTTAATAGAGTTCTATTTTTATAGAGAAAAATCCACAAATTGGAGTGTAAATAATTATAAATCATTCTAGCCTTCCTCTTCCTACTTTTCTCACTTGGAGTTGAGGATTGAGGCACAGTCTAGCAATGCTGCATCCTGCAGGTGTTGGCATCTGCCCTACCTTTTAGACAGGGGTTGCTATGGTTTAAATTTTAGCTGTTGGGAGCAATAGATAGAGGATGAGATGGCTCAGGAAGTGTTTGCCACCTACCTAAGTTTGGATTTCCAGCACTCGCATAAAAAGCTATGGAGGAAGAGATCCAATGACAACCACATACATACACATGTGCAAACACATATACACACATATACCACACCTACATATACATTGAAACAAAATCTTAAAGGTCCTCAGAAATTCACATGTTGAGGAGTTTGGTCCCAGGGTTGACAGCAGTGTTTATAGGGGCGGTGACTTAGGGGCAGGGACTGGTCCAAGACACCTCGCCCTTATCTACGGATGCATACATTGATGGGTTCCTAACTTACATAGGACCATGATGAAGACTTAGGAGGGGAGGTCACATTGGAAGGCTAGTTCACTAGGGTATGCTCTAGGGAGCAGCTGTCCCTGTCCCGCTCTCTCCTGCTTGACTCTTGTGAGATGACAGCCTTGCACTCCCCGCCATGATGCACAGCCTCTCTGGAGCGCAGAATCAGTAGTGCTGCTTAGCCATGACGAACACCTCTGAGACTGGGAGCCAAAAGAAAAGAAATCTTTTCTTCTTTAGGATTTCTTTTTTTCAGGCATTTCCTAGGAGCAGCGGGAAGCTTGCTGACCCAGGGATCAAGAGCATCCTCAGGTTCCTGAGCCCAGTCCAGTAGTGATAGGGTATGTTGCAGAGGCTAGCCAGGACAAGGGGAAAAAGCAGTTCTATGGACAATCTGTTCATGGGAGCTGTGAGTGATAAAATGTGAAAGAGAAAGTTGGCTACCAGGACTGTTTGCAGCGCATGAATAAATCAAATCAATGTAATTTGATTCATTTTGCAATCATCAAAATGACCTGCAGACATAGCAGACTCAAGGCTTTGGTGAGGGACACCTCATGACAATTCCTTAAAATGCATTGACATAGTTTCCAGTGGTCCAAGGGTGCATGTCACACTCAGGAAGCCATCAGTGATGAGATCTGGTTCTTGGGAAGATGCAGTAGCTGCTCTGATGCTTATACTTGCCCAGTGTGCACCCCACACACCTGCATTGTCTTGGCTGTGGTTCCATAGTGCTAAGTACAATCCAATAAGGCCAGCGATTAGCACCCATTGGGAGTCTCTCAAGTAGGCAACCTTTGGTTCCAGCTCACCAATCTGTACTGCTCCAAGCACAAGACTCTCTATCACCGACAACTGTTCTTAGGCATGGTACTTTGGAGGCTGTATAAGAAATGACGGCCCAAATGCAAACTGGAGAACCGAACAAACAAATTCCGACTTACAAAGGGGTGAAAAGAGGCATTCTGGATTGTCCTTGGCACTGATGACTTTTGTCTCCAGGCCTTTTGCTTTGATACATAAATCTGAATGTTAAAAGTCAGTATTTGATTTTTTTTTCTTTATAAAAATGACAATTTCACCACTTGGGATCCAACAGTTATTATTTGAAATGCCATCGGCTTCCTCTGCCATCTTTGTGCTTTCAAATCCTAGTTAGTCTTAAAGGCCCAGTCAAAATGTCACTTCATCATGAGGCCGCCCTTGGATGTCGGAGCTGGAAGAAGCTGTATTTCCCTCTTAAATCTCCATGAATACCACGCACTGGTTTAATGTGACCTACCAACTGCCGGCGTGGTAGATAGCTATTCTACGCAGATCTCAACTTTTGCAAATTTCATGTCTGTACCCTCCTCTCTCCGTCTGGCTTGTCCTAGCAGTACCTATATCTCCAAGCGGTCTGTGTAGGTTAGTACAGGATAGTAATGAATGTGCTGCCTTATATGGTAAAGGGGAATTAATATTTCAGATTCAATTAAAGTCACTTGACCTTGAGCTAGGGAGATTGTCCTGGTGACCTCAATAAAATCAGACCAGTACTTAAAAGTGGGGTAAGAAGCAGAGAGAGGGGCACAGTCATGCAATGTGGGGAGGATTTCTGGGTTTGATAATGAAGGAAGGGGCCAGGATCCAAGAAATGCAGGCTGCTTCTAGAAACTGGAAAAGACAAAGAAATAGATTCTCTCCTATGTGTACAGAAACAGCCCTACTAATACCATGATCTCAGACCAGTGGGACCCAAGTCTGAATTCTGACCTAACAAGTGATAATAATTCTGTTGCGGTAAGCTGTTCTGTTTGCAGCCACTGCTACAGCAATAGAAAACAAACAGGAGCCCAGGAAAGCATTCACGGTTAATCTACAGAAGCAAAGATTAATCCCTTTTATTTCAAAACTGGGACATCAAACTCAAATTTGACAGCATTTTGCCTTTAAAGGCTAAGAATTTCTGTAGTTGCTGGTGGGTTCTAAGCTTGTGGTACAACTGCTTTTCTATAGACACCTTCTATACCACTAAGCACTGTGACTTCTGTAACAGATTAATCGCTCAAATGGAATTTCTGTCATTCATTGTTCTGTCAAACACACAGCATCCATAACTGGGAATGCTAACTATTGGGTGGAAATCGTTCTGATTTGTTTAAAAATGAAAAGGTGTGGGTTTTTTTAATGTTGCTGTTTTGTTTTGTCTTGAGACAAAATCTCCCTATGTAGATCAGAAACTCCCTATGTAGACTCTACTGACCTCAAACTCACAAGAAATGCACCTGCCTCTGTCTCCTGTATGCAGGAGTTAAAGGTAAGTGCTACCATGCTCAGCTGGTATTTTTGTCTTTACGTACAGACATGAGCAGAAATAGAAATCTCTCCTTTCTTTTTAACATTTCCTCTTTTTCATCCCTGATCATAAGTACATATGACTTTACTATCACTCTCGCAGTATGTAATTTCATACTATTCCATGTTTAAGTATGTCCCATTCTGTACGGTTCTCACGATGGCTACTGCGGTCTTAGCGTTTTATCCCATTAGTAGATGTTCCAGAATTTATATCCACTCCAACTGGTCTGAGGGCCATGAAAATTTTATCAACTCTTTGTTTTCTTATTTTCACTTAAGGAAAACTCTGGATTTTTTTTTTTTGTCTTCATTTGGGTATTCATTTCTCTTGAGCTCTCTGAACAGAGTGTTTATGTAGTTGAGAGAACAGGTCGAAGGTCATGGCCTTTGATGGGAGTCATGAGGGTAAATGCCAGGAAGACTGGAGTGGGGCAACTGTTTCCACAGACGCTTTGTCAGTCCCTGGGGTACTGGCATCGTTTAGCTCACATTACTTTAACCATGGTTATAGCCAACACTGCCAGCTATCTTCTTGCTGCTTTATTCATTATGTTTTAAGCAAAATATAATTATAGCTTTTACTTATTTGTCTACTAAGGACTTGATAGTTTTCTTAGAAACAACACTTTCAGAATGGGAGAGATAGTCCTCTCCAGGGATGAACTCCAGTTGGTTCTCCAGTACCAAATGGTCAGCCCTAAAATCATGCAAGTAACTCTAAATGGACTGAGCAAGCTGCATTTCCATATTTTGGGGTGTATGTGTGCATGCGTGTGTGTGTGCACGTGCGTGTGTGTAACAATAACAACTAAAGAAAAAGAGGCCATATATTCAGGAGCAAGCAATTAAGAAGTTGGGGGGGAGAGAAAGAGGGAAATGAAATAATTATGTTTTTATTAAAAAATAAAAGTCAAAAACAATAGTATGAAAATAAAAAGTCCTTATACAATGTAAATTTTATCCTTCTTTCCTCTCAGCTGTGTGTGTGTGTGTGTGTGTATATATATATATAACATATATATATGTTATCATCTTGTTTGATTTGACATCTTTGCTGTGGGGGTCTGGGTTTGTTGGTTGGTTGGTTTAATTCACTTGGGAAAATGAACTAAAACAAACCATCTCCCACAACATGAAAACACTCGCACACACAGCACCTCACTGGTCAGAACAGTTCTAGAAAAGTTTGGAGTTGAGTGCTTCTGAGTGGCTTGCTGTGGCAACCTTAAACTTTCCGTCTGGTATCATCTTATATAGTTTGCACATTAATAGCAATTTATTATTTGCATCTTCATAGCTCATTTAGTTTTCATTTTTTATGTCCTGACAAAGCTATAATTTGGAAATGAACAAAATCAACCTTAATATTAAACCAATTCAAGGAAAACTAACCTGTATTTCATTTGAAGCATTTTTTTCCTGATTACAAAATCAGACATGTTTATTTCACACACACAAAAAAATAGATGATGGAAAATAATTTAAAAATAAATCAAATTCAACCCTGAATTGCCATCCAGAAAGCCTCCTCCTAATGCCACTGTGGGATCTCCTTCCTGGTCGCCCACATCTGGGGGTGCAACTGCACAGAAATTCTAATCAAACTTTGATTACATTATTTTTACACTATATTTTCTCATTGCCTGTTAGTTTTTAGTGGACATTTTCCCATTTTATAAAATATTTTGGAATCAGTTGTACCATTGAATAGTGTACAATTATACAGATCGAAGTGAACTAATTAGACTCTGTCTTAGAAGTTCACTTTGAAGAGTCTTCTCATCCACAGTGGAAAGAGGAGTTTGGATCGAGTTCATGGAGCCTCTCAGGATCAACCACATATCTACACACTTCCTAAAAGTTTACCTGCATCAAACTCTGAGATGTTATTTATTTAGGAGTGATGCTTGCTGTTTCTGCAGCTGCTTACAATCACAGGCTTTGGCCACTACAGCCCAAGAAACTCTGACAAAGTAGGGAGAAGGCACTTGTCAGAACCACCTTGGACGTTGAACTGATAGACAGAGATTTATTCACGGAAACCCTCAAGCTGTGGACATTGGGATATAACAGAACAGGAAAAATTCATTAAAGCCTACGTTCTGCATCTTAATTGCCAAACTGGGGAGACCTTGGATAAGTCACTTCACTGAGTTTCAGTGTTCTCCTTAGCACAACAGTGTGCCCCTGAGTTGCCCAACTAGATGGTTGCATGAAACCTGTTTATAAAGTGTCATGATCATTTCTGTATATTGAAGAGGGGAAAGAAAGAACTGGGTAGCCTTAAGGCCCCATCACTTACCAGCTACATTTTTAAAAGTTCATCAATAAAATGTTCTAATATGTATATCTATATCTCCATAAATACTAGATAATTCAAAATGAACCATAAGGTTTTGAGTAGTTAAAGTAATGCTAACATATTTACCAACTACTCAAACTTTGGTGGCTTAGTACAATAGTTTTGCAGCTCATGCAAACATCCAGTAAATGGATTGACAATTAACAGACAGCTTTGCAGAAACCCAGGTTCTTTCCACATTGTGCCTCTGTCTTTGTCTTCCAGGGCTTGGGGATCCTCTCCATTCAGTCAGCAGATGAAGAAAAGGAAAGGAGGCCCATGTCACATGCTCATTTCTTGGTACCATAGCCAGGCAGTGGCATTGGATTCCATTCACATTCCTCTGCAGTATTCAGTTCATAGTACACCTTACATAGAAAGACGTTGAGAAACAGTAGGTTTGGTGAACAGTTAGCCAACCACATATGCTACTTAACTAATAGATTAAAAAATAAGCTAAGACGAAAACAAGCCAGTACTTAGAGTTTCAAGCTAAAAATGAGTTCAGTGATTCTCTTTGTGATGTTTCCAGTATAGTCTTGTAGTCTTGTTTACAGAGAGATCTTCAGCAGGCTATGAATTTATTCACTGATTATTTATTCTTTCAAAAAGTATTTGTCATGCACATAGACCCGTAAAGCAACCTATTCCCACATCGAGTGACATCCTGGGGACCCAGAGCACTCTCTGCCCTAATGAAGGCTAACATACCTGTGTGCTCTCTCAGGCAACTGCAGTCTTCTGTGCCCAAATGTCTCTGCTCCTTGTATGTGATTGGTAGTTCAGTGGTAGAATTCTCACTTGCCCCATTTTAACAGGGAACATAGAGCTCTGGATGCTGGTTCAGTTCCCGCCTCTGCCTCTGATTGGCTGCCTAGGAAAGTTTGGGCTCTCTGGACAACTGATTTGTTCTCTGTGAGATGAGGAGGATGAAGAAACCCTACAAAGCTCCCTCTGTGGTGACTAGCACCCAGAAGGCGCCCCACCTTAGTCCTGTGACCCCATCTCCCATCTTCACCCTCAGCTCTTTAACCCTCACTCCCGCTTTCTGTGACCCCACCCCATTCTAGTTCTAGATCTATAAAGCCCCACTGGAATGTGGAGGTTGGGGAGTTGGGCAGAGAATTTGTTAGTCAAATAAATAACTTTTCCTGACTCCACTAGCTGTAGAATCTGCCAGGGAAGATGTGCGAAGTGTGAGCATTCTGATGATGGGAATTGGAAAGAGGCAGTTCTGCATCGTGGCTTGCCAACCCTTTTCATAGGCAAATATAATATTAATAGATATTTATTACACGATAAGAAACCCCTCATGGTGAAAGATGTCAAGCTGAGCTTTTCAAAGGTCTCCGTCTGGTTAATCCTTACAGTAGACCCACAAAGTGGTCACTTTTATATCTAATTTTACAGAATGAAGAGCAATAACCAAACTGAAGAAGACCAAAGGGGCTTAGAGTTTGCCCAGTTGATAGAGAACTGTCAGGATGTGAGTTACAGCCTTTTGCTCTGCCTATGAAGACACTGCCTCCCTTCAGTGAAGACCTTTCTTTAACACAGGAAAAAGCAATCAGTATTAACATACCCCCAATCCATTTTTAAGTATCTTCTTATCTCATTTTCCTGTCACACAGTAAAGTAGGGGAACAGAGAGTCCTGCCTGCTTGTGGCTGTGGAGTGAACCTGAGATTCAGGGAGGCCCATCAGAGGTCACAGTAGCAATAGCTAGAAGCCTTTACTGCTGAACACCAACTAACACACACACACACACACACACAGTGAGGAGCATTTCTTGTACACTCCTTCTATATTTTGGTGCCAGGAAAACCCTCCTAGGGCCAGTGTCATTATCAATTCAATTTTATGCATGCAGAGATGGTTCTTAAATACTAGAATCTTATGCCATCCAAACTAGCAGGCAGTAAAGAATACAAAACTGAAATCTGCTTTTTCAAATCAGAGAAAGCAGAGAGAAGGTGTGTCCGTGTACTTCGTCTAGGGACAAACAAGCATTCATTCAGTTACTACTTCCTTACTGTCTGATTTGTGACAGATGGCAGTACCCAGACAATGCCCAGGCGAAAGCCATGGTGCATGTGCTGACTCTGAGACGTGACAAGGGTTGGCATGTAAGATGGCTAAGGTGACCGTTCATTATAGTTAACAATAGAGATAGAAGCAGGAAGAATGGGAGTCAAAGAAAAGCACAGCCACTTGAGAACACAGCTTCAGGCACCTAATTTACCAAGGTTAACAAGAATATAGCAAGCGTACACTTTGTCCAAGGAGAGCTTTGTGAAGCGACAGGAAATAACCCCATATTAGGCCAATTAAGTTTGTAACTCACCACAGAGTTTAAGAAGAGAATCTATAATTTGTTAATAACTCAGTAACCAACAATTATTAATTATCTCTATAAGTACACACACACGCACACACACACACACACACACACACACACACAAAGCATTCATTAAGGTACAATATCCAGGGGGATGGAAGATGGCTCATAATAGCCCTGGACCTGGGTTTGACTCCCTGAACCCACAAACCCTCACAACTGTACACAACCCACAACGACACAAACTGTGACTACAGCTTCAGGAGATTCAACTCCCTCTTCCATACTCCACAGGCACTGCACACACATGTGCACAGACGTATATGCAGGCAACACACCCATAAACACAACATGAAAGCAAAGTAAGAAAAAAAAAACAAAAAGGTACTACATTCAGAATTACTTTCTTCAAAGTCTCAATAGAATTTTCACAGAAATTGGCAAACTGATTTTTTTAATGTTTTATTTATTTATAAATACAAGTGTTATAGAAATCTACCATGAAATAAAAATGGGTTGTTTGCATTCCTTTGTTGGGCCACATCTTCTAAACCTAGCGCATGCTTTATACTTAACACACATCTTCATTTGGACTTGGCTGCATTTCAAGGGCTCAGTAGCCAGGCATCACTAGGGCTTCAAATACTGAAAGGAGCAGCCCTGCTTAATAACTGCTAAGAGAGATTCTCCAAGACTACACACAGTCTAGGAAGCTGCTCGAATTACCTTTTGAAAGAAATTTTGTTGACAATGGTTTGTCCCGTATTTTTCTGGCTGCCCCTTGAATCCCAAGCTAAGATCAAGAGAACAAAGAACTGGCTGTCTGCTTTCCACTGACCCACTGAGACTCAGAGAACTGGTGGCTAAATTCAATACAAAGTACGTATGTCAATAAACATCTCATATTTAGTTTTTCTTTTGACTGAGATGGTAAAACTTTAGTCTTCCAACATTTATCTCTGATTCAACAAGTTGCTCTTGGATCTACTTTTTTAAATAATGTTTTATTGATTCTACAGTGTCTTTTAATCATACTTAGTCATCTCTACCAACTCCTCCCAGATGCTCTCTTACCTCCCTTAACCACCCAACTTCACATTCTCTCTCTCCTCTCCCTATCCATCTATCCATCTATCTATCTATCCATCCATCCATCCATCCATCATCCATCCATCTATCTATATCTCCAGTTTGTGTTGACCTATGACTCCTTGGAGTAGGGCCTGCCTTAGTGTGGTGTGATCTATCAGATGTCACACCACTAAAGAAAACTGACTTTCCTTCCTCCTTCAACTAGGAAATGTGAGCAGTTCCTCAGCGAGGATGGAACTTGTGTGACCCTCCCCACTTCCATGCTGGGACTCTGTCGGGTTTGAGCTGGTGCAGGTCTTATGCAGGCTGGCACAACTGCTGCGGGTTCGCAAGTAAATCTCCTTGTTGCATCTGGGGAAAAGTTTCCTTGAAGTCGTCCACCACCTCTGGCTTAGAATCTTTCTGCAGATACCTGGGAGAAGGGGTATGATATAATATGCCATTTAAGGCTGTAATTGCTGGTTTTATGTGTCCAATTGACACTGGCTAGAATCATCAGAGAGTAAGGAGCCTCAGTTGAGGAAACGCCTCCATGAGACCAGCTGAAAGGCATTTTCTCAATTAGTGATCAATGAGGGAGGCCCTAGCCCATTGTGAGTGGTGCCATCCCTAGGCTGCTGGTCCTAGGTTCTATAGGAAGCAGGCTGAGCAAGCCATGAGGAGCACGCCAGTAAGCAGCACCCCTCTATGGCCTTTGCATCAGCTCCTGCCTCCAGGTTCCTGTTCTGACTTCTTTCAGTGATCAGTGATACGAAGAGTAAACTGCATAAACCCTTTCCTCCCCAACTTGCTTTTTGATCATGGTCTTTCATTGAAGCAATAGAAACCCTGAGACAAAGGTTGAGCACTACTTTTTTTCTAATTGGAGAAAAAGGGAGTATGTTACAACCAATGAAATGCAGAAGATAATCAAGAACTACTGTTAAAAAAATCTATTCCAGTAAGTTGGAAAATTCCACAAAGAGGATAGAAGCAAAAATATCTATAATGAGAATTATATTAAAGCAGTAACAAAGACTCCCAACTAAAACAGCCCAGAACTGGATGGATTCACTACTGGATTCTACAGGCCTTTAAGGAAGAACAAATGCCAATGATCCTCAGATCATCCCATAAAACAAAAAGAGAACAATTGCTTCTCTACTCACATTATACATGTAGTATCACTCAATGCCAAAACCAGATAAGGAAACAGAAAAGTATGTTATAAACCAACTTTTTTGATGAATATGAACACAAAGATGCTTAATGAAATATTTGCAACAGAAATTCAATAGCACATTAAAATCTCATTCACCATGACCCATATAGGACAACTCTGTATGTTTTAAGTGGAGAAAACTTGAAAGCAGTTCCTTGAAAATCAGGGCTGAGGAAAGAATGCCCCTCCCTCCCCTCTTACTCAATATTATACTTGAATTCTCACCAGAACAATAAGACAAGAAAAAGAAATAAAAGGAATATGCATGAAAAGAGAAAAAAATAAAATTGTCCCTATTTGCAGATAATAGGATCTTATACTTAAAACATCCTGAAAACGTCACCAAAAAGCTCTTATATCTGATAAACATTTGTAGCATGGTACAAAATCAACACAGTAATGCCGGTGTTTCTATATACCAACAGTGAACATCTGAGAAAAAGATTCAGGAAAGCAATCTCATTCATAAAAGCCTCAAAAACAAACAAACGAACTAGGAATAAATCCAAGCAAAGAGGTGAATTTACCTCTACAATGAAAGCCTTGAAACCCTGAGGAAATAAATTAAAGATAACACTTGAAGATGGAAAGATCTTCCATGCGCATGTATGGTCAAAATTAATATTGTGAAGGCAACTATATCACCAAAAACAATCTAGAGATCAAAATACCCACCAAAACTCCGAAAACACTCTTCACGGAAATAGAAAGACAACTCTAAAATCCATACTGACTCAAAAAAGACCCGAAAGTAGCCAACGTGATTGCAAAAAGAGCAAGGCTGAAGTGACTTGAAAGCCAGGTTTCAAGGTATACTTCAGACCCTTGTAGCAAAGACAGCATGGGACCTGAGCAGAGGCAGACACACAACACAGTGGAGTGGACCCAGAAATGAACCCACACAGCCGTAGTAAGCTGATTCTTGACAAATAGTCCCAAAACATACATTGTTCACTTTAACTAATAGTGCTGGAAGAATTGGATATCTGTGCATAGATGAATTAACTGGATCCCGATTTTTTGCCTAATTCCAAAGCCTTAATGTAAGGTGTGGACCTTTGAAGCTGCTATAGGTAAACACGGGAAGTGCACTTCAGGATATAGGCACAGGTGAGGTCTTTCTGAAAAGGAATGAGAGCTGAGGAAATAAGAGCAAGAAAGGACCAATGAGAGTCCATGGAACTAAAATGCTGCTGCAGGCTAGACTTGGGGAGGATCTCTGTGAGTTTGAGGCTAGCCGGATCTACACAGTGAGCTCTAGGTCAGCCAAGGCTGCAATGAGACCCTGTCTCAAAAAAGAAAGCAAATAAAATAAATGACAAATAAAACAGTCAGTAAAGTTAGGAGACAGCCTACAGAATTGGAGGGAAATACTTGCTGGTTATACATCCAACAAAGTATAATATCTCAAATCTATAAATGATTCAAAAATTTAAACACTAAAAATATTCAGTCAATGAATAGGTAAATGGAATGAACAGATCGTTCTCAAAAGAATGAATCATGACCCATAAATGCATAAAATATGTTCAACAGGCAAACATAAAACTATGTTTTCATCCTATCTCATGTCAGTTAAAGTGGATATCATTAAGAAAACAAGGGGCTGGAGAGATGGCTCAGTGGTTGGGGGCACTGGCTGCTCTTCCAGAGGTCCTGAGTTCGGTTCCCGGCAACCACATGGTGGCTCCCAGCCATCTATGGTGGGATCTGGTGCCCTCTTCTGACGTATATGTCATACATGGAAGGAATACTGTCTACATAATAAATAAATAAACCTTAAAAAAAAAAAGAAAACAAACGACAAATCCCGCCTAGGATACCAGAGTGTGGGGGAGAGGAGCCTGTATATATGGCTGATGGGGATATAAACTAACCAGTGTGAAAGTTCCTGGAAAAATGGCTGCCACTCCTATGAATACACCCAAAGGAGCGTGCACCAGCACACACAGCCGCTTCCACACCCATGTTTGCTGCTGTGCACAGTTGCTGGGGTTATGGAATAACCCTACATGGCCATGAACAGATGAAGAGATATATCGTGATCTATGCACACAATAGCATTTTACCTGGCCACAAAAAGACCAGATTAAGTCATTTGCGGAAAAGTGACTAGAACTGAAAATTCTAGTTCCAGACTCAGTCAAACACTACGTATTCTCTCTCATATGTGGAATCTAGATCATGCAAATAAAGATACGTGATACATATATTCATACAAACACACATGGCATGGAAATAGAAGGGATCTCTCTGGGAAGAGAAGGGGACAAGGCAGAATGACAGGACAGAAGAAGGTAATGGTTACCGTACATCATATGATTGAAAATTTCATTATGAATGCCATCATTTCCTGTAGTGGATATATATTAACAGTGCTTTTAACATTCAAACAAAATACAAGTGAAAAGAAACAAGTGGGGCTGGAGAGATGGCTCAGTGGTTAAGAGCACTGACTGCTCCTCCAGAGGACCTGGGTTCAATTCCCAGCACCCACATGGCAGCTCTCAGCTGTCTGTAACTCCAGTTCAAGAGAATCTGACATCGTTATACCAATGCGCATGAAATAAAGTTAAATAAAGTTTTTTAAAAAAAAGAAAAGAAAAAGAAAATACTGGAAGATGGGTATAGTTGTCATCTCAACCCTGGGAAACTTAAAAAAAAAAAAAAGAAAAGAAACAAGTTCATCTGAACAAAAGCTTGGAAGAGAAAAAAATCCAGAAACTACAGAAGAAAAGACCTAATATCATTAAAATGCTCCATAAACCAGATTTTGAAGATTAATAAAAATTATTTCTAAAGTACTTAATGGGTAAAATATTAATATTCAGAACAGCAAGGAGTTACTAACAGAAGAAAGGAAATATAACTCAGAAAAACATTTAAAGGAAACAAACAGGCAACCAAAAATAGAAACACAACCAATAAATATGACAGCTCATCCAACCATCAGTGTGTGCCTGTATGTGTGTGTGTGTGTGTGTGTGTGTGCATGTGTGTGTGTGTGTGTGTCTGTCTGGGTGATATCAGGGCTCAATGGCTGCCATTCCATTTAGCATTTCATGGGAAGCATTCCAGGTTCTCGTCTGAAACAAAGGACTATACAGAGACACATGCAGCGTAGCGAGCCACCTGATACACTCTATCAAGGAAAGCACGATTACAAAGCAGAAGGCAGGCCAGCGCAGGGTGAAAACTAAGTAGGTGAAAGGCGGTGGTGCACAGAGCAGGGTCTCCATGTCACATAGCCCAGGCATTTGCATCATCTGTGTGGTGTATGCTCTTAAAGTCATTTGCATAGAGCAAACTTCCCCACAAACACTCTGTTACATGTAGGTCAGTATATAGAGCTTCGTGCATCTTCAGTCTCTGGTCTCAGCAGCTTTCCTCTCCACCCGGATACGCCCAGATCCACATCAGAACACATTGCAGTGTTCCCGCTTGGCCATCAGAACCCCTCTGCACCAGTGGCTGGCTTTCCTGCCATCTTCACCAACTGCTGTTGTTTATGTTCATCACGTAAGGCGTTGCACAAGGCCTTCTGAACCTCACTCCCCATCTTACTCTCCTGCCTCAGTGAGGCAAAAAGTGCAAAAATAGGTGTCAAGTGTTAGGAAAAAAATGAGGTGCTAACAGACCTTGGCAAATGCACCATGTCTGAAAGCTGGTGGGATTGGTGAGGGAAGGCTATTTGAAAGCAGCCCCCAAGAATTAAAGAACATACAGCAATTGACTAAACTGTGTTCCAAAGGAAATGCTCACTTGTATGCCCACGCTTCTGACCATTCAAGCGTCCGTACCTGAATCCATGAGTGCACATCAAAACATCGCAAGGATTGCTAAAAGCAAAATATCAATGACCTCCAGGCTTACTCTCAGCAAGGAGAGGGATAGTTCTTCCCATCCCACCCCAAACATGGTTCTTCAAGATGACGTTATCTTTTGTCATTGGCTTGCATTCTTCACGAATTATTAGTTAACTACTTACACTAAAGCCAAGGTTTGGTCAGGTTTTCTCAATTGTCTGGCCTGCCATCTTCTGCCAGTAATCACACCAGCCTAGATAGAAAGGATTAGCTTCCAGCACAACCTCAATGCACGGCAGCCTACACACTGGAGAACAGTAAACCTGGAAGACGCGATACTTAGACTCTGAGTGAAATTCAGAATTATACTGTCATTCTTTCCGTTGCTGATTATTAAAATAATTACCATGCATAGCTTGCAGTTCCCAAGTACTGGCAATCTAGTATTTAAACAATCCTTACAATAGCTGAGTTGTACAATATGGGGGCTACTATCATGTTTCATTAGGAAAACAAGTGTAGGAGGGGATTATGGATTGCCCCAAGAGTGGCCTGTGGCTTTATAAAATAGAGCTGAAACTGGGTCCAGGTGAGTGTGTCCGTGTGCTTATCGAGAGGCATGGAGACAAAGAGCAGCATCAAATGTTATTTCTTAGTCATTTCTCCATCTTATCATCTTATTTTTTATTTTCGAGAATTTCATTCATTCCCCACCTCCAGCTTCTCCCATATCCCCTTCAATGTCTTTTTTTTTTTTTTTTTTTTTTGGTTTTTCAAGACACAGTTTTTCTGTGTAACAACCCTAGCTGTCCTGGAACTAACTCTTATAGAGCAGGCTGGTCTCGAACTCTCACAGAGATACACCTGCCTCTGCTTCCCGAGTGCTGGAATTAAAGGACGTGCGCCACCACTGCCCAGCCAACTTCGTTTCTTTTTTTTTTTTTAGACCCCGCCACTAAGTCCACTTCGTGCTTGTCATACAAACACATCCATTAGAGTGCTGGAAACTTACCAGTGACCACACCCTCAAAAGGTAGGTTCTCCCTACCCCAGCAGCCATTATCTTCTAATAGCTCCTGGGTAAGGGACGGGGCCTGGAGATCATCTCCCTGGTCCATGCTTGGGTTTTAGTTGCTTATGTCTTATGTAGGGTCCTTTGCAGGTATCCACGGCTGCTCTGAGTTCATGAATGTGAAAGCCATGGCATGTCCTGGCATGTCCAGAAGACAGCATTTCACACCACTCCTCCTCATCCTCTGGCTTTTATACTTTTTCTGCCTCTTTCCCAAAATGCTCCCTGAGCCTTGGTGGTGGCGAGTTAATTAACACAGGTGTCCCATTTAGGGTACAGCACTTAACTCTCTCGTTCTCAGCATTTTGACAAGTGATACATCTCTCCATTGATTGCTGCCCATGCAAAAAAAAAAAAAAAAAAAAAAAAAAGAATCTTCTTTGACGGAGGCTGAAATCAGCACAGGTCTATAAACATAGATATTTAGAAGACAAACGGAAAAGTGTTTGACACCTTTAGCCTTCAGTGAAATACAAGTTAAGACTACTTTAGGATTCTCGCCCCAGCCAGAATGGCCATCTTCAAGAATACAAATGACATCTTATTGTTTAATGCAGGGTCTCTCACTGAACCTGGAGCTGACCAATTCAGCTAAACTGGCTGGCCAGCAAGACCCTGGGGCATCCTCCTGTCTCTGCCTCCTCAGTGCTAGGATCGAAGGCACACGCTTCAGTGCCCGATTTTGTGTGGGTGCTAAAGAACAAATGCAGGCCCTTACGCTGCCACAGCAAGCATTATGTTATTAATATGAGTTATGTATTCTTTGCCCATACATGCAGCTCAGAGCAAAGTAATAAGTGAAGTCCTGTTTATTCAGGCCAGTGGTTCCCAACCTTCCTAACACTGAGACCCTTTAATACAGTTCCTCACGTTGTGGTGACCCCAAACCATAAAATTATTTTTGTTGCTACTTTGTAAATATCTATATTTTGTGCTGGTTTTAGGCAACGCCCCCAAAGGGATTGGGTCTCACAGGTTGAGAACGACTAACCCAGACTCTAACCTGGTGAATTTGATGGTCAGGAATAGGAACCCTAACACCTAGTTCAAGCCCCCAAAGCCACAGCTCCCTGAGCTAGGGCCAGCATCCTCATGGCCTTTGCTCAGACTCTGGCCTCTCCTTCATTAAATCGCTCCTTATCAGAAGGGACAGGCTTCCCTGCCCCCGGAAGCTTAGAAATAGAGACTTGGAGTGGGTGTGAGCAGGAGCTGGAAGGGCCTTTGAGAAGCAAGCTGTGCTATTCTCATTGTTTTTACGCAAACATGAATCTTTGTTCTCTGATGCAAATTTTGAGAAATTGGTGCCAATCCGCTCTGAACAAAAGAATTTTGGTCTAACAAACAAAATTTGAGATAAAAGTCTGGCTTTCTTAGCTGCATCTTGAGTATCTGCCTCCCCTCCCCCCTTCCATGCTGGCTCACTCCCAAAGGTAGAGAGAAACTTTGAGGGAAGCTAACTTTGTGGGTTGCTTCCCAGTTATAGAATACGGAGAGTCCAGGGTGCCGTGCATCAAGATTAAGAAAATAAACTTCCATACGCTGCTTAGGAGACTGAACTGGTAAGCCATCCTTTCTCAGCAACCAACCCAAAGACCATAGTGTTCCATGAGCCAGGGCTCAGTTTCAATGAGTTTTTATGAAAGGCCTGATCCACTACTTATTCTAAGTGGAATTTTCCATTGGCTTTGATGTCTGTAAGGACACTAGTTCATAATCCATATTTACTAAGCAAATAATTGTTTAGCAGAAGTCGGTTTTTCCTTGTTCTCCTATTTCAGTTATATAACAAGAGACTATAAATGAGCCAAATTTTTCTGATCACCTACATTAAATGTCATATTTGTGTATGCTGAAATATGGATCTTCCAGGCATCTTAACAGCTGCATTCTATGGCCATGCCTCAATTTAATTAGTACCTTGCATATTGAAATTTTTTATAACTTTACTGAAATTATAGACAATGTCTTGGTGAGGATGCCTATGGATGAGGCTCATCTATCATCTATGGAATGGTTCACTTTACAATTCTAGGAGAAAAGGTGTTCAGGTAAAATATGTGAGGGCTTTTGTCATTTACTGTTTTGAAAAATACTGAAATATAAAAATGAATATACTAACCTCAATAGCAGATATTGACCTCAATTTTTCTACCATTAACTACAGCTATATTGTGGGTTATTTTTGTACTTTATTTTCTTTCTCTATCCTGTGCTTTACAAGTGTGTGTGTGTGTGTGTGTGTGTGTGTGTGTGTGTGTGTAGTCACAAAGTTAAAACACATTTAGCAAATATGACCTAGCAGTTCATAGGGTGACTATCATAAGGAGAAGCTGGCCTGAAACTGACATTTTCAGTAATGGATTTCCTCTCCTGAATCTCAGGAAAGGACTTCTGGACCAGTGATGCCTCTTTGTTGAGTCCATATGCCTGAGGTCAGACATGGTTACCAATAAGAGACTCCAGGCTCTGTCTCAGCCCATTGAAACAAGGTTTTCAGGAGGCACACAGGGATCAGTCTTATGTTGCTGCTTGGAGTCCAGATAGCTTACAGGTAAGGGCTGTGAAAGTTCACAGACGCTCGTTTAAACCTAGGGCTACTGAATGAGGGCCACGGGGAGTCTGATCTCCACTTACCTGAAAGAATTACCTGGCCTGCTACATGAGGACCTGAGGCCTGGGCTGCCTGAGAGGAAACACATTCTTATCCAGGAAGTATTTGTTTAGGGTCCAGATAGCTGCAGCCACCTGTCAGAAGATAGAGCCCATTTGAATTGGGAAGCCATCTTCCCACCACTTCAGGTTTCTACAAAGCAGCTCTTACAAGCAGGCAGATCCCAAGGCCTACAGGGTCCACCCCACCTTTCCTCTGCTTGACTATGCTACTGTGAATAACAGCAAGTTCACAGACGTAGATTTAAGGTGCTCCTGCTTGCCCAAGAAGACACAAGGTGGATTTTGAGTTTGCCACAGAACTGAGAAGGGAAACTAGATGTGATTCAGAATAATCTCAATGCTCAGAGTTATTTTTTTTAAAGGCTTTATTTTTTTTAAAGATTTATTTATTATGGTATAGCATTCCTTCCATGTGTGTCTGCATGCCAGAAGGGGGCACCAGGTCTCATTATAGATGGCTGTGAGCCACCATGTGGTTGCTGGGAATTGAACTCAGGACCTCTAGAAGAGCAGTCAGTGCTCTTAACCACTGAGCCATCTCTCCAGCCCTGCTCTGAGTTATTTAATCACCTTCTCCTCAGATGCTCAAATCCCCCTAAATAACCTCAAGACACTAACTTCCATCTTCCAAGAAGACTTAATTACTTAATTCCTCTAAGTCTATGACTTAGAAATCAGTGTCTTTATGAACAACATGTACAAAAACGGATTTTGTTCATACAGATTTTACATGTGGGCCCCTCTGAAAAGGAAAGTCATAGGTACACTGGGACCTAAAACATGGCCTCATGACACCGCCTAAATCCTTTCATGTGACCTCAGAGTATTACATCTGCTTGGGGAGCAAAGGAACTTGACTTTGTTCTCTAAAGAACAGATCCCCAAAAGTCTGTGCTTAGACCAGATGCCTGTGTAGATCCCCAGCCTTATTAGGTGTCATTACTAGAAATGCAGGCTTCTGGGCCCCAATCTAGATCTGCCCAGTCAGCAGCAGTTGTAATGAAACCTCAGGTGACCCAAAAGCACAAGGAAGTGACATCTGAAAAGCCTTCATCTGGATCACTCATAAGGAATGCTGGCAATTTTCTGATTATAAAAGTAAAACAAAAAAAATTAGAAGGAATTTGAAAAGTGTCCCCATCCTACTCTTCATTCTGGAAGGAGGAGAAAGGTGGCTTGACCTTGTATATAAACAGACTCTTGCACAAGATGACGACCAAGCCACGTGCAGAAGTGTCTGTCATTAAGACAGTAACCTAGTAAGCGCAGTAAGTCAAGGTAGGTGGCAGAGGGGAACAAGGGTTGGAAAGAACCACTAGACAGCTCTGACTGATAATAGAAAATACTTACAGCTTTGCGGGCAGAGGTTTGGTGAGCTCCAGGGCGTGTAGGAAGATGTCTCTCTCCTTGCTCAAGATTGTCATTTCAACTGATTTTTAAGGACAGAAAAAGAAATGTAGGGTGGACCTTCTTGAGAGCCATCCTTCCCAGACAACTCAGTTCCAGCCAAGTACAACTGAAGACAGGAAGGCAAGGAGAGGAGGAGCCCTAGAGAAATCCAGCTAACATTGAAATGTTAAAATTCTCTCACATTTTAAAAATCCTTTGAAAACACTGTTCTTTAAAGACACTGTCATTACCATATTTAAATAGCTCCCATTTTAGAGTGTGAGATTATTCCTATTTTTTACTGTAATATATGATGCTGCAATAAATATCTTTTTCACACATCATTATCCATCTACTCAATTATTTGCTTTTTAAAGTCAAAGGGAGCTATACAGAGATAAATGTGTAAAAATCAAAAGTAGACAGTTTAATGACAGATCACAAAAAGAACATGCCCAGAGAGGCACCACCTAGGTCATGAGGTAGAATGAGATCACAGGCCCAAGCCCTTTGGGCCACCATCTAATGACTGCACCTCCTTCACGGCATACTTTCTGTACCAGGCAGCTGTTTATCGTCACACCAAAACATAAGGGAAGTTTGTTTGGGCTCCGTCTCTGGGGTGCTAGTCCATGATCACTTGGCTCTGGTGCTTTGGGCCCCAGGAGAGACAACAGATGAAGACAGAAGCATGTGGTGGAGTTAAACATTCATCACTTAGAAGCCAAGAAGCAAAGAGGGAAGGAAGAGAAAGCACTGGGTTCTCAAGGGTATTCCCCCAACAGCCTAACTTCCTCCCAGGAGGCCTCATTTCCTGGAGGTTCGGGGTCCTCCCAATAACACCATGCACTGAAGAAGACCAAGCCTTTAGTGTGGCCTTTTGAGGAATATTCCAGATTCAAGCCAAATTTTTAATACTGATTGAATGAATTTTATATAAATACAAATATATGTTTACATAGTTGAATATGTTGCATAAGTATAAGCTATATGCTTACTCATATATTTCACACATATCCTATGCATGTGTGCTTTTATGTATCTTAGATATCAATTGTATGTAAATGCATCTCTAAATTTCATGCATAGCCAAATTCAAGTCACACAGATTTTGCATGTGGGCCCCTTTGTCAATATTTGTGAGATTCATCCAAGATTTGTTTAGAGGGCAGATCCATTTCTATTGAATGAATATCCACAGTGCTCCTTTTCTGTTTCTTCAGCAGGGCATCAGGCTGCAACCAGCTCCCCAGTCAGAGGCAGAAGCGCAAGTCTGCCAGTTTGGTTGCTGCTGTTGCTAAACTCTAAGTGGATTCCTGGGCAAACAAAACAAAGACTTTTTTGTTTGTGCGTGTGTGCCATTGATTTATACTCCTAATTGCTTTCTAGAAAATCTGTGACAATTTGTGTTAAAGAAAAAAAACAGGATTTTTTTTCCGAAGTATAAGTTTTAGGAATTCCTAATAATAACCAAAAATATTAAATCTTTGTGATAATATTTTAAGTATTATAACTATCTAAGAGAAATTATAATTATGAAGGTGCTGGTGTTACCTCCATCAAAGTCCTTTATGATACCGAATTACTAAATTCTCACAAAACTAAGTGGCAAGTTTTATGCCCATCCCATTTTAAAGATGAGGAAACCCAAAGTCCAAAGAGGGAAGGACATGACTGAGTCACCCAACAGCATCCTGATTACACGTCTTGCCAGTGTGTTGGCTGCAAAGTATGTCATAGACACTGCAGGATACAGTGATGCTAGAAATATAGGAATGTCACCCTTTGGTGTGGAAATGGTCATCCATTCCAAAACACCCCTTCTCCAGAGAAAATCTCTCTTCTCTGCCCACCGCAGGGAAGAAAACCTCATGTGCCCTCCCCGACTACAGAAAGATCCCGGCACGGCCTTGCTGAGGTGTCCTTGCTGAGGTGGCCTTGCTGAGGTGTCCTTGCTGAGATCATTCCACCAAGGGACAGCAATAGCTTTCCCTCCCCTGCCCATGGCGGGGAGAACTAATTAGTCACCATGCAGCCCAGCCTACTGTGCAGAGCTGTCTCTGCCTTACCTGCCATACCGCCTTGTCTCTCAGCCGGAAGTCGCACACCTTCTACTGACCAGCTGCAGCCAGTCTCCTCATGGTTGGCTACTGTTTCTACTTTTTGTCATTCACATCTCAGCTCAAAGGTCGCTTTCTCCCAGCTCTCACTGAAGCCAATCTCAAGGACCCTGCCCCCCCCCGCCATTCCGCCCTCCCCCTTACTATCTGTCTTGCTGCCATTTTTTAAGTTTGATTGAGTCAGCTGTCTGCTCGTTAGTGATGCTGCTGTCTCCTAACCTGTTCACCTACCCAGAGTCTGAAGAGTCTCTAGCACAAAGCAGTTGGTCAATCAGAGGTTGCAAAACATGCCAGTGACTTGAAATGGCTTCCTGGGAGCCCAGACATGCCATTTAAAGGGTTCCCACCATAATGTCACAGCCATTTGCTACCAGGAACAGAATTGAAATATGTCCAAAAATCTTTCTGCAGTGCCTATGTTTCTTAATCCTCCATTTACAAATGGGGAAACTGAGGCCTGGAACAAGCCTTTGTTCCAGCTACACTCCTTTGGTAAAACCATTGGATGAGTGAGAGTAGAATGGGAGCTGACATCAGCCATTCGGACAGGCCACCCTCCCTCAGCCCACCACGTGGAAATGCAGATCGAAGGCTAACCCCACGCATGGGAGCAGCGCGAGTCTTCCCAGGATGCTTTCCTGAACCACCGGCTGCCTTTTATCCCCATCCTGAGGGTAAAAGTTGCTATAAAATTCTCCTTGTGTTTCTGTAGATACAAAGCAAACCCAATCTCAAACTCCCTTGAAAATGTCAAAGGAGTAAATTTCATTTTAATAAAAAAAGGAAAATCACATCTGTGTGCTTAATTAAATCTAATTTGGGCAATTTGGAACTCACAAAGTAGAGCCTTTATGTAAAAACTAACAGTTTTAGGAAACAATACCGTTGAACCCTTGGCATTGGGAGAGTCAGCGCTCGACTTTCCAAGGATAAGCAGGCACTGGGATGATACAGTGAAGGCAAACGAATCTTAAGAGTCGTGGGGTACGATTTGCTTCCCCATGCTTCTGAGGTCTATGACCTTGGACCAATAGTTTCATGTGCTTCTGAGGTCTATGACCTTGAACCAATAGCTCTCCCCTCTAGATCTTTATGTTAGACCCAGGATTCTTACTTTAATACAAGGCTGATGGCATCTACTTTCCTACTAGAATGCTTGTGCTGACAGACAAAGAAGCAAACAGAGACGAGCTTCAAGGACACACCCGGTGACTGCTGCATCATTATTTCACCCATCCCCATCCTTCCAGCAGAAAGGATAGGGTCCTGCAGACCACACAGTCCAGGCCAGGGGCATAAGAGGAAGGTGGAGATGGAAGAAGGTATACAATCTGTCACAGTCACCTTGCATTGAGTTGTTGGGGACCTATAGCAGGCTGCTAGAGGTTATGTACAGGAATCAGAAGCAGACTTCCAAGTCATACTGAACTGGAGGGAGAGGAACACCTCAGTCTCCTGGTCAACCATCGCCAGGGCCTCCCTGGACTTCCGTGCAGCTCTCAGAGATCCTTTACAAAGGATTGTTGCCAGTTGTTTTGTTTTGTTTTCAGACAGTCTCAGGTACTTGGACTACTGGAGACAACCTTGAGCTTCTGATGCTCCTGGGTGCTGAGACTGCAGATACACATGCTTGTTCATTATTGAGTGCTGGAGACAGAACCCAGGGAATCATCCAGTCTCCTAACAGCTGGGCTGGATCCTCAGTCCCACCAAGGGCTTAGTACACAGACTGTGCTGCTCCGATTCAACAAGATGAACCGCGGAGAGGCATGGCCACTATTAGATCATACATTCAGGTGACCCCATCCAAACCCAAGGCAGCTTTCCTGATACCATCTCCCAGTCTATGTCACCGGCATTTCCAGGGTTGCAAAAGGCAACTCACTGGGAGGCTGAGAAGTCAGTACCCACTTGTCCCCTTTTGCCCTGTGGCGTCTGAAGTTTCTGTCTGAGCCCCAGGGAGCCACAGACACAGTGTGGTTTTCACAGGAGGCTCCTGCACTGTGTCTTCTCCCTGTCCCTCTGCCAAGCAGCAGCCACCACTCCAGGCAGAAGCAATTTTTCCTAGTGCCTTCCCAGAAGCAAAGTGGGTAATTAATTGCACTGAATAACACATTAAATGTACTAATAATTGGGTAGTCACAGCAAAATGATTACTTTGAAGAAATATTACCAATTCCCTGTTGTACTTAACATTTCTCCTTATTTATCATTACCGTTTTAATCAATAATAGTCACAATACTAATAAATCCGTCTCAATTTTAATTGTGTTCAATTGGATGTACCTGTACTGGAGTATTCTGAGCATACTTCATTATTTGTATTAATTTAAGATCACTTAAAGGCAAATTACATAGTTCATACTTTCAAATAGGTAGTTAATTATGACAAAGTTCCTCTGGATTCAGCATTTTCCAGCTCCAAGCTGTATGCAGGGCAAAAAGAATTTCCCTGTTCTGCCAGGCATGAGGGCCAGAAATGGACAGGAGCGGGTGTGCACTCAGAAGCCCCTTGGATTAGCATATCCTGGCCTTTTAGAAAGAGTTTTGTAGCACAAATTCTAATTGATCTTAATAATAAAAACCCTGAGTCAGATATTAGGGGATGAAAGCTGAGAGGTCAGAGAAGCAGAGCAGCCAGCCACTAGAGAGACCTTTATCCTCTACCGAATCCTCAGACTGCATCTGAGCTCCTGTCTCCTCCCACCTTATATTCCTCTCTCTACCCAGCCATATCTCTCCTGTCTCCACCTCCCTAGTGCTGGGATTAAAGGCATGGGATCACAGTTGTGTGAGCTCTGTTTCTCTTTTGGACTGGATCAATTTTGTGTAGCCCAGGGTAGCCTTTAACTCACAGAGATCCCTCTGCCTCTGTCTCCAGAGTGCTGGGATTAAAGGTGTACGCCACCACTGCCTGGCCTCTAGCTGCTTAGCTCGGCACTTTGATCTTCAGGCAGGCTTTATTTGTTAGATTACAAACAAAATATCACTACAGGGTTTGGTTCTCTTGAAGCATCATGGATAGCTTAGTGACTGCTCTCGCTTCTGCACTGAGTCATGAATACAGTTGTCATTCATTCATTCACCAAGATGGAGGAAGGCAAGCCCCACACCGGGATCAAGAGACATGGAGGTCAACTGTGAGACTTTGAAAGTGCCCAGAAGGCAGTTGGCAGACAGCGCATTGGTCAAAGTGTTTGCTACACAGGTATAAGGACCCAGCACCCACATAAATGCCAAGTGAGTGTGACAGCTCACCTGTGACCCCAGCACCCAGAAGATCAACAAGGGCTCTCTAGAGCAAGATAGATTAACCATACTGGGGAGCCCTGGCATCAACCAAGAGATCTACCTCAGTGAACAAAAAGAGCCATTAAGAAAAGCTCCCAAGGTCAGCCTCAAATCCATGCACACATATGTGTACCTACATACATACAAATGTGCATGCATCCCCATACCATATACACAGATACCTGTCAAAAATAGAAAAGAAAGTATCCGGAGGCACTCACAGAGGCCCTGAGAAAGACCAGCAATTGTCAAGTCAAAAGAAGCAAACTACCTACAAACAAATGGGAAATGCAGACAAAAGCAGAGACACACAGTGCAGGTCTCCCCGGAGGTGAAATCAGTGGGAAGCAGGGAAGCAGGTCTAATTTGGACAGAGAGCCTGTTAGATAGTTCTGGAACCCTATGGGCTTTTAGCAGCAACAATAGAAGTGAAGGAAGGGAAGGCCCGGGGGAGAACCAGGCTGAAGGAAGCGCTGACCTTCAGACAGAGGTCTGAGTGGACTCTCAGAGGTTAGTGATACCAGAATTTGGGAAGAGGAGAGGCCCGAAGAGGAAGCCAGGTTTAGGAGGAAGGAAGATGTGAGAGACTAAGAAGCAGCCTGGTAGAGAATTGGCAGATAAGGAAGAGGCACTAGCAAAAGCCCAGAGGAGTCAGCACTGGAGAGGTGGGGGGGAAGGACTCAATGAGTGACTCATGGCAGGAAAGGAAGCAATCGCTAGGTGGGTCTCACTTCACCAGTGTGTTCCCAGCCTAGGAAGCTTCTGAAATTTCTTCTCCTCGTCTCTGCCTAGACCTGGTCCACAAGGAAGTTCTTATAAATCAAAGTATACCAAGTAGAAATCACACAGTTGAGTTTCAATGGCCCCACTCTGAGGCCATCTTGCCACCCTCAGGGACTTGCTTAGGACCTGTGGTTCCAGAGTAGGGGCCTTGGCAGCTGTGGTTAGTGACAGGGGTGGATGAAGCGGTGTCTCTGTGACCACTCTGCACAGTTAGGGAACTGAGGTCCTGGCATCCGCAGTAATTTACTGGGACAGCTGTAACTGCCAGAATCCTAGAGCTATAGGAAAAGGATTTCACAGGAAAGGGGCTCCATCTCCTGGTAACAGTCAAGACCAACATTCCCACAGCCCTTTACAGTTTATGAATCTAGGGTTACAATTGTAAGATGATAATGTAATACCCGAGAAACCACAGGGCTTACACTTCAGCTTTATACAGTCTAATACTAGCAATAAAACAATAAAAAATAAATAAATATCCCTTCCAGTTAAGGACCTCATCATCTGCAACTGAAGGGACCCAGGCTGAGCCATTCACCCTGATTCAGTGCTGACAAGTGAAACCAACAGAGCCAAAATGGCCCGGCATGAGTTGCTGGGTCTGACAGGGATTTCAAATTTGGAATAACAGAGAATAATCTTGGTGCCAAGGTAGGAATCTCAAGCAGAAAGTGATCAATTCTTTGTGAGGAGTCCAAAGAACTTTCTGGACAAAGGTGTGAGCTGAGCTGCACTTTTAAAGATAGACAGAAGTTTGATGGACAGCAAAGAACTGTGTATGTTCCAGGCACCAGGAACAGCACAAGCCACTACCAAGAACAAAAGAGTATCAGACAAAGCTGAAGGTCGAGGAGGAAGATGGAGCAGAGGCAACGGAGGGGCAGGAGCTGGGTGTGGTGGCACACACCTATGATCTTGGCTGAGACAGAGGACTCTCAAGTTCTAGCACATCCTGGGCTCATGACTCAAACCGTGGAGGGAAGGGGACTGAAAGACAGCTCAGTTGGTAAAGTGCTTGGCCTAGAAACATGGGGACATCAGCTTGATCCAAGAACTCATGTTTTTAATGAATAAATGTTGAAATTTAAAAAAAAAAAACAGGCATGGTATATATGTTTGCAATCCCAGTGCTGGGGAAGCAGAGACAGGTACCTGAGACTTACCAGGCAAACATCCGAAGCTACCTGACAGATGTTGTCCTCTGGCCTTCACAGGCATGCACACACACAGACTCGAACATGCACATGTGTGTACACACACATACTACAAACACAAGCACACAAAGATGGGCACTCACACACAGAGAGACATACACACATATGAGACATACACACATATGAGAGAGAGAGAGAAATCTAGACTTCTCCCTACATACAGTGACTTCCTTCAGGGTATCCTTGTGCCTCATAGACAGGGGCTCAAGCAGTGAGCCTCAAAAACATGTTTGCAAGCCAGATATGACATACTTCTAGTCTTGTCCTTATGTCCAAGGACACTGCGGTACTCAGAAATTCTTGAATTCAACCCACACGTCATCCACAGTTTCTGCTTTTCTTTGCTTGCCAGGTTTGCTTCCTCCTCTACAATTCTGCTCAGTGAAGATTCACACTCAGGTTCATGGCCTCCTCGGGGCCCCAAGACTGACCTCCACTTAGAATAATAATTTAAAAAAAAAAAAGAAAGCCAAAGCATTTGAATGTTTTATTCCCTTGACCCAAACAGCCCAGTGAGTCCATGCTCACAAGACACCTGGAGTCTTCCAGCCCTGACAGGCTGTGATTTGCCACTGCCTGGGGTGGGGGAGGGGGGACTATTAAAAGATTGCCGCTAGTGTTTTACCCTATGGCCTTTATTTGGCAACTTTTCTGTCCCTTGTCTAAGAAAATGAGGCCCTCTGTTTTTCTGTAGGTTTGCAGCATTGACGTGGAATTGGATCTGTCGGGTGTCTGTTTTCTGTGTGATGAATGGGTTCTGTCTCCACATCTCCAAGGTCCAGATCCCCAATTGCCGTGGCAGATTCATCTGGAGAAGCAGCATTGAATGGGTGGAGAGAGACCAACCCACAGCTTCCTGGGGCCGCTGGGAATTGGGTTACCAACAGAGCTGGGGACAAGTGAAAAAAAAAAAACAGTATCTTTTAGCTCAATCTAGATGTTCTTTGAAACAGCAGTCTGTGAGCTCTACAGCCTGGAGATGTGGTGAGATACCAGCCACTGCCTAGAATAAGCCACAATGATGGCTTCCTGTTCTTTCCCTTCCCTCCTCCTCCAGCTCAGGCGACTCCTGCCTTAACATGATCCCCTCCAGGCAGAGCAGAAAGAGGATAAGACCTGCAGTGTGAAGCTGAGAGCCCAACTCTCCTCTATGCCTGGGTTCTTAAGAGGCCTTAGGCAAAACCCCAAGTCCCTGTTTACCCACCTGCAAAAAAAGGGGAAAAGCAGCTCCCCCAGGCATGGTCAATTCTCCATACAATTCCATGTGATCCATAGAATGCCACACGATGACCATGCCTGCCCTTGTTCTCTGACCCTCAGATGAGAGAGCATGCTCCAGTTGTTTTTGCAAACGACACCAAGTCTTGCCTCCTAATTACCAAACCTATGTGAAGGTGAAGTCAAGTGAAGGCTTTAGAATCAGCCACAGGGCTCTTACAAGTCAGGTGGCCAGCATGACATCCCAAAGTTCTCTATCTTTGGTGTGCTTGTCTGCAACATGGGAACACGGAGGGGTTTCTGGAGGGCTGTTCGAAGGAATCCAGGGCATAGTGCATTAAAAGTAGCTTCCAGAACCGGTTGCCTCCTCATAAGTGCCCAATAGTATTCTAGTCGTACGATGATGGTGACAAGCAGAGGTTCTAGCACGTCACCTAAAACCACGTTCCTTGCCTCCAGAAGGGTACTAGAAGCTGCAGGGCCCGCTTCAGGCGCTGCATGGTGACGTGCGCTTCTTGTGTTTATCCCTCAAGGCTTCCTTTCGGCGGCTTCTTCCCTAGCAGCTGCTCTGTCAGCAGTCCATATGCCGCCTCGGGGCGGACCAGCTTTGACGTTGCGGCTGCCAGCCCCACAGGAGAACTGTATAGCTGAGTTCGCGCTCAGGGGCACCGGACTCCATCACAGTCAGACTGCACCTCCTTGCTGCTCTGGCCCCTGTGAGTGTCAGCCCCGGCTCCGCACTGAGCACCTGTTCATGACCTCACCCCATACACAGAGCTCCACGGAGTCCCGCACCACACGTTCCAGTTCCTCACCCCGGCCTCACCCCCGCTCCCCAAGCCCCAGCCCCCCCACCCCCGCTCTAAGCTCAGTCCGGGCACTCCATCCTCCACAGCACAGTGGGCAGGGGGCAGGAGGCCAGGCCTGGTTCCGGAAGGGGGTGCACAAGGCAAGGAGGCCAGCTGGAGGAACAGGAGGGGACAGATGCCATGGGGGCCCGGATTTGTTCCTGCAGGAAGAATTCAGGGAGCTAATTGTCTCATTACCCGGGAGCGATTTCTCCATGGCCCTGCCATGCAGTATGGAAAGCGCTCTCTCGCTCTCTCGCTCTCCCACCCCGCGTGTGTGTGTGTGTGTGTGTGTGTGTGTGTGTGTGTGTGTGTGTGTGTGCGCGCGTGCGCGCGCAGCAGTGGGTGGGTGGATGGGAAGGAAAGGGAGGCTGGCCTTGGTTTCTTCCAGGCCTGTGCTGTAGAACACTTCCAGCTTTCAAGCCTCGAAAGAAGCTACTTTAAAGAATTCAACCTCAACCGTAGCACAGCATTCCTTCCACCTAATACTTCCAAGTTCTCTACATCACCTTCATGGGCAACAGGCTCGTACACGCATGCGCACACACACCTTATACACTGCTGCTGCTGCTGCTGCTGCTGCTGCTGCCTTTTTTACCCTGTGTCTGGTCTAGTTTCCAATCGTTTCTTTAAGACGTAAAGGGGGGCTGGAGAGATGGCTCAGTGGTTAAGAGAATTGGCTGTTCTTCCAGAGGATCTGGGTTCAATTCCTAGCACCAACACGACAACTTACACCTGTCTGTAATATATACCCAGCTCTAGGGGATCTGAGATGATACCTTCACACCAATGCACATAATAAAGTAAATTTTAAAAAAAGACATAAAGGTTCTGGCTCGTTCTTAGGTCCTCCTTGCTTTTGTGCAGCGGTTCTCAGCCCATTTCTGCTTCCTGCCCTTTGTCATGTGGGCCCCTCCTGCCGGGTACCCTTTGTGCCTGCTTGAACTACCCATCTCCTTCTGCAGTTTCCAGAGACCAGTTCAGTAGTCTGCCTTTTCCTTCAGCTTTTGTTGTGTGGCTCCTGCCCTTCTCCCTCTAATTTCAGACTTCCTGGTGTGAAAAGAAAGGTACGTGACCTCTGTGTAGCACCTTGACTCTTTTTTTTCTCCACATTTAATTTTTTATTATTGCATTATAAATAGTACCATTCAAAATTTCCACCTCCTCCGCTCCTCCCATTTCCCTCCCGCTTCCCCACTCCCCCTCCCCTTTTCCCCTCCAGTCCTAAGAGAGGGCAGGTTACCCTGCCCTGTAGGAAGCCCAAGGCCCTCTCTCGCCTCCATCCAGGCCTAGGAAGGTGTGAATCCAAACTGACTAGGATCCCAAAAAGCCAGTACATGCAGTAGAATCAAATCCCAGTGCCATTATCATTAGCTTCTCTTACGGTAGCTTCCCACCCTCGCTCTGGCAACTCTGCCTCAAAAGTGACAGCCCTGGAAAGTGGGCAGGATAACCCCCTGACCTCCCTCATGCTAGGCAATCAGCTGGTAGGTGGAGAGGATATTTACAGGCTACCTCTTCGCCGTCTTCCCTGGCAGAGCTCTGGAAACACAGGACACCAGACTGTACTTATCAGGCCAGCGTTTATGGAGGTCATCGTGGAGAGCCACCAGTTTCCATTGCTGGGCTGAGCTTTATGTAGGCTCCCACCAGCTCCTGTCTCTGAGCTGGTACCCTCACATCCAGTCTACACAGCAGCAGGTGTGTGTGTTTATGTGTGGGGGTCTACAAGTGTCATGCTGCACATGTAGAGGTTAGAAGACAATTTAAGGGAGTCAATTCTTTCCTTCACCTTGCTGGTTCTGGGGATCAAACCCAGGTTGTGGGGTTCAGTGGCAGTGCCCTTATCATCCTGCCACCCTCACTTCAGAGGCTGTCTGGCCATCTTAGATCCGCAAGGTGGCTATGCCCCACATCGGGGAGAAGAGGAAATGAAGAGGAGGAAGGGGAGTGGGATGGGGTATCTCCTCCCTCGGGAAAGCAAAACTTGCCTAGAACTCCAGCCCAAGTTTCTGCTTGCACAGGCTGTACCAGACACACGGCTATCCTCGGATGGAAGGGAGCCCAGGGTGCAGTGGAAGCTCAGACAGTTTGAAAACACCATTGAGAAGGAATGAGAAAAGGACACAACGTGTGGAAGTCTTCAAGGTTGACTCCCTCGTAGGCTCTGGGAAGTTAAGGGCCTGTTTTCAAGCTCACGGTGATATCTCAGAGTCAAGCCTAGTGGTTGGCAGGCAATGGCTGTGCGGAACGGGTGTTCCTTGGAGAATGAGCGGGAGATTGAGTGACTGAATGAATGAACGCTGAGGTCCCCACTACTGTGAGTCCAGAGCTCTGGCAGGCATAGCCAACCTCATATTACACTTGATCTTCAAAGTCCACATGGGAGGACCATGCCACTGAGTCACATTTAAAAAAAAAAATCAAAGGGGAAAAAATCTCGTAATTCCTTAAGTTTGTGATTTGTATTGAGTCACACTCATAGCTGTGTTGGCCACCTGCGTAGCCTCAGAGGACCCTGACATCCTTCGCCCACTTTTCTCCACACCTAGCATCTGACTTTTCACTGTGCCCCACCCTGGCTTCTCTGTGAAAGGCTTGATAGGCCCCTAATACATACTGTCAGGCTAAATCAGAGCTCAGCATTTAGTTCTGACTTATCTGAGACTTAGCCTCCATGTTTCAGCTCTTAAATGGCTAATTATGAAACATTTCAAAATCCCCAACATTGATAGATCTATAACCTGCATACTGACACAGGCTCAAGCATGTTCTTTTGTAACAGCTGTCTGGAATGCAGATTTTCATGAAGGTGCTTATTGCCAGATGCATATCATTTTGAAGAAACAGTTTTATATCTTTTAGTAGAAAAAAATCTACGCAATTTTTTTTAAATCTTCACAAATGCTATAAATTTGATAAACAAATAGAAGTATGAAAATTAGCCAGAAGTATACTCTTAGTTGAATAGGTTTTTTAATAATTCAAGTGGATTTCCTTCTTAATGAAGAAATTGGGGCTCCAAGATCAAATCAAGAAATTCTACATTTTAGGTTGTTTCTGCTGTAACTGACTGTCCAGGAGCTGCTTCCCTGGGCTGCGCTGGCCAGGACAGTGGCAGGGCGCCCTGGGCTGGGGATGTTGGGATGATGTTCTTCTTCCCTCTGGATGAGGATGTCTCAAGACACAGAGCGAGAACCGAGGCTTTTCTGGATACATAATAGAAGCAGCAACCGTGTTGACTTGTCCCATGGACCCAACCACTAGAAGCACAACATCGAGAAATATGTGCAATTTACTTGGAAGATGCCAAGCTTTAGGATGTGTCTTGAGCCTCCTCCTCCTCCTCGTCACCATCCTCCCCTCCTCTTCTTTCTCCTCTTTCCAGCTCTCTCCTTCTCGTCATCTTCTTTTTGAGACAGGGTCTCATTTAGCCCTGGATGGCCCATGTTAACTAGGTAGCTAAGGATAACTTTGAACTTCTGATCCTCCTGCCTCCACCTCCCAAGTGCTGGAATTACAGTCTTGTACCAGCACACCTGGTTTATGCTGGGCTGAGGGTAGAACCCAGGGCCTCATATTTGCTGGACAAGCCTTCGACCAACTGACTACAGCCCCAGCCCCCGGGTTTTTTTCCTCCTTACAGTAAGAATAAAAATAGTTAAGCTGAACATAATGGCACACACCTATAATCCCTACACTTCACAAGTTCAAGGCAAGCCTAGGATATAGAATATGAACATGTCTCAAAACCACAACACAACAACAAAATAATGAAATGAAGATCATATCCCTTTTCATTGCGGCTGTGAAGGGAGGAGAATGGGAATCAGCCCAAGCCATCATCTCACAGTGTCACACACATCTTTCTGTTTGTTTTTATAGCCAGAGCAGCTACAGTCTATTCATGTCACATGACCCCCTAGGTGAGAGCAAGGTGTGAGCAGGGTCATCTAGACAGCAACTATCAAGGGGTTTTGGCTTTCACAGGAACATCCTGAGAGGACGGCTTAAGTGGAGGATTGTGAATTCTCAGCACAAACATGCGGTGTCGGTGTGAAAGTGATGTATGCGGGTTTAGACACACTTTGGCCTAAAGAGGGAAGTACTTTTGGCATGCTGATAGAAGCGAAACCTGGCCCAGGGACTCTGAAGTATTAGCGGGGTCTTGAATCTGTCACTGCCCCTTCTTGTGACTTCGTACTAGCTATCTGAGTCTTCTCATCTGAGAAGCGGAGTCTTGAACTAATCTCTGGGGGCTGTTCACACTCCAGCCTGGTGATTTAGATGCATCAAAGCTCACATAATCTGGGAGAGAATGATCCTTTGCAGCTACCCCTACTCTGCCTCTGTGTCCTCTACTCACTGCCTTGCGTCTCTCTGGGTAGAACTTCTCCAACCCAGAACCTTCCATGGCCCTTGGGAGAAACCGAGTCAGGAGTCTCAGGACAGGGCTATCAATGTCACCACGTCTCGAACGATAAGGTGGCTGTGCACAAAGTCAAGGCAGCGCGCCGCAGCCTCATAGATGCCTGCAGGAACCTGCGGACGAGTGTGGGCTTGCTCAGAGAAGCCAATGCTGTGGTCCCCCACTGGAACCACATTGTCATTCAGGTGTTGAGGGAAGGTGTAAACGCCAGCCGTACTAGTTTACATGACCTCTGAGATTTATTCCCAGCGACAGGCCATTAAGCTTTCTTCCCTTTTGTTTTTTTCCTCGGATTTCTTTCTAGCTCCATTGTTATGAACTGCAGACAGCTATGGCTTGACCAGGGACTAAGCCATAAATCTGCATTTAATAAACTGTCAAAAGATCATCATTCTAGGGACAGTCCGTGTCCCCTTCCTTGTCTCCTTTTATATGGTTCTTTGGTGATGAGATGCCATCTGTATAAAAGCTACAAGCCATCCAAATGGCCATTTCCCCCATACATATGTTGTTGGTAGGAAGCTGACCCTGGAACTATGTGTGTCATCAGAGCCCACAGGCCCTGTGGCTCTGTGACAGTGATGGATGAAGGAGGCCTAAACTCCAGGCTTAGCCATAACCAAATCTTCTAATGGACAAATCTTCTAATAGGAGTCTCAGTTGCTTCATCTGTAGACAAAAAAAAAAAAATCCTGTCCTTTGTCATGTACACTACTCGGGGACACTCTGGGGATGGTGGTCAGGTGAGGGCAAGATGGGAACCGCTAAGCTGTGTACTTCTGGGAAAGCCTGAGAATGCCTTGTTAGCACTGGACTTTCAGCATGGTACAAGGGAGGCATCTTAAACGTTCTTCCCTTTACAGGAGAAAAGTCTGAGCCAACATCAAATGGTCATCTGCTTTTCCCAGTGTCCTCCAAGTAAGCCACACTGCTCCCCCAAACCTCACCTGTTCAAACTTGGAAGAAACTTTGGAAGAAGGGCTCTCTGGCATCTCCTGGGGACCCTCACAAGCAGCTTGGTTAAAGAGGTTCTACAAACTTTGTCTTTGATAGGAGTCACCATGCCGTCACACCCCTCTATCCAGCTCTGAGAACCTT
Source organism: Ondatra zibethicus (assembly GCA_004026605.1). Lineage (NCBI taxonomy): Eukaryota > Metazoa > Chordata > Mammalia > Rodentia > Cricetidae > Ondatra > Ondatra zibethicus. The sequence goes on from PVIU01000473.1 coordinate 312,414, forward strand.
GAAGCTGTAGGACAGGCACTTGGGAATAATATTTGTGTGTGCTCCAAGTTCATATAGGGGACTGGTGCTCTGGCTAAACACCAGACAAGGCCATGAATGGCTGAAAGGCCGCTATCCTACCTTGGCATCCCTTTTTGAAGGCAGTAAGACTATTCTAAAAGATGGAAGCTCCCTCCTGGAACTCACCCTGAGAGCATCAACAGCTCACTCCCTACAACTGAGGAGCAGAAAAGAAGGTTTAGAAAATTAGTGTGTAAACAAGACACACGAAACCCTCTCTATAAACTTCTATCTCCAAGTCCTTATAAACTCGTCTGACTTTGTAAACAACAGTCATATAAGAACTTCCCCAGTAAATAGGAAGGCAGACATGCACAGGCATTTTTGAGAGCCTGCTTCTGTCTGCTTGTGTCTTATAAAAAACTGTGTGTTCAGGCTCCCTCTTTACTGTTCCATAATCTTATCCATAAAAAACAAGAACGAGTCTTACTTGCCAGCTTTCAAGTTGCTTACTTCTGCTGTCTCCCATGATGAGATGAGAATGGGAAACTGACCAGGACTTCATCCCCACTTCATTCAGATCCTAGTGACTGCCCCCCTTCACCATGCCTGGGCCTTAGCCAGCTGAGAACTTGATTAAAAAAAAAAGGCACAATTTCTGAAAACTGACTCCCTCGCAAAGTTAAGTCAAAGACTGAGAGGCCGACATGAATTTCAGCCCATTCCCTGGTTCCAGCCAATCCTTACAAGCTCCAGTTCCTAGTACCCAGTTCCTGCCCATCACTCCTGCCCAGATGCCTGACACTCAGACCTCTGGCTGCAGCACCTGGAGTGGAACTAACAACCTCACACAGGCTACCCGTGTCCACAATTAGATGAGGTCAACCCCACTGACAGAGCCTTTAATCATGGATCAGAGTAAATTTGCTTCTCAAACTGAACCACAGATGACAAAAGAGGGACCAGATCAGAGGGAAACAAGGATGTCTCCTGCAGAGACCGGGGGGGGGGGGGGACAGACTAGATGCAGGGTGATAGGGGAAGCCAAGCTGTCAGGTTCAAGACCCAGAGGTGCCCTGGGGCTCCCACATACGGGCTACCTGGATAGCTTAGGAAACTACTGATCTCAGAACCTAGAACCAAGCTACTCAAGAAGCAAAGTGGTGGAGCTGGATGGAGAGATAGCTCTATGGTTATGAGCACTTACTGCTCTTGCACAGGACTCCAGTTCCATTCCCAGCATGCAGCTGCCTGTAATTTCAGCTCCAGGGATATCCAATGCTCTGGCTTCTGTGATCATCTGTGCTCTTGTGCACACACTTGTTGCAGAATATTTGTTTAACTCTGCAAAGATGTGTTGCATTTGTTTAGTTACGTAAAGATGTGTTGCTGTTTTACCTTGCCTGCCTAAGACACCTGACTGGTTTAATAAAAAGCTGAACAGCCAATAGTGAAAGAGGGGGTATAGGCAGGACTTCTGGGCAGGGAGAGTAAATAGGAGGAGGACTTTAGGCTCAGAAAAGGAGGAAAGAAAAAGAGATGCCAGGGAGATACCAGGGGCCAGACAGACAGACATGGAGGAAGCAAGAAAGTAGGACATACAGAATGGAAGAAAGCCCCAAGGCAAAACACAGATGAATAGAAACAGGTTAAATTAAGTTAAAAAGAGCTAGTGGGACAAGCCTAAGCTAAGGCCAAGCATTCACAATTAATATTAAGTCTCCATGTCTTTATCTGGGAAATGGTTGGTAGCCCAAAGAAAATTCCAACTACATATACCCACATGCAGACATACACATATTCATATAATAAAAAACTCACAACTGACTATAACTCCAGTTCCAGGGGATCTGACACCTTCACACCAATGTACATAAAATAGAGTTAAATAAATTTTAAAAAATAAGTCTTAAAAGAGGCAATGGCTTCTGCCTGTGGTAGGAGGGCCTGAGATAGGTCACATCAGGACTTGGGTGACTTTGATACAGTACAATGGATGCTATCCACACTTACACATGTATGTAACGGACACACACTGACCACATGTATGTTCATCCTTACTCAGTGAGTAAGTGTACTCATTCAGTGATATCCTCTACTCCTTTTTCCTCCCTTCTCTCCTCCTTTGCAATAATCCTGGAAATTCTAAGGACTTTTCTAAATCCAACGGGAAAAACTGTCTGGGGAAGGGTGTGGCAGTACACACTTCTAATCTCAGCACTCAAGACTCATGAATTCAAAGCCAGCCTCTTCTGTATAGTGAGTCCGTAGGGCATAGTCAAGCCAGGGCTATAGTGAGACCCTGTATCAAAATACATATATACACATATACATGTGTGTGTGTGTGTGTGTGTGTGTGTGTGTGTTGAGACTGATTTTAGAATTCAACTCAAGTGGGAGGTTTCCAAACCCCACCCTTCTTAATTTACTCACCAAACAGACAGTGAGGTGCAGAGGCATGGAGTCTTGGCACCTATCAGCTCCCTGGAAGACAGAGGGTACCCTTGATGGCATTCACTCACATGTGATTCTCAGAGGGTCAGGCAAACCCTTCGGGCCTCAGAGGTCCCTATGGGGGAGAGGATGCCCCTGGAACCTGAACAGAAAGCTGGTCCCTCTGTTCAGAGAGCCAGAAAGAGGATTTTTACACACTGTTCCCTTAAGACCAAAACCACTGAAGCCTGGACAACCCTGAAGAGACCCTAGGTTTTAGCTGATGGTTACCTGGGAACCGTGAGCAGGTTAAGGAGAAGAACGTCTGCTTTAACTTGAGCTCAACAACCAGAAGAAAGGAGGCAGGATGGAGTGGGACAGGCAGAGGGCCCCAGGAGCGGGTGCAGGAAGAGTAGTGAGAACATGCTCAAGGATCCAGACGTTTACAACCCATGCTCTAGGCTCTCAACAGCACAGCATTCTCACTGAAGCTTTTGATGCATAAACTGAAAGAGAGAATATTTTTGTTTCTGAAAATAAAGTAGCTTCTACAAAAAAAAAACAGCAATAAATGGAAAGAGATGGAAATCAGAGAAAGAAAAAGCTAAGATAGCTGGATGCAGATGCAGGAGACCTGAATAATAAGCAATAGATATTCTAGAAGCAAAAGACTGCATAAAATCATGACAGAGTAAAAGAATAAACTAAAATGTTTTCAATTTAAAGAAAGATGTTTTGAAATTAAGAGAGATTTTCTAGTCCCCAACAGGACGATTAAAGATTAAAATAAGACCTTGACCAAATCTAATCATTAAAAGCAGAAAAAGATCCAACTCCCAGTTTGTTCATTGAATAATTATGATTTATCCCCCTAACAAGCAGCAAAAAGAAATTAGCTGAAAAAAGAAAAGAGAACTAAAATCCAAATAGCATCTGATTTTTATTATAAACTCTAGCATTTAAATAAATGCAAATTAAAAACATCACACACCAAAATTAACCAGACCCAAAGATTATGCTTACAACTCAATGAACTTCTATACACTTAGAGCAGCCATTAGGGTATTTTACCTCCAAATAAATTTTGGAAGCACTGCCAAAGGCACTACGTGGAGAGAGTGTCTTCTCTTGCACACATTTATTAAACAATTTTTTGTGTTTACAGGGGCTACATCAAATAACATTACCACTTCTGTATATTCCTAATGCAATGCTGTGTGTTGCAGGAAAAAACAATTTACATGAGAATCTGCTATCCTGTAATAAGACTTGTTTCACCTGAATATTATCCTCCTTACGATACTCTCTATGAATGCTTCCTCTGCAATTTGAAGTCATTCATTCTAAAAAGATTTTGGCTTCTTATTTTATGATGTACATGTACCAACATGTGTTCGTACCTATGGATGTGCAATAAGAACTTAGTTACAGCTATGCTGTGCTCGTGAGTCATTTGTTCCTCTGTTTGGTGACCTAAAGGATTTTATTCACCTCTACAGTCTAATAAAATATGCTGTGCAACTGGCATATATTGCTATTTCTAAAGAGTTTTCTCAAATTATAGACTCAAATTATCTGTTCTGTTCCATTGTTTAACTGACAGTGCAGATTCCAATTACATGTGTGTTGGTTCTTTTTTGTCTATGTGTCATTTCAACTACTTTCTCCATAGACTCTTGATTCCTTCTTTGCTCTTTTTATTCTCTTCACTGTGTACCTTGTCTTTCTTTAGCTCCTTCTGTTAAGTTGGGAGCGTAGGCCCCAGCCCCTCACATCTATCCCAGCCCCCAGGCCTGGTCTGGACTCCAAATCCCAGCACGCCAGGGTATTTAATGAGCTCCCAAAAAAGGAACACGTGGTCTCCTTTTCTCCCTCCTGGTGGTCGAGTTTGCTTCCTGGTTTCCCTTCAGAAAGTGCAGAACTCCCATTAAACCTGGATATTTCTTAATTTGGCTTGTTTTGATTTAGCTTGTTTGGGAATTTTGTGTCAGCAGAAAGCTTGCATTAGGAAATATTCCTAATACCTTCTATCATATTTTTTTTGGTTATTCTACCTTGGTGCTTTATAACTAACCCTTGAGAGTGTCTTCTCCTTTTATTTCCTCCTAAATTCAGTCAATTCACTGACTCTTAATTCAATGATATTGTTTTAAATCTTTATATCAATGTGAAATTGCTCCTGCTGTTATTTCTGTGCAAGTTCTGAGAGATGTTCTCATCATGTAGCCCAGACTGACCTCAAGTTTGCAATTTTCCTGCCTCAGCCTCCTGAATACTGGGAAATCAGGAGAGCCCCACCATTTCTGGATAACGTGGAATTTGTTTTAGGGTGGTATGGTGATTTGAAAGAAAATGGCCCCCAAAGGGAGGGGCTCTATTAGGAGGTATGGCTTTGTTGGCAAGGTACATTTGTAGGTGTGTTCTTGGTGGAGGAAGTGTCACTGTGGAATGATGGGTAAACTCTGTCAACCAATCACATTGCACCGCCACTCACACCCTCCATTGTGTCCCTGCGCACTCCCTGCACCCTCACCACTCAGCACACTCAGCTCCTTAGGCAAAGGCCACTTCTCTGCACTTTCCCAGTGCACTTTCCTCTCCCAGCAAAGTTTGCCCTCAGGCTTAGGGACATCATTTAGGGGTTGATTATAATTGGTATACGGTTGAGGGATAGGGGAGGAATTTTATAGGCTCAGGGATCTTTTAAAAAAAGGGGGGGATAATTGGATGATGGGATAATAGATTGGTATTTGTGAGTTATTATTTTTAGATAATTATATTGGTATAGATTCTTGTATATTGATACAAAGTTAAATTATATTGAATATTGTATGCATCTATGCTTCTACCTCTGTTTAAAACATTGTTTATGTATTGATATATATATTTACCATATTGCAGTGTACATTACTACCTCTGATCAAGATATTTATACATTGTTTACATTTGAAGGTCATTGTTCTCATTCATTGCACAGTTGTTTATTGTCTTAGTCTTTAAGTTAGATAGGTATTGAGAATTATAGATCAATAGTTATCTATGTTTGTCATATTTATAATTAGACTAATCAGGTTCTTTAGATACATAGAGATTATATTCAGTATAGATAGATAATCTTCAACCTCTTCAAAGAACTGTAGAAAATGACATTTAATCTAACTTAGAGTTCCATGGTAGTGAGACACAATCACTTCTGGCAACACCGATCTATTCCCAAGAGAATGTTGAGCACCAAAGACACTCCACCTGGAGCTTTTCTTCTTGGCAGAACTGGCCTTTGGGCAAAGAAATGCCCATACCTCAACCACTGACAGAGATATATAGTATCCATAAATGGATAAAACAGGACTGTCATATCCTGCCAAGACAGGATAAGATAGTTTTTAAAAACTTTCTTGCCTTTGAAAATGGTATGTCAGTTATGTTAGGCCTTAGCCAAAGTTGGTTGCTTCAACATCACAAATGAGACTTTGGGTGATTGCCCAGGTAGTCAGTTGTCTCTGTCATTTGTTGCACATTTTGGAAGTTTCTCGATTACACTTCCTGTCCATTCAAGTAATATTATTTCCCTTCTCAGATCTTTGATGGAGTTGAAGATTAGATAATTGTAGTTACCTTCCTCA